>CAWUFW010014534.1:0-409147 GCA_963921515.1 Calotriton arnoldi
CACGCAGACATTAATCTTGCACTCATGCAATCAACCAGGCACTAGCTATGCACTTATAGAATAACCCAGGCAGTAGTTTTGCACTGCTGCAATCACCCAGGCAGTATCCATGCACTCCTCCAATCATCCAGCCAGACCCATGCACTGAAAAAATCACCCAGACACTACTTGTACACTTTTTCTATCACTCACGCACTACCACTACAGTCATACAACGACCCAGACATTACTCTTGCACTGATGCCATCAGCCAGACATTAGTCATGCACTCCTCCAATTACCTACATTTTATCTGTGCACTCATGCAATCACTTAGGCATTACAGATGCATTCCTCCAATGACCCATACATTACCCCTGCACTCATGCAATCACCTAGCTATTACCCTTGCAGTCTTTCAATTACTCAGGTAGTACCCATGCACTTATAAAATCATCCAGACACTATCTATGCACTCATACAATCACACAGGCACCACTAATGCACTCCTCAATGCTCCTAAGCATTACCCATGTACTCCTCCAATCAGCCATGCACTATCCATGCACTTGTCTAATCACCCAGGCACTATCCATGCACTTCTCCAATCACCTAGCAAGTACCCATACACTTATAATATCACCCAGACACTACCTATGTACTCCTCCAATCACCCAGGCACTATCTGTACACTCATGCAATCAGCTATACATTACCTGTACACTCTTCCAATCACCCAGGTAGTAACCATACAGTTCTCCAATCCCCTTAACATTACCCCTGCACTCATGCAATCACCCAGACACTACCCTTGCACTCTTTCAATCATCCAGGCAGTATCTATACAATGCTCTATTCATTCAGGCAGTACACATGCACTTATAAAATCACCCAAGCACTATTTATGCAGTCCTCCAATTACCCAGGTACTACTCCTGTACTCCTCCAATCACCCAGCCAGAACCCTTCAAGTTATAAAATCACTCAGGCACTACCTATGCACTCCTGCAATCACCCAGGGACTACCTGTACACTCATGCAATTAGCTAGACATTACCCCTATACTCATGGAATTACTGATGTATTACCTATGCACTCCTCTAATCCCACGGACATTACCTCTGCACTTATGCAATCACTTACGCATTAGCCATGCACTCCTCTAATTATCTACACATTACCCCTGCACTCATGCAATCACTTAGGCATTACCTATGCATTCCTCCAATGACCCAGACATTTACCCTGCACTCATGCAATCACCTAGCTATTACCGATGCAGTCCTTCAATCACTCAGGCAGTACCCATGCACTTATAAAATCATCCAGGTACTTCCTATGCACTCATGCATTAACCCAGGCACTAATAATGGACTTCTGCAATCACCCAGGAAGTACCACTACACTCATGCAACCACCCAGACATTACTCTTGCACTCATGCAATCACCCGGGCACTAGCTATGCACTCATACAATAACCCAGGCACTACTCTTGCACTGCTGCAAATCCCAGGCAGGATCCATGCACTTCTCCAATCATCCAGCCAGTACCCATGCACTAATAAAATTTCCCAGGCACTACTTATACACTTTTCCAATCACCCAGGCACTATCACTACAGTCATGCAACCACGCAGACATTAATCTTGCACTCATGCAATCAACCAGGCACTAGCTATGCACTTATAGAATAACCCAGGCAGTAGTTTTGCACTGCTGCAATCACCCAGGCAGTATCCATGCACTCCTCCAATCATCCAGCCAGACCCATGCACTGAAAAAATCACCCAGACACTACTTGTACACTTTTTCTATCACTCACGCACTACCACTACAGTCATACAACGACCCAGACATTACTCTTGCACTGATGCCATCAGCCAGACATTAGTCATGCACTCCTCCAATTACCTACATTTTATCTGTGCACTCATGCAATCACTTAGGCATTACAGATGCATTCCTCCAATGACCCATACATTACCCCTGCACTCATGCAATCACCTAGCTATTACCCTTGCAGTCTTTCAATTACTCAGGTAGTACCCATGCACTTATAAAATCATCCAGACACTATCTATGCACTCATACAATCACACAGGCACCACTAATGCACTCCTCAATGCTCCTAAGCATTACCCATGTACTCCTCCAATCAGCCATGCACTATCCATGCACTTGTCTAATCACCCAGGCACTATCCATGCACTTCTCCAATCACCTAGCAAGTACCCATACACTTATAATATCACCCAGACACTACCTATGTACTCCTCCAATCACCCAGGCACTATCTGTACACTCATGCAATCAGCTATACATTACCTGTACACTCTTCCAATCACCCAGGTAGTAACCATACAGTTCTCCAATCCCCTTAACATTACCCCTGCACTCATGCAATCACCCAGACACTACCCTTGCACTCTTTCAATCATCCAGGCAGTATCTATACAATGCTCTATTCATTCAGGCAGTACACATGCACTTATAAAATCACCCAAGCACTATTTATGCAGTCCTCCAATTACCCAGGTACTACTCCTGTACTCCTCCAATCACCCAGCCAGAACCCTTCAAGTTATAAAATCACTCAGGCACTACCTATGCACTCCTGCAATCACCCAGGGACTACCTGTACACTCATGCAATTAGCTAGACATTACCCCTATACTCATGGAATTACTGATGTATTACCTATGCACTCCTCTAATCCCACGGACATTACCTCTGCACTTATGCAATCACTTAGGCATTAGCCATGCACTCCTCTAATTATCTACACATTACCCCTGCACTCATGCAATCACTTAGGCATTACCTATGCATCCCTCCAATGACCCAGACATTTACCCTGCACTCATGCAATCACCTAGCTATTACCCATGCAGTCCTTCAATCACTCAGGCAGTACCCATGCACATTTAAAATCATCCAGACACTATCTATGCACTCATGCAATCACACAGGCACTACTAATGCACTCCTCAATGCACCTAAGCTTTACCCATGCACTCCTCCAATCAGCTATGCACTATCCATGTACTCCTTGAATTACCCAGGCACTACTCTTGTACTCGTCCAATAACTCAAGCACTACCCCTGTACTAATATAATTACCCATCCAGTACCCGTGCACTTATAAAATCATCCAGGCACTACCTGTGCACTTATGCAATCACACAGGCACTACTGATGCACTCCTTGATGCACATAGACATTACCCATGCACTCTTACAATCACCTAGGCATTACCCATGTACTCATGCAATCACTCAGGTAGTACACATGAACTTCTGCAATCACCCAGGCACTACACATGCACTCATGAAATCACACATGCACTACCCATACACTTCTCCATATATTCCACTTGCCACAATTCTTACACCACTTACAAATTTATCTATTTTTAACCAAATAGGCGGTTCTGAAAAGAACCATTTTTTTCTTCTTTATTTGTTTTATATTTTTTTGTGTTTTTTTAACTCTTTTTTGAATTTTTTTGGTGGTTTTAAAAAAAAAAAAAAGAAACAGAACCAACAGTGAAAATGTTCAAAAATTTATGCAATTAGGAAGTCATTGCATAAAAAAACAAAATAATAATAAAATAACAGTGGTGGTTTCTAATGACAACCAGGATGGCATCCAGTGATTGCTCACCAAAACATTAGACCTTCTTACATTTCATACAATGCTGCTCCACTTGGCAAAGTCAGGGATGATGTTCGGTGTACCAGTTGTTGTAGAAGCAGATGAGGTGCTAGGTCCAGCAGTGTTCTCCTCAGTTGCCTGCTTTTGTTGTTCCCGTCGAAGCTGTTCTCTTGCGAGACGCCGAGGGTGCATTGTTTGCAAATGCTTTAACATAGATGACGTCCCGCAAGAATACTTCTTTTCTGAACCTCGTTAGAGGACCTTCTCACAAATGGTGGAGGTCACTTTACAGGCATTCACCTTTTTCTCCCCAGGTGGTATGGAGAAAAATGCCCAAATTATACTTTCGTACCTGGTCTTGACGGGTTCCTCCAAGTCTTCTTCCTCTTCAGGTGGAAGCTGCTGAGGTGCATTGCCAGTTGCCATTTTTTAGATGAATAAAAAAAACACCAAAAAAAGGCAAAGAAGAGGAGCAGAAGACAACAGGTGTGTCTGCTGAGATGCACTTGAAAGAATGAAAAAAATGGGTGGGGTCCTTCAAGCTCCAGAATCAAAAGGTTCTTAACCAATGAAATTGTTTCTTTTGAAGTCACATGGGATTTGCGCACCCGGCGAGCACCTAACGCGCACCCGACGCGATTTCCAAAAACTATATTTAACAATAATATATCTTTATTACAGTTACAAATATTTGATATTTATAATTATGTTAAATAATCTCTTGGTATAATATACATATTAAAGTTATACATATACTTTTAAAACGTATAAATTTGCGGTGGATTGCACCTGGCGCAACCCCCGGAAATACATAAGTGACGTTACGCGGGGCCGAGAACCGCACACCCTTCGCATACCAAACGCGCATCGTACAAGACTTAACCAATATGGCGGCAAAACTCTTGGATTTGCGCACCCACCGAGATTGGTACACGATCAGTACGCAAACCCACTTTTTTTTTTTTTAAATGTAAATTTATATTTTAGAAAAGAGAAAACATCAAATTATTTTTATAAAAATTTAAAAATTAAGAAAAAGTATTTTTTGGACATTACAGTTAGAAATTAGCATTTAAAAAACCTTTGAAATTCACTGAAAAAACCATAGGTTTCAGGGAAGTTATAGTTAGAAATTAGCATTTAAAAACCTTAGAAATTCACTGAAAAAAACACAGGTTTCAGGGACGTAATAGTTAGTTGGACATTTCACTCGTACAAAACCAGAGAAATTCGGCAGTTATAGTTAGTTGAGCTAACTATAACTCGCGCCTCAGCAATGCACTGCTGATGACGTCACATATTACATCATTCATGACATGCTCAGTGACATCACTGATGACATCTCAAATGACATCACTGATGACATCATCCAGTGACTGTGTGTTTCTGTAAAGTTTAAATATGTTTTATATATATATATATGCCAAGGTGTATTGAAGAATGAGTGGGTGTATAAGTGTCTGAATGGATGATTTAGTAGGTGTGTGACTGACTGTATAAGTGAGTGATTAAATGTGTCTCACTGAATGCATGGGTGAGTGACTAATCTGCGTGAATGTCTGTATCAGTCTGTCAGTTGGTGTGTAAGCAGCTGCATGGGATGGTGAGTAGCTACATGAGTGTCTATATGGGTTATTGATTGGTTGTCTGAGTATCTGTATGGGTGCCTGAGTGTCTGTATGGGTGGGTGGGGGGGGTGTGACTCTGTGCATAGATGTGTGAGTGGGTGATTCACTGGGTGTATGGGTTCAAGAGTGCATCTGTGAAGGGTTGTATGGGTGGGTGAGTGTGTGTATGGGTGTGTTGGTTAGTGAATGGATGTCTCAGTGGTACATGTGTGAGTAACTACATATGTAAAAGGCAGTATATGTGAGAGTTGGAGTATATAAATGACTATATGTGAGAGTGAGTGATTGTGAGAGTGGCTGTATGGATGAGTGTGTGCTTGTATCAGTGATTGTATAAGAGAGTAAGTATGTGTTAGTATCTGTATGAATAAGTGAGGTGGTGTGTGTATACCTGTATAGGTGAGTAAATGGGAGTGTGATTGATTCTTTGCATGACTGACTAGGTGTGTGAGTAACTCTATGGATGAGTGGCGGTGTGTGAGTGTCTGTATAGGTGTATGAGTGCATAGGATAGTGCTGTATTGATGAGTGACTGCATGTATGAGTGACTGTATGGGTGAATGAGTGGATGTGTGTGTAGACCTAGGAATCAGTGAGTGGGTATATAGTAACTGGTATTGGTGTGTCTATGGTCTCGAAAATGGTAGTCTGTATTTTAGAGTGGGTGTATCAAAGGTTATATTAGGGTGTGAGGAGGTGCATCAGATTGAATGATGTAATATGTGACGTCATCAGCAGTGCATTGCGGGGTCGCAAGTTATAGTTAACTCAACTAACTATAACGGCCAAATTTCTCTGGTTTTGTATGAGTGAAATGTCCAACTAACTATAATGTCCCTGAAACCTATGTTTTTTAAGTGAATTTCAAAAGTTTTTTAAATGCTAATTTCCAACTATAACGTCCCTGAAACCTTTGTTTTTTCAGTGAATTTCAAAGGTTTTTTAAACGCTAATTCCAAACTATAACGTCCCTGAAACCTAAGGTTTTTTCAGTGAATTTCAAAGGTTTTTTGAATGCTAATTTCTATCTATGCCTACAGAGGTAGGACATGTGCAGAAAGAGGAAGAAAAGCGCTGAAAGAAGCAAGAGAAATGCAGAAAGAGCCAACAGAAGTCCAGAAAGACGAAGAAAGGTGCAGAAAGAAGCAAGAGATATGCAGAAAGAACCAACAGAGGTGCAGAAAGAGGCCTTGTTGCAAAGTCATCCTGTGCCCCCAACTTTTTGCTGACTGGTACTGGTGGTAACTGACTCTGACTAACCAGGCCCAGAGCCAGTGCTAAGCTGAAAGACACTTAAAATACAGTGAAAACACCTAAATACACTAGGGTACACTATGGGTTGGGGTACCCCTGTGCTTGGCATGACCTTCCCTGTAAGGCCCTAGTATATAATAGGGCAGGGGGATTAAAACTTCCTCTAAGTCATAGGTGCAGAAAGAGGCAAGAGAAGTGCAGAAAGAAGCAACAGAGGTGCCAAAACAGGCAAGAGAGGTGTAGAAAGAAGCAAGTGAAGTGCAGAAAGAGGCAACAGAGGTGCACAAAGAGGCAGGAGGGGTGCAGAAAGAAGGAAGAGAAGTGCAGAAAGAGGCAAGAGAATTGCTGAAAGAAGCAACAGAGGTATAGAAAGAAGCAAGAGAAGTGCAGAAAGAGGCAAGCGAGGTGCAGAAAGAAGCAAAAGCAGTGCAGAAAGAACCAACAGAGGTGCAAAAAGAGGCAAGAGGGGTGCAGAAAAAGGTAGGAGACGTGCACAAAGAGGCAAGAGAGGTACAGAAAGAGGCAGGAGGGGTGCAGAAAGAAGGAAGAGAAGTGCAGAAAGAAGCAACAGAGGTGCTGAAAGAGCAACAGAAGTGCAGAAAGAACCAACAGAGGTACAGCAAGAGGCAAGAGAGGTGCAGAAACAGCCAGGAAAGGTGCAGAAAGAGGGAACAGGGGTGCAGAAACAGCCAGGAAAGGTGCAGAAAGAGGGAACAGGGATGCAGAAAGAGGCAAGAGAGGTACAGAAAGAGAAAGGAGGGGTGCAGAAAGAGGCAAGAGGGGTGCAGAAAGAAGCAAGAGCAGTGCATAATGAACCAACAGAGGTGCAAAAAGTGGCAAGAGGAGTGCAGAAAGACATAGGAGAGGTGCACAAAGAGGCAAGAGAGGTACAGAAAGAGGCAGGAGGGGTGCAGAAAGAAGGAAGAGAAGTGCAGAAAGAGGCAAAAGAATTGAGAGAAAGAAGCAACAGAGGTGTAGAAAGAAGCAAGAAAAGTGCAGAAAGAGGCAAGTGAGGTGCAGAAAGAAGCAAGAGCAGTGCAGAAATTACCAACAGAGGTGCAAAAAGAAGCAAGAGCGGTACAGAAAAAGGTAGAAGAGGTGCACAAAGAGGCAAGAGAGGTACAGAAAGAGGCAGGAGGGGTGCAGAAAGAAGGAAGAGAAGTTCAGAAAGAAGCAACAGAGGTGCTGAAAGAGGCAAGAGGAGTGCAGAAAGAGGTAGGAGAGGTGCACAAAGAGGCAAGAGAGGTACAGAAAGAGGCAGGAGGGGTGCAGAAAGAAGGAAGCGAAGTGCAGAAAGAGGCAAAAGAATTGCTGAAAGAAGCAACAGAGGTGTAGAAAGAAGCAAGAGATGTGCAGAAAGAGGCAAGTGAGGTGCAGAAAGAAGCAAGAAGAGTGCAGAAAGAACCAACAGAGGTGCAAAAAGAAGCAAGAGCGCTACAGAAAAAGGTAGAAGAGGTGCACAAAGATGCAAGAGAGGTACAGAAAGAGGCAGGAGGGGTGCAGAAAGAAGGAAGAGAAGTGCAGAAAGAAGCAACAGAGGAGCTGAAAGAGGCGAGAAGGGTGCAGAAAGAGCAAGAGAAATGCAGAAGGTGTATATGTATATGTATTCAACCTGGTGAGAAATCTCCAAACACTCACAAAATCTGCCCTGGGTGTAGGTTGAATATACCGGCTCTTATCTCCCAGCAGGAGAAAGACACACATAATACACTAAAAGATACAAAAGAACACATGGGGAAAAATGTCTATAAGTGTGTACTCCTCAATGCAAGATCCTTAGTTAAACATAGTATCGACTGTGCCTCTTTAATTGAGGATGAAGAAATCAACATCGCTTTTATCACTGAGTCATGGACGGACGAAGCTTCCGGATCCGGACTTGGTTAAAGTTACACCTCCGGATTACCTTTGCTATACTTTAAATAGGCCGGGTAAGAAAGGGGGTGGCCTAGCAGTAATTTATCAAAGGTCATTAAACGCATCCTTTAACTGCTCATCCAATGTTGAATGCGAAGCACTGGACTTCTGCTTTTATCTTTCACATCACCATACCTTTAGAGGCACTCTTATCTATAGGCCACCTGGCCCTAGAAAGCAATTCTTAATACAAGCTGGCAGCTGGTTGGAAAATGAGCTAAGTGCCTGCTCATACACAATACTAGGGGATTTCAACTTCCACTTAGAAGTTGATAATGATCCAGATACTTTAGGCTTGCTAGACCTAATGAGCAGCGTTGACTTAAAGCAACTTGTCTCAGGTGCCACACATAAGGCAGGACATACATTGGATGGCATATTTTCCAATAATGGGCAGCTAGTATTTAAGGACATTCTCCCAGTGGTCTGGTCGGACCATAAGGCGGTGCTATTTGAGCTGACTCTGCCTGACCGTTGTACTAAGAAACCAGTAAAAAAACAAGTGGTCACTAGAGCATGGAATAAGGTAAAGGCCGATGAACTACAGGACCTGTTAACCTCTACCTCACCTGTCCTTCCTACTGATTTAGATGGGGCCTCATCTGCTTATACTGATTGGTTGGAAACAGCAAGTAACAAGCTAGCTCCTAAAAAACTCCTCCGCCACAATAGGGAACGACCCCCGTCACCATGGTATACCCAAGAGCTTAGAGATAAAAAACTTGCTTGCAAACACCTAGAAAGAAGTTGGAGGAGGGAGTACAATGATAGGGAAAAAAAGGAATACAAACTGAGCCTGGCACAGTATAAGCAGTTACTTCAAAAAACTAAGCAAGAGTTTTTCACTAATAAAATCAACTCTGAAAAGAACTCAACCAAAGAATTATTCAAAACAGTTACTGCCCTAGCACATCCAGCCCCCCCTCCGATTACAGCTAGTCAAGAACTGTGTGATAAGATAGCTAGCTTTTTCTTCGTTAAAGTCGATGCTATCTTTTCTACTTTCACAGGCTCAACAACGAAGACATCTCTGGCAGACACGGCAGATCCCAAGATAGGCAAAAGCATCTTGCCACATTTTCTTAAGTTTACCCCAGTCACGGTCTCAGATATTTTTAAGCTTTTGATGACAGCAAAATCGGGGTCACCATCTGATCCGTGCCCACCTTCTATATTAAAACTAGCACCTGAACCAGTCACACTAACTTTGACGGCAATCATTAATGATATGTTTGCGGAAGGGTATTTCCCCAAAGCATGGAAAAGGGCATCCATACTACCCCTGCTAAAAAAAACGAATCTAGATCCTAAAGACTCCAACAATTTTAGACCTATATCTAGACTCCCACTCCCTGCTAAAATTTCAGAAAAAAATAATGAATACCCAACTTAGTCGATTTTTGGAGGAAGGTCGGGTGCTGGATCCCACCCAGTATGGTTTCCGGGGGGGACACAGCACGGAGTCCGCTCTTCTTAAATCCACTGATGAAATCAGGACCACTTTGGACCACGGAGGAAAAGCCGCCATGATTATGCTGGACCTCTCGGCGGCCTTTGATACGGTCCATCATGTTTTACTGATGGACCGGCTGCAAGAGATCGGAGTAGGGGGCACGGCCTGGAAACCAGTCAAATCCTTCCTATCTAATAGAATACAGACAGTTTCCCTTGGAGATTTCACTACCAAACCTTTCTCACTGCCCTGTGGAGTCCCTCAAGGGTCATCCTTGAGTCCGACTCTTTTTAACGTTTACATTTCGCAGCTGGCTTCCCTGATTGAATCCTTTGGGTTCAATTTGACCTCCTACGCTGATGACACCCAAATTGTAGTGTCACTGCTACCAGATGGAGTACAGGGAACGGCATCCCGTTTCCATGACTGAATGACAGCCGTGGGCAACTGGATGGCCCGAAAGTGCCTCAAACTTAACTCTAGTAAAACGGAGGTGGTACTGTTCGGCAATGATCCAAATTTCTGGACCCCGG
Organism: Calotriton arnoldi; assembly: GCA_963921515.1. Lineage (NCBI taxonomy): Eukaryota > Metazoa > Chordata > Amphibia > Caudata > Salamandridae > Calotriton > Calotriton arnoldi. The sequence continues at coordinate 10,420 of CAWUFW010014534.1, forward strand.
CGTGGTGGCCGGAGTCACTAGGTCCTCTTCCGACTCCCACTAGGAAGGTAAAAAATTTAGGAGTCTATATAGACAACAAACTCTGCTTTAAGGATCAAGTGAACTCAGTGGTCTCAGCTACATCCTACAATCTGAGGTCTTGCAAAATTATTCTGCCATTTCTGCCCAAAGACAGCCAACAAACTGTCATTACAGCCTTAGCCATGTCTAGACTGGATTATTGTAATAGCTTATATCTAAATATACAGGAGGGGCTCTTGAAAAAACTTCAACTCTTGCAGAATGCAGCTGCCAGACTACTCACAGGCATCCCAAAATATGCTTCAATCTCGGCTGAGATTAAAAGGCTCCACTGGCTGCCCGTCAAAAAGCGTGTTTTGTTTAAAGCTCTGTGTGTGGTCCATAAATCCCTCCAAGGAAATGGACCCCTTCACTTGAATCGCTGTTTCTGCTGGTACACACCTAGAAGATCACTGCGCTCAGCAGAAGCAAAATTAGTCTCAGTACCCTTTGTAAAAAAAGCTAACTGGGGTGGCAGGAGCTTTGTGGTCGGTGCAGCCAAGTCATGGAATGACCTCCCGATGCCTCTTAGACGCATGACAAATCTCCTGGAGGAAGGCCCTCAAAACGTGGCTTTTCACTGCCTAATGACTATTTCTCTATTTCTCCCGTGCTTAGGCCACGGTAGGACATCAAGCACAGCGCCAGGACACCTTCGGGTAGCAGTTTGGGCTCTAGAAATGTCAATAACATTAACATTAAGAAAGAACCAACAGAGGTACAGAAAGAGGCAAGAGAGGTACAGAAACAGGCAGGAAAGGTGCAGAAAGAGGGAACAGGGGTGCAGAAAGAGGCAAGAGAGGTGCAGAAAGAGAAAAGAGGGGTGCAGCAAGAGGGGTGCAGAAAGAAGCAAGAGCAGTGCAGAATGAACCAACAGAGGTGCAAAAAGAGGCAAGAGGAGTGCATAAAGAGGTAGGAGAGGTGCACAAAGTGGCAAGAGAGGTACAGAAAGAGGCAGGAGGGGTGCAGAAAGATGGAAGAGAAGTGCAGAAAGAGGCAAAATAATTGCGAGAAAGAAGCAACAGAGGTGGAGAAAGAAGCAACAGCGGTACAGAAAAAGGTAGAAGAGGTGCACAAAGAGGAAATAGAGGTACAGAAAGAGGCAGGAGGGGTGCAGAAAGAAGGAAGAGAAGTTCAGAAAGAAGCAACAGAGGTGCTGAAAGAGGCAAGAGGAGTGCAGAAAGAGGTAGGAGAGGTGCACAAAGAGGTAAGAGAGGTACAGAAAGAGGCAGGAGGGGTGCAGAAAGAAGAAAGAAGTACAGAAAGAGGCAAAAGAATTGCTGAAAGAAGCAACAGAGGTGTAGAAAGAAGCAAGAGAAGTAGAGAAAGAGGCAAGTGAGGTGCAGAAAGAAGCAAGAGCAGTGCAGAAAGAACCAACAGAGGTGCAAAAAGAAGCAAGAGCGGTACAGAAAAAGGTAGAAGAGGTGCACAAAGAGGCAAGAGAGGTACAGAAAGAGGCAGGAGGGGTGCAAAAAGAAAGAAAAGAAGTGCAGAAAGAAGCAACAGAGGAGCTGAAAGAGGCGCAAAGGGTGCAGAAAGAGCAAGAGAAATGCAGAAGGAACCAACAGAGGTACAGAAAGAGGCAAGAGAGGTGCAGAAAGAGAAAAGAGGGGTGCAGAAAGAGGCAAGAGGGGTGCAGAAAGAAGCAAGAGCAGTGCAGAATGAACCAACAGAGGTGCAAAAAGAGGCAAGAGGAGTGCATAAAGAGGTAGGAGAGGTGCACAAAGTGGCAAGAGAGGTACAGAAAGAGGCAGGAAGGGTGCAGAAAGAAGGAAGAGAAGTGCAGAAAGAGGCAAAAGAATTGAGAGAAAGAAGCAACAGAGGTGTAGAAAGAAGCAAGAAAAGTGCAGAAAGAGGCAAGTGAGGTGCAGAAAGAAGCAAGAGCAGTGCAGAAAGAACCAACAGAGGTGCAAAAAGAAGCAAGAGCGGTACAGAAAAAGGTAGAAGAGGTGCACAAAGAGGCAAGAGAGGTACAGAAAGAGGCAGGAGGGGTGCAAAAAGAAAGAAAAGAAGTGCAGAAAGAAGCAACAGAGGAGCTGAAAGAGGCGCAAAGGGTGCAGAAAGAGCAAGAGAAATGCAGAAGGAACCAACAGAGGTACAGAAAGAGGCAAGAGAGGTGCAGAAACTGGCAGGAAAGGTGTAGAAAGAGGGAACAGGGGTACAGAAAGAGGCAAAAGAGGTACAGAAAGAGAAAAGAGGGGTGCAGAAAGAGGCAAGAGGGGTGCAGAAAGAAGCAAGAGCAGTGCAGAATGAACCAACAGAGGTGCAAAAAGTGGCAAGAGGAGTGCATAAAGAGGTAGGAGAGGTGCACAAAGTGGCAAGAGAGGTACAGAAAGAGGCAGGAGGGGTGCAGAAAGAAGGAAGAAAAGTGCAGAAAGAGGCAAAAGAATTGCGAGAAAGAAGCAACAGAGGTGAAGAAAGAAGCAGGAGAAGAGCTGAAAAAGACAAGTGAGGTGCAGAAAGAAGCAAGAGCAGTGCAGAAAGTACCAACAGAGGTGCAGAAAGAAGCAACAGCGGTACAGAAAAAGGTAGAAGAGGTGCGCAAAGAGGAAATAGAGGTCAGAAAGAGGCAGGAGGGGTGCAGAAAGAAGGAAGAGAAGTGCAGAAAGACGCAACAGATGTGCTGAAAGAGGCAAGAGAAGTGCAGAAAGAGGTAGGAGAGGTGCACAAAGAGGCAAGAGAGGTACAGAAAGAGGCAGGAGGGGTGCAGAAAGAAGGAAGAGAAATGCAGAAAGAGGCAGAAGAATTGCTGAAAGAAGCAACAGAGGTGTAGAAAGAAGCAAGAGAAGTGCAGAAAGAGGCAAGTGAGGTGCAGAAAGAAGCAAGAGCAGTGCAGAAAGAACCAAGAGAGGTGCAAAAAGAAGCAAGAGCGGTACAGAAAAAAGTAGAAGAGGTGCACAAAGAGGCAAGAGAGGTACAGAAAGATGCAGGAGGGGTGCAGAAAGAAGGAAGAGAAGTGCAGGAAGAAGCAACAGAGGTGCTGAAAGAGGCACGAAGGGTGCAGAAAGAGCAAGAGAAGTGCAGAAAGAACCAACAGAGGTACATAAAGACGCAACAGAGGTGCAGAAAGACGCAAGAGAGGTGCAGAAACAAGTAAGAGGAGTGCATAAAGAAGCAACAGAGATGAAGTAAGGGGGAAGTGGGGTGGAGAAGGAGGCAAGAGGCATACAGAAAGAAAAAAGAGAGGTGCAGAAAGAGGGAAGAGGGGTGCAGAAAAAGGGAACAGTGGTGTGAAAGAGGCATGAGGGTTGCAGAAAGAAGCAACAGAATTGCAGAAAGAGGCAAGAGAGGCACAGAAAGAAGCAAGAGTGGTTTACACACCATTAGTACCAATTCAATACCCACATTTAGCAATAAGTAACAGGTGACCATTCTAGGTTTGCACAGGGCCTTCCACCACGCTGTAACACTTGTCGCTGCATTTTTTGTAACGTTTGAGCCGTTTGAGCTAGAAACAATGTTTTTTTTTGTTCAAATCTGCAGATTATGCAGCTGATGATGGATTATGTGGCAAATGCGGTAAATGTATAATTGTGCAAAAGTCGGTGCAGCCAAACAGTCACATAATTCCAGTGGCCCTGCTCATACCTCTGAGTAGGTCCAGAAGTGCTCCTCAGTGGTTCCTTCTTTTTTTTGTCTCATTGAGTTCATAGTTTAGCTTCTATGGAAACGAGGAAGACTAAACCTGAGGTTACAACTCCACAACACAGACTATCATACCACACAATTACTCTCCATAACACATAATCCCACTCTACATAATTCCTGCACACTAAATACCACATACTTTCTATCCACATAATTTCACTGCACAACATACCACATAATTCCACTACACACAATCTACATCCACTCCACTCCAAGAAACATTATTAAAACACTTTTACATTTACAACGCCAATAGCTCTATCTCTCGCAAATGCGAAACCTATTACTTTGCAAATGCTTCTTTAACTAGTAGTCGCGTTTGCAGAGTGGTGGAGAAAGGGTGCTGGGCCTCCGACCAGCGCTCAGGAATTCCGCTGCGTAGGACTTACAGGAGGTACTAGGAGGGCTTTTTAGCCCCCAAAGTCCCTCAGGAGTAAAGTGGACTTCATCTCCCATCCCGTAGTCTGCCAGAAGGCGCGTTTGCAGAGTGGTGGAGAAAGGGGGCGTGGCCTCCAAAGATGTCTTAGCAATCCCACTATGTGGGACTTACTGGAGGTAACAAGAGGGGTAGTTGGCCCCCAAGGACATCCTTGGGGGCCAACTACCCCTCCTATTACCTCCAGTAAGTCCCACACAGCAGGATTGCTAAGTTCTCATAGCAGGCCACGCCCCCTTTTCCCACCACTCTGCAAACGCACTCCCTGGCGCGCTCTTGGATGGGGATTGAAGTCTCCTTCGCTGCTGGGGGTGGTTAGGGGCCAACTAGCCTACCTCTTACCTCCAGTAAGCCCCACACAGTGGGATTGCTGAGAGGTGGACACAGGCCACGCCCCCTTTCTCCACCACTCTGCAAACATGCCTCCTGGCACGCTCTTGGTTGGAGGATGAAGTCCCCTTTCCTCCCAAGGGTCCCTGGGGGCCAACTAGCCCTCCTGTTGCCTCCAGTAAGCCCTATACAGCTGGTTTGCTGAGAGTGCTCAAAGGCCACGCCCCTTTTTACTCCACTCTGCAAACGCGGCTCCTGGCGCACTGCTGCTCGGGGGATGAAGTCCACTTTAGTCCTGAGGTGCTCAGGACACAAGAGGACCTCATCACCCCACCAGCAATGCGCCAAGAAGCGTGTTTGCAGAGTGGTGTAAAAAGGGGCGAGGCCTCGGACCACCTCTCAGCAATCCCACTGTGTGGGGCTTACTGGAGGTAAGAGATGGGCTAGTTGGCCCCTAAGGACCCATAAGACTCTAGGGGACTTCATCCCCCAACCCAAAATGCGCCATGAGGCGCGTTTGCAGAGTGGTGCAGGGAGGGGGCGGGGCCTCCGGCAAGATTCCGGGTTTTCTTTTTTTTTGCATTTTTAGAAGGGGGCTGTGTGGCCCCCCTTCTTTCATATTTTTGGGCCCTGGGGACCCCATCCCCCAGGGCCTGACCCATTTTTTTTTCTTTTTTTTTTTAAACGGGAAGGGAAGGGGGCCGATTTCGGCCCCGGGGACCCCATCCCCCGGGGTATGGCCTCGTTTATTTTATATATTTTTAATTATTTGTCGGGAAGGGGGGCCGCGTGGCCCCTTTCCCTAGGCCATTTTCGGCCCCTTGGACCCCATCCCCTGGGGCTTGATCATTTATTTTTTATATATATTTTTGGAAGGGGGCCGCGTGGTCCCCCTTCCCTGGGCCTCTCTTGGCCCCGGGGATCCCATCACCCGGGGCCTGGCCAGCCTTTCTTTATTTTTAAGGGTATTTTTATGGGTTCCGCATGAAGAGCATACTTTAATACATTTTCAAGCTCTCCAATGAGCCTCCAATGCGTGACCAGTTTATTTTTATCACAACCTGCTCCTCTGCTTTCACGATTTCAGTGCATCTAAAATCAGCAGTCCACATTTCATTAGAGTGGCGGTGCCGTATTAAAGTATGCTTTTCATGCGGAACCCATTGAAGAGTATAATCCTACTACAAGTCCCAGGAATCCATCGTATTAGCCCACCGGAGGGTGTTTAAAAGGAAATGAACAAGGGACTTGTGGTTTCTGCTGATTAGCGTATGCAGCCCGTGAGCAAGGAGCAGGAGCTCCGAAACGCGTTGGGCAAAGAAGATTTCCAATGCGGTATGCTGGTTTTTAATCAATAAAGGATCCTCCGGTAATGCGCTGGATTCGCCTGTCCTGTGTGCGTCTTCATTTGTGGGCAACGCTTTGATGATATATACAAATATATATAGATAGATATATATAGATATTTGTAAATTTTTATATAATTTTAAAATGATAAAATAAATTAAAATTAATAGTTTAATTGTTTTAAAGAAATATATATATAGTAATTATTATGTATGTGTGTTTAACTTTCTTTAATTAAGTTTATTTGTTATATTTGTTAAAATGTATATGAAATCTACTTTATTTTTTTATATTAATTTTATTATTTAACACATTTATTATTTATTATTTTATTTAATATATATATATACATCGATATTTTGTACAGCTATATTTTTGACATCGATATTTTTGTTTCAATATTTTTGTACTTACCTGTTTAAGTATAGGGAGTTGATATTTTTGCATTCTATATTTTTTCATCTATATTTTATTTTTATATATTTTTTACATCGATGTTCTGTCAGTGAACCGGATTACCTGCTTGAAGAAAAAGTGTGAGATCTATTCCCATCAGATCTTTCCTCTGGACAGGAATACTTGTGTCACCGCTCACCACACCTCATCCTACTCTGTTCCCAAGCCCGGCCTAGTCAAATTTAAATTTAAATTACCCATGACCGAAATCTTGTAGCCATATTTTTGTCTTGAAGCCCTACTAATATTTGCTTGAAGTCCACAACAACTTATGATTTTTCTTTTTTCCACATTGGGACATGTGTTATGGGGCATATTTACTTAGAATTCATGCAACGCAGTGCAGCAAGGAAAGTGGCTGCACTGTGTTTTGAGAATTTCTAGAAAGCTGAAAAGTGCCATATCTACCAAGTCAGATATGGTTCTCTGCAGCTCTCTCCATGCACTGGCGCGCTTGAGGCTGCCTAGTGCCAATGCAGGCACGGTGCCTGTGTTACGGGCAGGGTTGTTTTTGTACAGGAAGGGATACCTTCCTTCACAAAAACAATCCTTAGAGGTGTATTCCTCTTTCTATGGAAAGGGAATAACGAGGAGAAATAAGGATATTTCTCTGCAATACGTCTCACTTGGGAAGGCGTAGTATTTTTACGCATTCCTAGGTTTACTAACTTAAGAAAAAGCGGGAAATGCACCAAAATCCATGGGTGGATGCATGGGAACGTCCGTGCTCAACCCGTGAAATGCCTTCCCAATGCAAGGCAACGCAAGACAGCGTTATGCACTGTGTTGCATAACTTTGTATTTACTAAATCACGCAAATGGCCTTTGCATGCTTAGTAAATACCAACGATGATGTTGCACTGGGGCTGCATCCCAAAAGTCATGCAACCCTGACACAAAATCACAGTAAATCTGACCCTTAGTATAACCAGATTGTGTATTCCCTGGACTAGATTCACTTTTTAAATGTTACAGTCTGTATATTCGTTGTCCAAATATATCCAACATAGCAAATATCCTTAGTGAAATACACTGCCAATTGAATCTGTATAAATGTAGATTTTTATCTGATTCTGATGTTCTTGGTATATTACACATTATTGCTTCATTCCTGAATGTCAGCTTCTGTGTTTCACTAGCAAGCCTTAATTTGTAAAATAATAAGTGCTGCTGCCCAAAGTTTTGCTCAGAATCCTGTGCCGGTGCTATTGAAGGTCGGGGCGCCAATACCACGGCTGCATGATCCTTATTCCAGCTAAGGCATCTTTAATCCACCAGACACTCTCTACCTATTTATCTGACTCTTACAGGTTCATTTCCAGCCTGGCTTTCTCAGTGTGTCACTGTTTTCCATCTTTCTTTTCCTCCTTCTTTCCCCCTTTTACGTTCTTCTCTCTATTGCTTTGAATCAAAGTCTGTTGAGGAAAAATGAGTGTCGATCCCCTAAAATGAGTACCGGTGGGACCCACTGATAACTCCAGCTCAAATTAAGCACTGCTCACTAGAGTATTGATAATATTCTAAGGTTTTGACGCCAGCGAGATCAAGAGTGCTTATCCCACATGATGGTCTCTGAGATTGTAGGAAGTAGGATTAATTAACTTCATTAAAAAAAATGTTTTGAAGTTCAATTTCTAGAAAGGTTTGAAAAGACCAACTCTGCTTTCCAGATAATGAAAGTATTAAAATGTCTGTTTGTTTGACATGACAATCCGTGGTGCATTTTCTTTGAGGCAATGTATGATGTGAAATATAGATACGTGTCCTGGTATAGCACTCTGGAACTAGCCACCCGGTTCCTGCTGAAACAATGTGATACTCAGAAAATTCAATAAACGATTGAGAAAGTACTTCATAATTGCATCCACCAGCTGAATGTTGGTCACTCCCCACTGAGCGCGATGTATCTAGCGGCCGTCCTGCCGCTGAGTTTGCACCACTCTGGAAACTGGGGGTCACGGAGCTCCTATACGAGGGGCTCTGAATGTGAGGCAAAGGATACGGATTTTACCAGCCTCGCTTGCCAGAGGCTCATGTGAGAGCCTTACTTTTTGCATTCATTGGGAAAGCGCATCCATCTTGGGATAAAGAAAGGACTTCACCTCCCACAAAGCAACGCATTGACTCATACAGAGTAGCCAATCAGTGGCATGCGATATCGCTTCAAAATGTAGGGTGATAGCCATTATGCGCTTTCAGACTGCAGTTTCCTTTGAAAAAGAGGACTTCTCGAAACGCGTCAGGATTGCAGTCTCATGCTGATAACCTGCTGGCAAGTGAAGCTGTTTGACCGATAATAAAGGCTGTTTGGGGAAGCTTTTCCTTTGTTCGAGTGCAACTTACCTGTTGGTCACTCCCCACTGAGCACGATGTATCTAGCGGCCATCCTGCCGCTGAGTTTGCACCACTCCGGAAACTGGGGGTCACGGAGCTCCTATACGAGGGGCTCTGAATGTGAGGCAAAGGATACGGATTTTACCAGCCACGCTTGCCAGAGGCTCATGTGAGAGCCTTACTTTTTGCATTCATTGGGAAAGCGCATCCATCTTGGGATAAAGAAAGGACTTCACCTCCCACAAAGCAACACATTGACTCATACAGAGTAGCCAATCAGTGGCATGCGATATCGCTTCAAAATGTAGGGTGATAGCCATTATGCGCTTTCAGACTGCAGTTTCCTTTGAAAAAGAGGTCTTCTCGAAACGCGTCAGGATTGCAGTCTCATGCTGATAACCTGCTGGCAAGTGAAGCTGTTTGACCGATAATAAAGGCTGTTTGGGGAAGCTTTTCCTTTGTTCGAGTGCAACTTACCTGTTGGTCACTCCCCACTGAGCGCGATATATATATATATACACATATATATATATATTCACTGAAAAAACCATAGGTTTCAGACACGTTATAGTTAGAAATTAGCATTTAAAAAACCTTTGAAATTCACTGAAAAAACCATAGGTTTTAGGAACAGTTACAGTTAGTTGGACATTTCACTCGTACAAAACCATAGAAATTCCCCCGTTATAGTTAGTTCAGCTAACTATAACTCGCGCCCCCGCAATGCACTGCTGATGACGTCACATATTACATCACTCATGACATGGTCAGTGACATCACTGATGACATCTCAAATGACATCACTGATGACATCATCCAGTGACTGTGTTTCTGTAAAGTTTAAATATGTTTAATATATATAGGGAAAGGCGTATTGAAGAATGAGTGGGTGTATAAGTGTCTGAATGGATGATTTAGTACGTGAGTGACTGACTCTACAAGTGAGTGATTAAATGTATCTTACTGAATGCATGGGTTAGTGACTAAACTGTGTGAATGTCTGTATCCGTCTGTCTGTTGGTTTGTAAGCGGCTGCATGGCTTTCTGAATAGCTACATGAGTGTCTACATGGGTTATTGATTGATTGTCTGAGTATCTGTATGGGTGCCTGAGTGTTTGTGTGGGTGGGGTTGTGTGTGACTGTGCATAGATGTGTGAGTTGGTGATTCACTGGGTGCATGGTTTCAAGAGTGCATCTGTGATGGACTGTATGGGTTGGTGAGTGTGTGTGTGTATGGGTGTGTTAGTGATTGAATGTATATCTCAGTGGTACATGTGTGAGTAACTACATATGTGAAAGGCAGTATATATGTGTGTTGGAGTATATAAATGGCTATAAGTGAGAGTGTGTGATTGTGAGAGTGGCTGTATGGATGAGTGTGTACTTGTATCAGTGATTGTATAAGAGCGTAAGAATGTGCTAGTATTTGTATGAGTAAGTGAGCTGGCGTGTGTATAACTGTATAGGTGAGTAAATGGGTGTGTGATTAAGTTTTTTGCATGACTGACTAGGTGTGTGAGTACCTCTATGGATGAGTGGCGGTGTGTGAGTGTTTATATAGGTGTATGAGTGCATATGATAGTCCTGTACTGAGTGACTAAGTATGAGTGACTGTACGGGTGAGTGAGTGGATGTGTCTGTAGACCTAAGAATCAGTGAGTGGGTATGTAGTTTTTGGTGTTGGGGTGTCTATGGTTTTGAGAATGGCAGTCTGTAATTTAGAGTGGGTGTATCAAAAGTTATATTAGGGTGTGAGAAGATGCATGAAATTATCACATGGATGATGTCATCAGTGATGTCATTTGAGATGTCATCAGTGATGTCACTGACCATGTCATGAGTGATGTAATATGTGACGTCATCAGCAGTGCATTGCGGGGCGCGAGTTATAGTTAGCTGAACTAACTATAACGGGGGAATTTCTATGGTTTTGTACGAGTGAAATGTCCAACTAACTGTAACTGTTCCTAAAACCTATGGTTTTTTCAGTGAATTTCAAAGGTTTTTTAAATGCTAATTTCTAACTATAACGTGTCTGAAACCTATGGTTTTTTCAGTGAATTTCAAAGGTTTTTTAAATGCTAATTTCTAACTATAACGTGCCTGAAACCTATGATTTTTTAAGTGAATTTCAAAGGTTTTTTTAAATGCTAGTTTCTAACTATGCCTACAGAGGTAGGACATGTGAAGAAAGAAGAAAAAACGCACAGAAAGAAGCAAAAGATGTGCAGAAAGAACCAACAGAGGAGCAGAAAGAGGCCTTGTTGCAAAATCATCCTGTGCCCACAACTTTTTCAGACGGGTACTGGTGGTAACTGACTCTGACTAACCAGAGCCAGTGCTATGCTAAAAGACACTTAGAATACAGTGAAAACACCTACATACACTAGGGAACACTATGCATTGGGGTACCCCTGTGATTAGCATGACCTCCTCTGCAAGTCCCTAGTACATAATAGGGCAGGGGGATTAAAACTACCTCTTAAAACGCGCTACAGGGCGCGTTTGCACAGTGGTGAAGGGAGGGGGGCCTGAGGTGACATGTGTGCAAACGCACCCCGTGGCGCATTTTAAGTTGCGGGATTAAGTCCCCTTGAATTCTGAGGGTCCCTGGGGCCCAACTAGCCCCCCAGGTACCTACAGTTAGGACCACAGAGCTGAGTTGCAGAGAGGCGTTCCGAGGCCACGCACCTTTTTTCACCTCTCTGCAACGCAACTCTGTTGTGCTTACTGAAGGTACCTGGTGGGCTAGTTGGCCCCCAGGGTCCCTCAGGATTCAAAGGGAATTAATTCCCCAACTTAAAACGCACCACAGGGCGTGTTTGCGCACATGTCACCTGAGGCCCCGCCCCTCCCTTCACCACTGTGCAAACGCGCCCCGTGGTGCGTTTTAAGTTGGGGATTAGGTCACCTTGAATCCTGAGGGTCCCTGGGGCCCAACTAGCCCACTAGGTACTTCCAGTAAGCACCACAGGCCTGCGTTGCAACGCCTGTAACAAATTGTGCAGTTGTGTTTAGGTAGTGAAGAGGGTCGTGCTGGGGGTAGTGTTTTAGGGTTTAGGGTATTGCAGTGGTGTTTGTGTAGTGTAGGGGGTCATGCTGGGGGTAGATTTAGGGTTTAGGGTAGTGCAGTGGTGTTTGGGTAGTGTAGGGAGTCGTGCTGGGGGAGTGTTTTAGGGTTTAGGGTAGTGCAGTGGTGTTTGGGTAGTGTAGGGGGTCGTGCTGGGGGTAGTGTTTTAGGGTTTACGGTAGTGCAGTGGTGTTTGGGTAGTGTAGGGGTCGTGCTGGGGGTAGTGATTTAGGGTAGTGCAGTGGTGTTTGGGTAGTGTAGGGGTACTGCTGGGGGTAGTGTTTTAGGGTTTAGGTTAGTGCAGTGGTGTTTGGGTAGTGTAGGGGTACTGCTGGGGGTAGTGTTTTAGGGTTTAGGGTAGTGCAGTGGTGTTTGTGTAGTGTAGGGGGTAGTGTTTTAGGGTTTAGGGTAGTGCAGTGGTGTTTGTGTAGTGTAGGAGGTCGTGTTTTAGGGTTTAGGGTAGTGCAGTGGTCTTTGGGTAGTGTAGGGAGTCGTGCGGGGTAGTGTTTTAGGGTTTAGGGTAGGTTAGGGGGTCATGCGGGGGGCAGTGTTTTAGGGATTAGGGTAGTGCATTGGTGTTTGGGTAGTGTAGGGGGTCATGCGGGGGTACTGTTTTAGGGTTTAGGGCAGTGCAGTGGTGTTTGGGTAGTGTAGGGGGTCGTGCTGGGGGAGTGTTTTAGGGTTTAGGGCAGTGCAGTGGTGTTCGGGTAGTGTAGGGGGTCGTGCTGGGGGGAGTGTTTTAGGGTTTAGGGCAGTGCAGTGGTGTTCGGGTAGTGTAGGGGGTCATGCTGGGGGTAGTATTTTAGGGTTTAGGGTAGTGCAGTGGTGTTCGGGTAGTGTAGGGGGTCGTGCTGGGGGTAGTGTTCTAGGGTTTAGGGCAGTGCAGTGGTGTTTGGGCAGTGTAGGGGGTAATGCTGGGGGTGGTGTTTTAGGGTTTAGGGCAGTGCAGTGGTGTTCGGGCAGTGTAGGGGGTCGTGCTGGGGGTGGTGTTTCAGGGTTTAGGGCAGTGCAGTGGTGTTCGGGCAGTGTAGGGGGTGGTGTTTCAGGGTTTAGGGCAGTGCAGTGGTGTTCGGGCAGTGTAGGGGATCGTGCAGGGGTGGTGTTTCAGGGTTTAGGGCAGTGGTGTTCGGGCAGTGTAGGGGGTCGTGCTGGGGGTGGCGTTTCAGGGTTTGGGGCAGTGCAGTGGTGTTCGAGCAGTAAAGGGGGTCGTGCTGGGGGTGGTGTTTCAGGGTTTAGGGCAGTGCAGTGGTGTTCGGGCAGTGTAGGGGGCAGTTCAGGGGTGGTGTTTCAGGGTTTAGGGCAGTGCAGTGGTGTTCGGGCAGTGTAGGGGGTGCTGCAGGGGGTGGTGTTTCAGGGTTTAGGGCAGTGCAGTGGTGTTCGGGCAGTGTAGGGGTCTTGCTGGGGCTGGTGTTTCAGGGTTTATGGCAGTGCAGTGGTGTTCGGGCAGTGTAGGGGGTCGTGCTGGGGGTGGTGTTTCAGGGTTTAGGGCAGTGCAGTGGTGTTTGGGCAGTGTAGGGGGTCATGCTGGGGCTAGTGTTTCAGGATTTAGGGCAGAGCAATGGTGTTCAGGCAGTGTAGGGGGTTTTGCTGGAGGTGGTGCTTCAGGGTTTAGGGCAGTGCAGTCGTGTTCGTGCAGTGTAGGGGTGGTGTTTCAGGGTTTAGGGCAGTGGTGTTCAGGCAGTGTAGGGGGTCTTGCTGGGGTTGATGTTTCAGGGTTTAGGGCAGTGCAGTGGTGTTCGGGCAGTGTAGGGGGTCGTGCTGGGGGTGGTGTTTCAGGGTTTAGGGCAGTGCAGTGGTGTTCCAGCAGTGTAGGAGGTCGTGCAGGGGGTGGTGTTTCAGGGTTTAGGGCAGTGCAGTGGTGTTCGGGCAGTGTAGGGGGTCGTGCTGGGGTGGTGTTTCAGGGTTTAGGGCAGTGCAGTGGTGTTCGGGCAGTGTAGGGTGTCGTGCTGAGGGGTGGTGTTTCAGGGTTTAGGGCAGTGCAGTGGTGTTCGGGCAGTGTAGGGGGTCGTGCAGGGGGTGGTGTTTCAGGGTTTAGGGCAGTGCAGTGGTGTTTGGGCAGTGTAGGGGGTCGTGCAGGGGGTGGTGTTTCAGGGTTTAGGGCAGTGCAGTGGTGTTCGGCCAGTGTAGGTGGCCTTGCTGGGGGTGGTGTTTCAGGCTTTAGTGCAGTGGTGTTCGGGCAGTGTAGGGGTCTTGCTGGGGGTGGTGTTTCAGGGTTTAGGGCAGTGCAGTGGTGTTCGGGCAGTGTAGGGGGTCTTGCTGGGGCTGGTGTTTCAGGGTTTAGGGCAGTGCAGTGGTGTTCGGGCAGTGTAGGGGGTCTTGCTGGGGCTGGTGTTTCAGGGTTTAGGGCAGTGCAGTGGTGTTCGGGCAGTGAAGGGGGTCGTGCTGGGGGTGGTGTTTCAGGGTTTAGGGCAGTGCAGTGGTGTTCGGGCAGTGTAGGGGGTCATGCTGGGGCTGGTGTTTCATGGTTTAGGGCAGTGCAGTGGTGTTCGGGCAGTGTAAGGGGTCGTGCAGGGGTGGTGTTTCAGGGTTTAGGGCAGTGCAGTGGTGTTCGGGCAGTGTAGGGGGTCGTGCTGGGTGTGGTGTTTCAGGGTTTAGGGCAGTGCAGTGGTGTTCGGGCAGTGTAGGGGGTCGTGCTGGGTGTGGTGTTTCAGGGTTTAGGGCAGTGCAGTGGTGTTCGGGCAGTGTATGGGGTCATGCTGGGGCTGGTGTTTCAGGGTTTAGGGCAGTGCAGTGGTGTTCGGGCAGTGTAGGGGTCGTGCTGGGGCTGGTGTTTCAGGGTTTAGGGCAGTGCAGTGGTGTTCGGGCAGTGTAGGGGGTCTTGCTGGGGGTGGTGTTTCAGGGTTTAGGGCAGTGGTGTTCGGGCAGTGTAGGGGGTCTTGCTGGGGGTAGTGTTTCAGGGTTTAGGGCAGTGCAGTGGTGTTCGTGCAGTGTAGGGGGTCGTGCTGGGGATGGTGTTTCAGGGTTTAGGGCAGTGCAGTAGTGGTCGGGCAGTGTAGGGGGTCGTGCAGGGGGTGGTGTTTCAGGGTTTAGGGCAGTGCAGTGGTGTTCGGGCAGTGTAGGGGGTCGTGCTGGGGGTGGTGTTTCAGGGTTTAGGGCAGTGCTGTGGTGTTCGGGCAGTGTAGGGGGTCTTGCTGGGGGTACTGTTTCAGGGTTTAGGGCAGTGCAGTGGTGTTCGGGCAGTGTAGGGGTCATGCTGGGGGTGGTGTTTCAGGGTTTAGGGCAGTGCAGTGGTGTTCGGGCAGTGTAGGGGGTCGTGAAGGGGGTGGTGTTTCAGGGTTTAGGGCAGTGCAGTGGTGTTCGGGCAGTGTAGGGGGTCGTGCTAGGGTATGTGTTTCAGGGTTTAGGGCAGTGCAGTGGTGTTCGGGCAGTGTAGGGGGTCGTGCAGGGGCTGGTGTTTCAGGGTTTAGGGTAGTGCAGTGGTGCTTGTGTAGTGTAGGGGGTCGTGCTGGGGGTAGTGTTTTAGGGTTTAGGGTAGTGCAGTGGTGTTTGTGTAGTGTAGGGGGTCATGTTTTAGGGTAGTGCAGTGGTGTTTGTGTAGTGTAGGGGGTCGTGCTGGGGGTAGTGTTTTAGGATTTAGGTTAGTGCAGTGGTGTTTGGGTAGTGTAGGGGTCGTGCTGGGGGTAGTGTTTTAGGGTTTAAGGTAGTGCAGTGGTGTTTATGTAGTATAGGGGGTCGTGCTGGGGGTAGTGTTTTAGGTTTTAGGGCAGTGCAGTGGTGCTTGTGTAGTGTAGGGGGTCGTGCTGGGGGTAGTGTTTTAGGGTTTAGGGTAGTGCAGTGGTGTTTGTGTAGTGTAGGGGGTCATGCTGGGGGTAGTGTTTTAGGGTTTAGTATAGTGCAGTGGTGCTTGTGTAGTGTAGGGGTCGTGCTGGGGTAGTGTTTTAGGGTTTAGGGTAGTGCAGTGGTGTTTTTGTAGTGTAGGGGGTCATGTTTTAAGATGCAACGCTCCAATACCTGACCAGTCTGCACTACATAAAACTGCAAAAAACTAAAAATAAAAAGTGTTTTGCACACTTTTGTCATTGGGCTATATGTGGGCTACATCTGGGTAATATTTGTGCTACATTTGGGCTCTTTTTTCACTGGTGGCCATCTTGGAAGACTTCTTTGTTATGAAGTTTCCTAATTTCCTCATTTACTGCAGTCTCCTCAGTAGGAAATGCTTTCAGTTTTTTACTTTGATTCCATCAAGAAGGCATTCAGATGTGTCACACATTTGCCATAAATTCAGAATGTTATTACTCTAGTTGTTCATTAGATCACTGTAGTAAAGCTCCTGCTCACCAAGGAGTTAACTGGAAGTCTACTGCTGGTATTGAAAGTGATTGTTTCAGTCTGCATGTCAGAATTTTCTAATGAAATAGAAGAGGATTTGAGATCTCACTTAAAACATGCACTAAATTTTCTTTTTGCAGCACTAACCATAATTTCTATGGCAAGATGAACCCCCTCATTTTGTTCCTTTTTAAATTAAATGTTTTAAGTGTTACCAGTTTATTCCAATCAAGATGGCTTCAGGTGTGCCATACTTTTGTCATAAGTAAGGCTGTTAGCACTCTAGTTGTTCTTTAGAACACTCTGGGAAGCTGCAGTAGAACACAAAGGCATCAACTGACAGGCTGCTCCTGTTGAAATATAACAGGAAGATATTTGAGATCACACTTGAAACATGTCCTAATTTTTCTTTCTACAGCACTAACCATAATTTCTATGACAAAATGAACCCCATCATTTTGTTCCTTTTTAAATTAAATGTTTTAAGTGTTACCAGTTTATTCCAATCAAGATGGCTTCAGGTGTGCCATACTTTTGTCATAAGTAAGGCTGTTAGCACTCTAGTTGTTCTTTAGAACACTCTGGGAAGCTGCAGTAGAACACAAAGGCATCAACTGACAGGCTGCTCCTGTTGAAATATAACAGGAAGATATTTGAGATCACACTTGAAACATGTCCTAATTTTTCTTTCCAGAGCACTAACCATAATTTCTATGACAAGATGAACCCCATCATTTTGTTCCTTTTTAAATTAAATGTTTTAAGTGTTACCAGTTTATTCCAATCAAGATGGCTTCAGGTGTGCCATACTTTTGTCATAAGTAAGGCTGTTAGCACTCTAGTTGTTCTTTAGAACACTCTGGGAAGCTGCAGTAGAACACAAAGGAATCAACTGACAGTCTCTGCCCTTGTTGGATGTACATGTTTTACTGAGAATGTCAGACTTCATTCTCACATGACTGAGAAAGATAATGTGAATTTACAGAAAATATGCTCTCATTTTATCTTCTGGGGCACCTTACAAAACTGTATGGGACAAGCATGTGAAAATAGTTTTCTCTCAAACATGATTCATGATATCCCAGCAGAAGGTTTTTCACAGGGTAAAATCACCTTAGAACACACCACAATTCCTGAAATTAGTATGGTACCATCAACAAATGAATTCTAATGTAACTAAAGTCTGTTATCACCTTTTATAGTTCTCCTTTTGGTAACCCTCAAAATCTTCGATTCACTACAATGCATTTCAATGGGGTACTATCATTTATATTGGTCCCAAGATGGCTGCCAGCAATTCCAGGATGAAGTGCTGACAGCCAATCAGATCTCACGATGACGTGTGGTTAGGCTCCGCCCAGATATATATGTGTTTTTACTTTTGATTTTCTCAGCAACTACTGAACGGATTTACACCATTTAACAAAAAGGGTTCTTTTTGAACCAAGAACTACCTCTTTGCCAAATTTGGTGTAATTCCGTTCAGCAGTTCGGGCTGAAGCCGTGTCTAAAGTTTCCTATGGGAAAATGAATGGGAAAACACGTTTTGGGACTCCCTTTTTCTCGGCCCCCGCTTGCCAAATCACCCTGAGACTTTCAGGGTAGGAGCGGACCGGAGTGGGCCATAAAGTTTGAAAATTTCGCGAAGATTCGTCAACCGACGCAAGAGTTATTTCAAATAGAATGTCGCAGATTTCCTATGGAAAATAGGTCCTAACTATAACTATCTACTGGCGACCGCCAGTAGATATATATATATATATATATATATATATATATATATATATATATATATATATATATATATATATATATATATATATATATATATATATATTTTACCTACTGGCGGTCGCCAGTAGATAGTTATAGTTAGGACCTAGTTTCCATAGGAAAAGCGTTTTTTTTTCCAGAATAACTTTGGCGCCGGTTGACGAATCTTCGCGAAATTTTCAAAACTAGTGATCAGCTCCGGTCAGCTCCTGTCTTTAAAGTTTTGGGGTGATTCGCCAAGCGGGGGCCGAGAAAAAAGGGGGGTCCCAAAACGTGTTTTCCCCATGTATTTTTCCATAGGAAACTTTAGACAAAGCTACAGCTCGAACTGCTGAACGGAATTACACCAAATTTAGCAAAAAGGTAGGTCTTGGTTCAGAAAGAGTCCTTTTTGTTAAATGGTGTAAATCCGCTCAGTAGTTGCTGAGAAATTAGAAAAAGAAAAATATCGATATCTGGGGCAGCGGTGGGTTCGCGAACCCTCCCGAGCACGAGCTTCACTGTGATTGGCTGCCAACACTCCAAACCAGGAAGTGTTGGCAGCCATCTTGTGACTCAGTAGAACCGAGTCACAAGAAAACAGTGAAACACAGTGAAAAAACAAGAAAAGGGGGCAGGGTACAGACACGCTGACCCCCTAGGCCTGCTGAGGGGGTCCCACAGGGCCAAAGAAAGCATTTTTTTTCTTTTAAATCGTCCGAATTCGCGCTGGGTGCGCGAATCCGGCCAAAATTTTTTTTTAAAAACGAAGCACGGACTTCCGCGCTTTGTTATTTTTAAGCCCCCGGGTAGGCCAGGTCCCGGGGGCAATGACAAAATGTATAGCGGGGGACCGCAGGGGCCCCCGCAGCCCAGGGACCGCCACCTCCCCGGGGCTTTTTTCATTATTTGCGGGGGGCACGCAGCCCCCCCGGAGCCCCGGGGACCACCACCTCCCCGGGCCTCTCCTGTTTTTTGAAAACAAACATGTGTGGGGGCTCCAGCCCCCCACCCGCCCCGGGACCACCACCTCCCTGGGGCTTTGCCAATAAAAACACGGGGGGCATGCAGCCCCCCCGCAGCCCCGGGGACCGCCACCTCCACGGGGCTCTCAATTTTTTTTTAAAAGAACCTGTGTGGGGGGGCTCAAGCCCCCCCACATGCCCCGGAGACCACCACCTCCCCGGGACACTACGTATGCAAATGTGGGGGTCCGTTACGGACCCCCGGGGACCACCACCGCCCCGGGGCTTTGCACTGGAAGGGTGGGGGGCCGCGCGGCCCCCCTCCTGGAGCCCTTGATGGCCCTGGGGACCGCCACCCCCCAGGGCTGGCTCCTGCAGTGTCCCGGGGTGCCCACCCCCGGGACACTGCTGTTTGCTATGGCAGGGCGGGAGCCATGCGGCTCCCGCCCTGCCATAGCAAACTCTGCTTTGCTTCAATGAAGCGCGCTGTGGAAGTAGATGCACGCTGGGACATTTAGTCTTTAGAGAATTACTTTTCGCCATTAGTGGGCTCCAGGCGCCAGAATTAAAAGCATATTATTCCTTGGTAGGATCGCGATGTGGAGGCATTCCTTGGTAGGTACTGGGTCTGCTGTGCTGTTCAGGCTGGGCATAGTCCCAACCTTCAGCCTTGTCTTTATTAGCAATGGTGCTCTCCTCACGCCGGGACAGGCGTGTTCAACATTTTTTTCCAATGGTCCGAGCCTTAGGAGTCACTGGACAGCTTTCCCATCTCCTCTACATTACGAGAATCATTTTGGTAGCCCTACGCGTTTCGAGGCCGATTTGCCTCTCATCAGGGGCTGGCTGCTGTTCTCTCTGGCGCACGGAAGTCTCTTATGGGCGTGCATAGTTAATTGATTGCACCCTGGTGTGCCGCGCTAAGCGCGCTGTAGAAGTAGATGCACGCTGGGACATGTAGTCTTTAGAGAATTACTTTTCGCCATTAGTGGGCTCCAGGCGCCAGAATTAAAAGCATATTATTCCTTGGTAGGATCGCGATGTGGAGGCATTCCTTGGTAGGTATTGGGTCTGCTGTGCTGTTCGGGCTGGGCATAGTCCCAACCTTCAGCCTTGTCTTTATTAGAATTGTGCTCTCCTCACGCCGGGATAGGCGTGTTCAAATTTTTTTCCAATGGTCCGAGCCTTAGGAGTCACTCGACAGCTTTCCCATCTCCTCTACATTACGAGAATCATTTTGGTAGCCCTACGCGTTTCGAGGCCGATTTGCCTCTCATCAGGGGCTGGCTGCTTTTCTCTCTGGCGCACGGAAGTCTCTTATGGGCGTGCATAGTTAATTGATTGCACCCAGGTGTGCCGCGCTAAGCGCGCTGTGGAAGTAGATGCACGCTGGGACATGTAGTCTTTAGAGAATTACTTTTCGCCATTAGTGGGCTCCAGGCGCCAGAATTAAAAGCATATTATTCCTTGGTAGGATCGCGATGTGGAGGCATTCCTTGGTAGGTACTGGGTCTGCTGTGCTGTTCGGGCTGGGCATAGTCCCAACCTTCAGCCTTGTCTTTATTAGCAATGGTGCTCTCCTCACGCCGGGACAGGCGTGTTCAAACGATTATCCATTGGTCCCGGTGATTTATTTTATACCTAAAATTCATAAGAGCATTGAGAAACCGCCGGGGAGACCGATAATTGCAGCTTGTGATGGACCGTTAGAAAACGTTTCTAAATATATTGACTATTTCTTACAAGGGTTTATGAAGAATTTGAACTCTTATGTGCAAGACACATGTGATTTTTAAGAAAAATGGACAATATTATTTGGAATCCGGACTTTCTGCTCATAGCTTTGGATGTTTCATCCTTGTACACATGTATTCGGAATAAGGATGGGATGAGAGCGGTAGAGCATTTTCTTAACTCCAGGCCCATAGTATTTGCACAGCATACCAAAATGTTGTTGGATATGTTGCTTTTCTGCTTAGAGAACAATGTGTTTCTTTTTAATGGACAATTATTTCAACAGATCCAGGGAGTGGCTATGGGGGCCAGCTTCTCCCCCAGCTATGCCTGTTTATTTATGGGCTGGTGGGAGGAGCTGGTCCTCATGAGACAATATGAGAATATTTATAAAACTAATGTCATTTCATGGATGCGGTTCATTGATGACTTGTTTATAATATGGAAGGGTATCAAGGAAAGTGCAATTGAGTTTATAGAACAAATTAATAAAAATGATATTAATTTACGATTTACATCTACTATAAGCAATAGCACTATAACATTTTTAGATGTGCAGGTCCAAGTTATTAACAACGTTTTAAATACAACCCTTTTTAGAAAGCCCACGGCAGGCAATACATTGCTGCATGCGTCGAGTGCCCATCCCCCCCATCTTATTAAGAGTATTCCCTATGGGGAGATGTTGCGCATTCGACGAATATGCAGCAGCAATGAGGATGCAGAGGAAAAGCAGGAGGAAAGTCGTGTTAGGTTTTTAGTTAGGGGTTATAGTCCTAGAATAATTGAGGCAGTTATAAAAAGATCCAGAGTTCAAGCTAGGGAGGACCTTTTAAAATATAGAGCTAAGAGGACAGAACCAATGGATAAAATAGAAACCCCGCAACCTACGAGACTGATCCTCTCTTACTCCAGGCAGGAAAGCAAATAAGAGCCATTATGAGACGCCACTGGCATTTTATCCGTGATGACCCAGTAATTGGGAATTCAGTTTTGTCTAACCAATCTATCACGTTTAGGAGAGATATGAGTATGGGAAATATGCTAGTGAGCAATAGCCAGGAGAAAAAAGTGCAGGACACATGGCTGACGACCAGAAAGGGCTTTTTTAAATGTTCAGTGTGCAAAGCCTGCCAATTCGGTACAAATACTAAATCCTACACAACTGCATTTAGTACAAAACTTCGACTGATTAAACAGCATTTGACATGTAAAAGCGAGTTTTCTGTATATGTCCTCGAATGCAGTTGTGAACTTAAATATGTAGGCAGTACTAAATTGGCGGTGCATAAGAGAATTCTGCAGCATGTTAGAGCAATTGTAAACAAGGATCAAAATTATCCAGTGGCCAGACATTTTGAGGTTTTTCATAATAGTGACCCAAAATGTTTGAAATACTTTGCCATTGATGCCGTCCCCATATCCAAAAGGGGTGGGGACAGGGAAGCTAAATTGAGACGCCTGGAGACCAGTTACATTTTGGAATTTGATTCCAAGCACCCGGGCGGTCTCAATGCCACTGAGGACCTGTACACTTTCCTTTAACTGGGACACAACACAGTTGCACTCTTGTCGAAATTATAACATCCAGCTGTTTTATTAAAAACGTGTCTTATGAGGGTTTTAGGTTTTATATGTATTTATGGTTTTATTCACACATATTTATATATTTAGATATTATTTGAATGGTTATTGGCATAGTTTATTACTCAGGTTGATATATGAAATTTCTTTTAACTATTCAAGATATGGTCTGTATATGATATGTATATAGGAATATGAATTTGTATGACTTTTTAACACATCAAGTAAATAGATCAAGAGAATAAGATGCCTCATTGTATCAAATCTTCTTTAGTTGAATGGAGTCTCGCCTTACCTTATCTGTAAAGTTTTTTTTTTATATGTACTGTAGCACGTAGTCACTTTTTCAGTTAAATAGGTTGTAGCAGGTCGTAATTGATCCCAGAATGGAAATAAATAGCATTGGCATTTAGAAGTGTAAAAAGGGGCGTGGCCTCAGACCACCTCTCTGCAACGCAGCCCTGTGGCGCTTACTGGAGGTTCCTGGTGGGCTAGTTGGCCCCCAGGGACCCTCAGGATTCAAGGGGACTTAATCCCCCAACTTAAAGCACGCCACAGGGCACGTTTGCACACTTGTCACATCAGGCCTCGCCCCCTCCCTGCACCACTGTGCAAACGGGCCCTCTGGCGCGTTGTAAGTTGGGGGATTAAGTCCCCTTGAATCCTGAGGGTCCCTTGGGTTCAACTAGCCCATCAGGTACCTCCAGTAAGCACTCATGAGCTGCGTTGCAGAGAGGTGTAAAAAGGGGCGTGGCCTCGGAACACCTCTCGGCAACGCAGCTCTGTGCCGCTTCCTGGAGGTACCTGGTGGGCTACTTGGCCCCCAGGTGTAGTAGTGAGCCTCAGCAAGGCCTACCAGTGCTTAGGGGTTCACCCTTCTCTGCACAGAGTCCTCAGACACTTAGGAAGAAGTTGGCATAGAAACTGGAATAAGAAAGACAGAGTTTATTAAACCTCATGAGGTGGAGCTAAATTCGCACATCACCCTTCAGTAATGCATGAAGTAGCACACTGAATGGAAGGACCATGGTCCTTTTATACCCACACAGGGGCTCAAATGAAGGCGGTACAAACACAAATGCTGGTTTTAGATACATATAAGGTCATACAGAAAATGCACAGTCGACAAGTGGGTGGAGCTAACAGTTTCTACTTCTAGTAGACACATCCTGACATTTATAAACTCGGAACAGCTGCAAGCTCAACTGAGCATGTGCAAAGCAAGAGGAACTAAATATAACTTGTCTCTAGGCAGATTTCAAGAGCAGTTAACAGGAAGGTAGGACAGAGCACATGGTGAGCACATGGCAACCAAAATGGCTGCCAGAAATACAAAATGGATTCCACAAAGCGGACAATTTAGCTTCTAAATACAGGCTGTCTTTAGCCAATGCTTAACTTAAGTGCTGCCAAATTACAACAGACGACCCTTTCAGCATTGGCTGAAGACATTCGTTTATCTGGGGTAATCTAGATATTCATCCCGTACATCTATTAACATTATTTCGGCCACCTCTTTATTCAACATTTGTTGGGCCTTTGTTTCAGCAACGTTCCCTTTGGCAGGTATACAAGCAGAGATGCAAATGGAGCAAAGCATTGGACCACATTGGATACATACACAGCATGTAAAAAGTATCAACATTACATACAGGATAGTCAGTAGCTTCCAGCCCCAAGCAGAAACAAGAGTCCAAAACCATCTAGTCTAATTCTAAGTTTCAGGGCTCTGATGTATTTCAGTGACTATCTATTTCAATTTCAGAATAGCCAAAAGCACATACCTAATAAAAACATTTTCAATAGACTTTTTCAGTATTTCTTTTATGAGGGCTAGAGTATCAATTAATATACTTAAGGAAAGAGTAAAGTAACATTTGGTAACTGCTCAGGAAAATGTTTTTCGTGTAGAATAAGCATGATAAGTAATACAAATATCAGGGAAGTCAGACAGATTATTATAAAAACAATCCTGGCTCCGGGGGACCAGGAGGACCACACAGGGCCATAGGAATTAGGACAAGGAGCCGCAAAGGGCTGCTCCTCCTCAAAAATGGGACGACCAAAGGGGTACATTACTAACAAAAAAAAGAGTCCTTGGGAAATTGTAGCCGCTGTACAAACCAGCCAGAGGGGAGTCTTCTCCCTGTGTCCGTTTGAGCCTCACAGGCAGGCTCTTGTTGTTCCCACGGTGGAGCTGCACAACTCGCAACTCAAGAATCACGGCCCAGTTTGAGAAGAAAAAGTCTTTCTTTCAGAATAGGGCAATCACCCCCCCAGGGCAAATACCCTCAACGATCCTGTCCAGTGTCTCAGGCAGTGCATCAGTTTTCTTCACTTTAATCTAACAGGCACCAAGGGCACAGCACCTGTACCCTAAACTCAAGTCCTTCCCTAACTCCTGTATTGTTCCGCTGGCGCACTGCTCTTTTGTTGGGGCCACTGATTGTAGCCAATATGCTCAGGCATCCCTTGATCAACAAACAAAGGCGCAGACTTGCATTCACTTGGGGACCAGGACTCAAAAGGCCTGATGCTGGGATATGTGAAGCAACCCTTGTTTCAAAGGGGTCACCTCAAGTAAAAGCCTCCTTGCCGTCCTTATCGGTCTGTGGCTCTCTCAGCTGGGCGGCATCAAAAACTGGATCCACAGAAAGATTTCTTCATCCTGATTTGTGACCCCGTCTTTCGCCCAAGACAGTGGCAGGGGTACACACTTTACGTCCCAGTGCTTCTGGCCTTCACTGAGGTCCTAGTTGCCAGCAACGCCTGTGCTGGTTCCCTTTATCTTGACTGTAGGCTGGACTGGTGCTGACTCCCAGGCTGGATCTGATGTCCGGGCCCCTCTGGCAATGGTTGTAGAGCAGCAAATATCTATTGGTGGGCAGAACAAAAAGATCTTTAGACAAGGCACAGAAATAATCTATCAACAGAGAGGATAGTCTCAGAATACTCTTAGTCCTGGGGCGCCCCATACATTAGCAAGGCACCCAAGAACCACTTCATCTTATCTGAGAATAAAAAAAACACCCTAGACCTATTGGCAAGTATAAAAGGAACTTTTTGGTGAACTGACAAGAGTAATACGTCACCTAATCCCAAGCAGCCAAGGAAGTCTGTGTTCATTTACTAAATTCTGAGGAAAAAAGAAAAACAATACAGACATACTCCAAATCCTTACATTTGTGCATTCCTATATTATTCATCTGAAGAACCTCAAGAAAAAGAAACTTTTCTACAGTTCTACTTCTGAACCTTGCATTACTTGTACAGGGCTGCAGACACTTCTAAAATAATTTCTCTTAATAAAAACACCTACAGTTTACACTTAGGGTCATGCTTTCATGTTATAGGCGCAGCAGGAAAAATCTAAAACTGCTAATTTAACAGGGATTCTTATTGCAAAAAGAACTAAAAAAAAACTCAACATAGTGGGTACATAAATTTCTCCAGCAGAACATGTTGTGACAAACAAACTCCTATAAAACAATATTTTCCTTCAAAATGTTTGCTAAGGATCACATGGGCATCTTTCCTGCATTCTACTGTTCACGATCCGGACTATGCAACATCATTTTCAAAAGGAAAAAAACCCTCTCTCCAGCTCTAATAAGGGCTGTCAGCTCAATTACACAGACTAGCTAATAAAAGACTAGCAATGCCCTTGCAAAACTGTATAGAACATGAGAATAACATAAACAATAATGGTATTGCCACCTGAGATTTTTGAACAGAAACCCCCACTATACAGTTCCCCTTTAAAGGTCAAATAAGGGAACATCAATCTGTTCTACTCATTCTTTCATACAGGATGGGCAGTAACATAGCATATATTTTCATCATTTTATTAATTCTAACAATTTTAAAACAGTATTACAGAATAGCCAATAACTGTCTCATGGCTATTTCCTAGACAGCTTAGACAGACTCAAGAAAGAGTGAGAAAAAGAAGAGAGAAAACATAATTTTGCCTACCCTTAATTTGCCCAGGAGCTAACCTCCTTCCCCATTTTGACAGTAGGAAAACCTGAAACAGGTTTACCTTCTGTCAACACTATTTACCCCTATTTGTGGCAACTGGGCACAAACAACTTGTAGGACATATCATAGAAAGTGGCTATTTTCTGATCCAGCCTAACACAAGCACATTGAGTACTTGAGAAAGCGTTAATAACCAATTTACCAATTCCTTGAGCAATTGTACTAGATTAACATGAGGGCGCATGAATGCAAACTAAAATCCATTTCCTCCTTATCTTAGCCCTTGCACAGTATTCTTTAAACTAAAACCATTATTTTTATATACATGGCAGATCAATGCTCTACTCAAGGCTGCTTTTCCTTCGTTTCATATGACTGCGCAAAACGTGCGTTTGCCAAAAATAGGAAGCAAAGCTTCTCTTCCTCTCTCTGCGCTGTCATCTCGTCTTTCAAAAACTTTTCGGAGGTCGAAGTGTCCAAGCAAACTTTACCCTTCACCCTGCTAAGTTGCTAAATGCAGAACTCCGACCTTTGACCCTTTCAGCAGCTGTCCATTTTTGTTTGCAAGGCTTTCCATGCGGTCTTTGCAATTCAAAGCAACTCTGGAGAATCACAGCTGAAAGGCAGTCCTGTCCGGTGTGTTTGCCAATAATTTAAAGGTAGGATAATAACGTCTGCTGGTTTCTGTATACTTATTATCATTTGTGTACAGTGTGTGGTGTGCAGTAGGTCAGCTGTTTGTTCTATACCTGCATGTATACTTTATTGAAGCCTCTGATCAGTTTAAAAATTGCCCTGATTGGCAGAATTACTTTTAAATAGTGACTTTTGCTCAATTTCGACTTTGGTGGTAGGGGCACTTAAAAATGAATATCCTACAATATTTTGGCATATTAGGGATCACCAGGGTGTCCTCTAGATATCCCAGAGATGGGGGATCAGAAATGTATAAGGTATACCCTTAAAAAATAGGTTTTTATATGCCTAGATAAAGTGAAATGTCACATTGTACTCCCCACATCATGGTAAAGTGCTACTCAAATCCAACTTTGATGCTAGGAGCTATATATTATTCACAATATGATTATCAGACATTACAAAAGATCAAAAACAATTTTATGGCAATTATTTTTAAGAAACATTTTTTCCCTTCATAGAATCAAAATTCTCCTCCTTTATTTTTTATTTTTTTAAACTAATGATCACAAACCCTTTTGATGGTTCCATATATGAAAAGCAAGCCTCATTCCTTTCCTATCACCTTTAAATGTATTCATTTATAATACAAAGCACAGAAGCCTTACTAAAACTGAAAAAGTCTGCGCCACTTTTAAAGGACAGTTATTATTTAACAGCAGAACCACAGATGTACTTATGTAAAAAGGCATTAAGAAAGGAAATCCCTTTTAATCTTTTCTCTGTTATCCAAAATAATGAAACTGTCTTTTCTGACTTATAAAATCAGCAGTTTTTAATGCACGCCTTTATACCGTGTTTGCGCTAACTGAAAATCTAGTCGACTCGGCCTCATGGCTTGGGACCAAAAATAGCCATGTGTTGTTGACACAGCTGTGTTCTGACCAGCAGGCGTCAACATCTCACGCTTTTCAAGCCAGCACAAATCTATAGTTCTATAATGTGGTGTTTATTTCAGCACCAGCCAATTCACTCAGATAATATGAATGCCTTTCAATATTAATATACAAGGATAAAACTGTAACATT
Organism: Calotriton arnoldi; assembly: GCA_963921515.1. NCBI lineage: Eukaryota > Metazoa > Chordata > Amphibia > Caudata > Salamandridae > Calotriton > Calotriton arnoldi. The sequence continues at coordinate 38,114 of CAWUFW010014534.1, forward strand.
TTGCATTTTAGTCCTAATTGTGTGAAAGCACACAAATTCGTTTTTTTTCCTACCTATCTATGAGGCCTATTTTATTCCTATTGAATGTAAATTCTGATTTATCTGTACCAGTGTGGCAATTTGCACATATCTATAATTTCTTACTTTATCAAGTTTAATGGTAGCGTGCAGCTATTTAGCATATGTTACATTATTCATTCCCTAAATTTTAAAAAAATGTAGTTTTTTAAATGACATTTGCATAACAGAATGACAACAAAAACCAATTTTAGCTCATTCCAGACATTTTCAGAAGGGGGTCATACACTCATAACACACAACACAGCGCGCTTAATGCTAGCCATTCTTACACAAAAAACATAGTCTATTTTACTGAAACAAGCCTACAGACTGTACGCAAAACCAAACTATTTGTAAATACTAATTGTAAGTCATATTTACAAGAAGAGCTCTCAAAAGTAGTCCAAAAGACTTCCATGTTCAAGAAGCCAAAATACACCAAATTCGCCAGTTTTGGCTGGTAGAACACTCAAAAAGCGCTCTGCATATCACCACTTATGAATGTTACTAAGTGCACAGATCAGGATCCGTTTTATGTACATATTTAGTTCCATGGGGTACTTAGTCACCAAGAAAGAAATATCTTTTTACTATATCTAAACCTATTTAGGTATCCCCTCTGAGGGGAGTCAACTGAGTACTTACTAAATCCCTATTGGTACCTCCAAAACAGCAACACTTTCTGCGAAGTGTGCTAGAAACAGGCATGCCAAAAATAGTGCAGAATATGCAGTATTATAATCAAAGTAGCGCTTAAGGTACTCTTCGTACGTTGCGCTGTTCAAACAATTTCAAATAGAGAAAAATCTCCTCATTACCTGCCTATATGCATTGCAATGCATATATAACTTACAAAACAAATTCCAAAATTGGCCAATCATACAAACAAAGCCACAGTAAGTGTTACTAAAACTACCTTACCAATCAAAGGCATCAAACCAACAGCAAGTGCCGCAAAACGGCTCTTACCAATCAAATGGTGTCCAGGTTCCAACTGCCAAGTTCTCAAATCGACCAAATGGTCACTGCACGGCGAATCAACAAAAGAGATCTCAGTCAAGGACCGGCGCCGCCGGGATGGTCAGATCAGAAAGAAAGGAAAACGCCGTGGGTGCCAAGACTCAGGTCTCCTCAGGCAGCGATCGCGTCCAAGAGCGAGATTCCAATCCTTCATCTTGACCAGTCCTTCGGGCATCCGAGTCGCTGATGAGTCCCACGTTGGAAGCGCCAATTTGTAGTAGTGAGCCTCAGCAAGGCCTACCAGTGCTTAGGGGTTCACCCTTCTCTGCACAGAGTCCTCAGACACTTAGGAAGAAGTTGGCATAGAAACTGGAATAAGAAAGACAGAGTTTATTAAACCTCATGAGGTGGAGCTAAATTCGCACATCACCCTTCAGTAATGCATGAAGTAGCACACTGAATGGAAGGACCATGGTCCTTTTATACCCACACAGGGGCTCAAATGAAGGCGGTACAAACACAAATGCTGGTTTTAGATACATATAAGGTCATACAGAAAATGCACAGTCGACAAGTGGGTGGAGCTAACAGTTTCTACTTCTAGTAGACACATCCTGACATTTATAAACTCGGAACAGCTGCAAGCTCAACTGAGCATGTGCAAAGCAAGAGGAACTAAATATAACTTGTCTCTAGGCAGATTTCAAGAGCAGTTAACAGGAAGGTAGGACAGAGCACATGGTGAGCACATGGCAGCACATGGCAACCAAAAATGGCTGCCAGAAATACAAAATGGATTCCACAAAGCGGACAATTTAGCCTCTAAATACAGGCTGTCTTTAGCCAATGCTTAACTTAAGTGCTGCCAAATTACAACACAGGGACCCTCAGGATTCAAGGGGACTTAATCCCCCAACTTACAACGTGCTAGGGGGCACATTTGCACAGTTGTTCAGGGAGGGGGCGGGGCCTGATATAAGAAGTTAGCAATTCTGCTGTGTGGGACTTACTGGTGGTAATAAAAGTGATAGTTGGCCCCCAAGGTTGACGTTGGGGGCTAACTACTCCTCCTGTTACCTCCAGTAAATACCACACAGTGGGATTGCTAAGAGGTGTTTCGGAGGCCACGCTCACCTTTCTCCACCACTCTGGAAACGCGACTGGTGTGTTATAGTTAGAAATTAGCATTTAAAAAACCTTTGAAATTCACTGAAAAAAACCATAGGTTTCAGGGACGTTATAGTTAGTTGGACATTTCTCTTCTACAAAACCATAGCAATTGCCCCGTTATAGTTAGTTCAGCTAACTATAACTCGCGCACCCGCAATGCACTTCTGATGACGTCACATATTACATCATTCATGACATGGTCAGTGACATCACTGATGACATCACTGATGACATCTCAAATGACACCACTGATGACATCATCCAGTGACTGTGTGTTTCTTTAAAGTTTAAATATGTATTATATATATGCCAAGGTGTATTGAACAATGAGTGGTGAGGCAGGGTCTATTTTTGTCATATAGTACCCCAGGCCCATTCTGCCCACACCTGAAGTATGAGACCCTCATATAGGCCTCACCAGCAAGCATATAGGAATCGGTTAAGTTGACCATTCTGTCTCAGTTGTTCTTTTTCTGTAGTAGGCCCAAAATGCCTGTCTGACTAAAAATCTCAATACAGCTCCACAGCTCCCCCAAGCCCCCACTCCCTCGTTGTACTCTATGCGCGTCTTCTCTTACACCCACGTAGATACCGCAAAAATAGGGAACTCCTCAAGCTAAGAGGCACTCTTGTAGACTTATAAAAATTTCCCTGAAGTGACGCAAATCCTGTTCGATAGATGTTCGAATCCATTATGATTCATGGTCAAACATCGAGTGACCTTTTGGAAAACGTTTTGAAGCGTGGGTGTCACTTCTGTGTTCTTAAATATTTCCGAGAAGTGACCAAAAATGCGTCATGTTCTATAGGTCAAAGCACCTGATAATGTCGTCATTCTGTGGTCAATGGTTCCACATTAAAAGAGTATAAATGATCTGCCCACAGTCCATTCGTCGGACTACCCCGCTGAAGTGACCCCTTGGGTCACTGATGCCTGTGTGGTCTCCTTCAGCCATCTAACTAGCATCTTTGGCTGAAGCTCTAATTGCTTATTGTACTTGAAATTGTCTCTCTCTCTCCTCTGCATTGTCCTTATTCTAAAACATTATTGCAATTGCAAAGCAGTTTTTTCCTTCTGTTTTAACGTGTGCATTCCTAGCATTGCAGCCAAGTGTATCTTGCATTTTGAAAGTATTTCTCTTGATCAAAATTGTGTTTTTCATAATGCATTTACAAATGTGTCTTTGAGTTTTTAATCTGCTGCATTCTCCGAAATGTTTCTCTTCTAACGGTTTTTTATGATTTATGAATTCCATTGAAAGTTATATAAAAAGTGCCTTCTGATATTGTGAGTCTCTGTGAAAACAAAGTCACTCTATTTTGTATTTAATCACCTTTTTCTTGAAGCTGTGCCTTCTAATAAATTGGTTGAACCTTTTGGCTTGGTTTCTGTGACTCACACGTTTGCTTCCTTCATTTTAGTATGGGCATCGGCTCAAGTTAAGCTGCCCACAAACCCTCCCTGCAACAGTGGGTGTATAAGTGTCTGGATGGAGGATTTAGTAGGTGCGTGACTGACTGTTTCAGTGAGTGATTACATGTGTCTTACTGAATGCATGGGTTAGTGACTAAACTGTGTGAATGTCTCTATCAGTCTGTCTGTTGTTGTGTAAGCTGCTGCATGGGTTGGTCAGTAGCTACATGAGTGTCTATATGGGCTATTGATTGGTTGCCTGAGTATTTGTATGGGTGCCTGAGTGTGTGTGTGGGTAGGTGGGAGGTGTGTGACTCTGTGCATAGATGTGTGAGTGGTTGATTCACTGTGTGTATGGGTTCAAGAGTGCATGTGCAAACAGCTGTATGGGTGGGTGAGTGTGTGTATGGGTGTGTTGGTGAGAGAATGGATGTCTCAATGGTACATGTCCAAGTAACTACATATGTAAAAGGCAGTGTATGTGAGAGTTGGAGTATATAAATGACTATACGTGAGAGTCAGTGATTGTGAGAGTGGCTGTATGGATGAGTGTGTACTTGTATCAGTGATTGTATAAGAGAGTAAGTATGCGTTTGTTTCTGTTTCAATAAGTGATGTGGTGTGTGTATAACTGTATAGGTCAGTAAATGGAAGTGTGATTGATTCTTTGCATGACTGAGTAGCTGTGTGAGTAACTCCATGGATGAGTGGTGGTGTGTGAGTGTCTGTATAGGTCTATGAGTGCTTATGATACTGTTGTATTGATGAGTGACTGCATGTATGAATGACTTTATAGGTGAATGATTGGATGTGTGTGTAGACCTTGGAATCAGTGAGTGCGTATGTAGTAACTGGTATTGGTGTGTCGATGGCTTCCAAAATGGTAGTCTGTATTTTACAGTGGGTGTATGAAAGGTTATATTAGAGTGTGAGGAGGTGCAGCAGATATTCACATGGATGATGTCATCAGTGATGTCATCAGTGATGTCATTTGAGATGTCATCAGTGATGTCACTGACCATGTCATGAATGATGTAATATGTGACATCATCAGAAGTGCATTGTGGGTGCGCGAGTTATAGTTAGCTGAACTAACTATAACGGGGCAATTTCTATGGTTTTGTAGAAGAGAAATGTCCAACTAACTATAACGTCCCTGAAACCTATGGTTTTTTCAGTGAATTTCAAAGGTTTTTTAAATGCTAATTTCTAACTATAACGTCCCTGAAACCTATGGTTTTTTCAGTGAATATATATATATATATATATATATATATATATATATATATATATATATATATATATATATATATATATATATATATACATATATACACACACCTCATTACCCTAATGAATGTCATTTTTTTTTATTTGCCAACAGCTGCTGTGCAGTATGGGACCAGAATATTGTTGTCAGGATATCATCTGACATAAATATTGTGGCCTAATTATTGTCAACAAAAATATTGCCCAATAGAGTGAATATCAGATGATATATAACCAGTGGGACAATATTTTTTTTAACAATAGTTAGGACACAGTGTTTTTGTTCAACCATATTCCTTGAAACCATATTCTGACATACAACCTATATAAAACTACTCCACAGATATGTTGTTTTAAACCAGTGAGTCTTAAACTTTTCTGTGGACACCCACTTGAATCACTATTTGAAGCCTACCATTTTAAACAGAAAAAAATATACAAAACTACAGAAACTAGTATACCGTAAACAAGTACTCAAATTATGAAATAATTTCTTAATTCACTAACAAAAAAAATATACAAAATTGGAATTCTAATTTCAAGGTTGGAGCTTTTCAAAATGTGGTTTTATTTCTAAAAGACAAAGCAATATGCTAGACTCTGTGTTGTGGAGAGTTAACCACACTATGGGGCTGATTACGATGTTGGGTGGGGACTTTAGGCTGGCGGTTCCGAGCTCAGGATTAGGATGCGACCGCCCACAGGGCGGTTGCAAACATCCATTTTCCAATGGAAGCTTGTGCGGCAGGCGTAAAAGCCCCACAGCACAAGCTTCCATTGAAAAATTGATGTTTGTGAACATCCCTGCACCGTGTGGCAGGCACCATGTGGTGCCTGCCACACGGTGCAGGGATGTTTAGGGTGGTACCATAGATGCCCCCCAGTCTCCATAATGGAGGGCCAGGGGGGAAAAGGGTCCTGCTAGGGGCCCCCAAAGTCATTTTCCGACAGCCTTTCCATGTCAGAAAGGCCGACATGGAAATGCTGTCGGAAAATGACATTATGATCCCAACAGCAGTGCCACCATCATTAAGGTATCATGAGCATTTCTGATGCTCCGACGGGCTCAAGGAGCCCGTCGGAACAGCAGCGGACAGTCCCTCCGCCCGATGCCTCTGCCTGCCGCATCGTAATGCTGCGGGCGGACCGCAGGGGCAGATGCTGTAATTAGGCCCTTAGTGATAACTGGGTACAATAAAGCCTGCACCCACTGCAATTTTCCCCAGGTACATATTGGCAGATCAAACGTGCCAATATTTACCAGGGTAACAAGCCCAAAAAATACTTGGGCCTGTGATTAATTTGAAAAACAAATAAGTGCGAGGGCCCTTGTCAGGAGGCTGCAGCTTGCACCATCCACTGCCCCTGCCAGTGCTGCCAATGACAGTACCAACACAACTACTAACTGTTCCACTCCTACAAGTGTGACTTTTAATATATATTAAAAATGACTAATACTTGCAGTCCAAGCTATTCTTATAGCTTTTGGTGGAAGGTATTAGTCATTTTCAATGTATGTTGAATTATAAAACACCTGTGGCTGTGCTCATCACAAAATGAGACAAACAGCACCACCATGTGACAGGCTGTCATAAGTGCTTGTGTTGATTATAAAGTGCTGCTGCCGCACACCAGAAACCACCAGCTCAAATTGAGCACAGACTAGGGCATGCACATTTTGAACCAAAACCTCCAAAATCCACATGCTAGGCTACATTTTGATGGATTTAACTTATAACTTTAACTGAGCAAGGAGTGCTTCAGGGTTCCTCACTGAGTCCGACCCAATTTAATATATATAAAACCTCTGGCTGAGATAATCGAGCGCTATGGGTTGACCACACGCCACTTGTCATCACTTTGTCTCAGAATAGCAAACACATGGCCTCTTCTCACTGTTTATGCTTGTCAGAGGTTGCTGCTTGGATGAACTGAAATTGCCTAAAGTTAAATGCAGGGAAGACTGAGAGGCTGGTTCTGGGAAAGCACCTTAACATCTTGTCCAATGCATGGTGGCCTGATAGTATTGGTCCCCTACCCTCCCTTAAGCCCAAGTTAAAAATTCTGGGTATTTGGTTTGATTAAAAACTTTCCTTTGACAACCAGATCACTGCATTAGCAGGGAAATGTTTTAGGATGTTGAGATCTTTGAAGAAAATTCTCCACCTTTTACCAAAATCTGCTTCAAAAACTGTAGTCGAAGCCCTGGTTATTTCCAGACTGGACTACTGCAATATCCTCTATCTAGGTGTGTCTCAATCTCACCTGAGCAAACTTTAACGAGTCCAGTAAGCTGCAGCACAGATATTGCTAAATCTGCCCAAGTGGGCCTCTATTGGAACCGCACTCAGGAAACTGCGCTGGCTCCCGGTGAGGCGGAGAATCACAATCAAAGCCCTCTGCTATTTTTATAAGGATATATTCTCTCATGGTCCATGCTATCTTCAGGTGATGGTCAAACCTTATGTCCCATCTAGAAATTTGAGATTGGTCGAAGCAAAACTGTCCGTTATTCCCAAATTTGAAAGAGTCAGACTTGGAGGCAGCTCTTTTAGTTACCTTGCGCCCAAAATTTGGAACTCTCTCACCCTTGCATTCTGGCATGCTTCATCTGAAACTCTAAACCTGACTTTTTGGGTCTGGTTGATAACCGACTCAGTATGGTCATCTTTCTTGGGAGTCAGGATCCTAGTGCTGGGACACTTCGCATGAAGTAGCTATGCACTTTATAAATGTAATTAATATTATTATTCTTATTTGTGATATTGATTGCACCCAATAAATACTGAAACTCAGGGTATTAGATTATATGGGTGCGCTAAATATCACACCCACCCATTGTGGCACTCGTAGTCATAAATGTCTCTCTGTTACATCTATTTCCTCTCTTTGGTGAATTCCACTTCTTACCCTAGTATTCACTAAGTATCATTTTCCAGGCGCCATTGGATGTGTTGTTTTCTAGTTTTGAGTACACCTGAGAAGCTAGGTTACTTTCTGGCATTTGATGCACAATATGAAAAGAAAATCTTATTTTGCTGAGCATAATATTGCCTCCACAACTTTGAAGTCGTACTGTGGCTTTTGCTACCTCCAACTCTTCTACAACGTGGTCTTCCTCTAAAGGTGTAACTTTTATTACCCTTACATCATTGAACCTATTTGTTGTCAATCAGTTTTGAATTTAAGTAAGTGCACTAAAATTAATTGTAATACATTTAAACTAGGAGCATGTCACTTAAAAATCCAGAAATAATTTGCAATCTGTCTGAGTGTCTTCTCCTCCTATGAGTGTTCTACCTCTGAATGTCTGGGAGACATCACAATACATATCAGTGGTGTTCTAAGATTAAGAGATGCTGATTTATTGTATATCAGCAGATGTTTTACACAAACCATACCACTCTCAACCTCACTCTTGACCTTCTGTAGTTTATGCTATTTTTGTTGTTTGACATTATTTTACAATTTTTGAAATATTTGTATTTGTATACAATCTGCACATTTCTCTATATCTCTTTCTCTCTCTCTCTCTCACAGACTCTCTCTCTCACTCTCACTCTCTCTCTGTCACTCTCTACTGGTCAACTATAGTTTAGGCAATTCAATTTCAATTGTTTTTTTTTAGTTGCAAAATAGGCTACTATGAAGGGATTGTGGGATGACCTAGTAAGGGTTCTCAGGTGGAACACCTTAGGGTGGAGATTCTAGTCTAAGGGGAAAATGTTGGGAAGTTCTGAAAGGAGTCAGTTAAGATTTGAAGACTGATGACTGAGGTGCATTAAAGAGATGTCCTACATTTATCCTGCTGTACGTCCTTCTTGGCATCAATAAGACACCACAAATTGGCGACTAGGATGAGATTAACCTGTTGATGAAAGCCTGCACCTCAACATTGTGCTGCACAGCTTACCTGTTTACACTCGGAAACCGCTGTTCCTGAATGAGGCTACTTGAGTACTGGTGGGAGACTTCACAGAGAGGAGAATCATTGCCTGACACAAGGAAGGTGTATCGGCGTGTCTGGTGAGGTGCTGCAAGTCGCACATGACTTTCATGACATTGCGGGCCATTGGGGAATGCATTTGGGCTCCACTTTGCCAGTTGTAAACTGGTGCGCCTGATCGGCTTTAAAAAAAGGAGAGTTGGTTATAATACAACCTCTATTCTCTTTAGAAAAAGTCCTGGTTGATCGTCGCCATCTTGTTTTTGGGCAAAACTATGTCTATTTTCCACAGAAAAAGACCCAGTTGCTTGCGTATTGACATACAGCCACCATCTTGTTTCTGGGTCAAACAAGGTAGATCGTCCACAGAAATAGGCCTGATTGCGTATGTGACACATATCAGCAGCCATTTTATTGAGTTGGGAGATATTCCATACAAGTGTAAAGAGCGCATGTAAAAAATAAAAGAGAGAAAAGAATTTAACATGGAGGTAGATGCAAATTTGGAAGTATTGAAGTCAGAGTCCTCTCATCTCAGTAATAGGCATACAGCTTGTGTCTGTGCATCTCAGTGATAGACACACCGTTTATTTTGTCCTAAAAATTACTCTGTTGGTTAATTTCATTATATCTCCAAGTCTGTCAGTGAGTAACTGTCAGCCGGCTGGTGGTGGCACAGGACTTCAAGATTGACGGCAAGTGAGTTGCTTTGGGATAATTTTCAAGCAACAATTATTCAAATTAATACTGTGGTGAGGTTTTTTAATTTATGAGCAAATTATTTACTTGAGGCCTATCAAGTCGGTGATAGGCACACATGGTTGCACTAAAAAAACAAAACTTTATTGTATTACATGACTGTTGATGTATGGGTGATTTGGGTTTACTGTAACCACACAAAAAACTAAAATGCTGAAGGAGGTGAATATTGTGGCTGGCACTTGTGTAATTTTGCTAAATTACAATTATAAATTGCAAGATCCAGAACGTCACTCCTCCACTATTTTTTCTTATGCAGTCCAGGAGAAGCTGCTGTTAAGTGGCAAAAGTGGAAGAAAATGTTTGCCAATTATGCAAGGGTCTGTGACATGAATTTAAGTGCTGAGCACAAATACTCATTACTGTTACATTGTCTCGGAGGTGAGGGTCAAGAAATTTTAGAAAATGTACCTGAACTTAGTGCAGCCGATCAAAGGTCGTTAAATGAATATGAGAAATGTATATTGAAATTACATAGACACTATCTGCCACAAGTAAGCATGATTATGGAAAGGTATTACTTTGGCCTACAAGAACAAGGTAAGGAGGAATCAGTAAAGGTTTTTGTAACAGCTCTTCGCAAGTTGGCTGCAAGTTGTAAATTTGGGGGTGCGACAGAAGAGAGAATACATGATACATTTGTTCTGAAATGTTAAACGACAAAATAAGAGAAGAACACTGCTTAAAGGATGAGCTACCACTTGATAAAGTAATGGCAATTGCTAAATGGGTAGAACACATGGTAAGGTGCATGAATGAGCTGAGTAGTGCAAAGAATTAATCGAAGGTGGAAACAGCTGACAAAGTAGAGGAAGTAGTATGTCAAGTTAAACAAAAAGTCACACTTGAGGCAGAAGAAAAAGTTGCACCAGAGTTTAGAGGCACATGTTACCGATGTGGGAGAACATTACACAAGGCTAACACACTCATATGTCCACCACTACAATCAACATGTAATGTATGTGGAAGAAAAGGACACTTTTCAAAATGTTGCAGAGGGAAAAAAAGAGATGAAACAAGAGGTGAAAGGGATAGTGGTTCTAGTGGCTGGTCACAAGGGTGATCAGCCAACTGATAAAGTCACAATTGAGGAAATTGACTTGGAGATTAAATTTGACTTGTGTTTACATCTCTCCATGATTTAGAAAAAAACGTTTGATGCACATTATAGTGATAAGATCAAAATGAGCAGAATGGATATATCCCCTGTGGGATATGGAGGTGTACCCATTGAGATGTGGGTATACTTCATGACATTCACTGAATTTGGAGGAAAAATGTTAGTAGGAAAAGTATATGTATCTAAAAAGGGGGATGACATTTTGGGTTGGCCACATCAGAGGCTGTTAGGTGTATCAATTAATCCCAATGCGGAGCCAAAACTTCAGGTATAAGAGATTAGTAACAACCTAGTGTAGTTTGAGGGAGTATTCTGCAATGAGATAGGATGTTTGAGAGGATACAAACATTATATGTAATTGAATGGGGGGAGCACAATCAGTTGCAGCAAAAGTGCGCAGAATACCATTGAATGTTTAGGATGGAGTACAAAAGGAGATTGAGGGGATAATTAAGTTAAGGATAATTAAACCAGTAGAAGCCACCAATTGGTTGTCTTCCATAGCAGTGGCAAAAAAAGCCAATGGAGAAATTTGGCTGTGTGTTGACCTTATATCACTTAATAGAGAGGTTGTAGTGGATAGGTTTCCTCTCTCTAATATAGATGATTGTTTCAACTCTGGCTGGTGCCAAATATTTCACAATTTAAATCTGGCAATAACTTATCACCAGGTTGAAGTGGATGAACTTATGCAGGAACTTGAAGTATTCATCACCCCTATGGGGACATACACATTTTTAAGAATGCTGTTTCTCTTAATATCAGCGGCCTCAGAGAATCATGACATCTGTTCTAAAAGGGTTGTCAAGAGTAAAGTGTTATCAAGATGATGTGTTAATTTTTAGTAGCACCAAAGAAGAATATGATTCAAGAGTATGTAATGTCTTACATAGATTGTGGAAAGCTGGGTCGATGCTTCTATGGAAAGATAAATGTAGGTTTGATGTATGTGAAGTAGATTATTTAGGTCATCACATTTCAGGGGAGGGAGTACCTCCCAAAAAAGAGTTGACTGACACAATTCAGAAACTGAACAAACCAGACAACAAGGAGGAATTAGTTTCATTCCTGGGAATGGTGGAGTACTATTGTAAGTTTATTCCAAAATATTCTGACAAAACAGAATATCTGTGGAGATTATTAGGAAACAAATGTGAATTTGTCTTGAACGATAATTGTCAGAGGGAGTTTAAATCTGTAAAAAATGATCTTGAGAATGCCCTATGTTTACAAGGCTTTGTTCCTGGAGAGGAAACATGTATTGTAACAGATGCTAGTTCTAAGGGACTTGGACCAGAGCTGATTCGGAAGAGGGGAGGAGAGGAACATTTGATTGCCTGTGCATGTCAGTGCTTCAACTGTGTAGAGGTAAACTATTCATTTTTTGAAAAAGAAGCACAGGCATATTTTGCATTCTAAGCAAGTTCAGAAATATGATTTGGGGTATGTCAAAGTGATGACTGACCATAAACCTTTGAGAAAAGTGTTTAAGAAGAAGGATTTAGATGTGGTTTTCTCTCGTATAAGGAGGTGGGTCATAACACTACAGGAATACGACTTCACTGTGGCATATATACCTGGAGTAAACAACAGGTCAGCAGATTTTTTTATCAAGGTTGGTGGAGGTAGATGACATTGACGAGAGATCAGACACATTGTGGACGAAGACGTGTGTGTATGAGAAGTCACTTTAGGTACCATAAAAGATGAGGAGCGGAGTACTGAGGTAAGCATAGATCAACTCATTTCTAAAGTAATTGAGGGAGTGGTAGCTGGTCCGTGGTCCATGATCACTGATGAATTGTCAGTTGTAAATGGCATACTTATTCATGGAACAAAGTTAGTACCACTGTTGAGCTTACGTGCCAAACATATACAATTTGGTCACATTGGGATTTTGAAAATAAAAGAGAGACTAAGATTACACTTCTGGTGGCCAAGGATAAACACAGGAGTGGAAAGGATGGTGAGAGACTGTATACAGTGCAGAGTAAGTGACAAAATATTGGTGTGTAGACAAATGCCCATGGTTCCTTTGGGGTGAAATTGCAATAGACATTATGGGACCTTCACATGAGAAACATCACACTCCTTATCTTATAGTTGGCTTAGATCTATACTGTAGGTGGATAGAGGTTACCTGTGTACTGGATGTAACATCTGTCAATGTGCTAACGTTTTTAGATGAGATTTTCAAAAGAGAAAGCTAACCCAATTCTATGTTGTCAGATAATGGTCCCCAATTCTGCTCTAATGAAATGGAGAAGTATCTGATGGACCATGGTATAACTCACAAAAGTTGTTCTGTGTATCACCCAGCAACAAATGGTGCAAATGAGAGGGTGAACAAGACATTAAAGGAGCAAGAGCTAATTGTTTGAATTGGAAACAAGTTCAGCAAGACAGAATAATAGCTTATCGAATGTCTCTTCATGCAACTACTGGTAAAACACTTTTTGAGTTGTTTAAAGGGAGGTCAGCGAACACTAAGTTAAGTCCAGATTAGATTATATGGGGCAAAGGGTTGACGGACAAAGGAATTGGAGAATGGAGTAATAAAGAGTTGCGGCAGCAAGTGAGAAGGAAGAAATACTTTGACCAGAGAAAATGTGTAACAAGTAAAATGTTTGCTCTAGGAGATAGTATGAAGATAAAAGCACCTGTAGGTTGTCAACCAGGATAAAATAAACGTTGTTCAAAAATGTCATAAAGACGGATGACAGAAGAATTTGGAACAAAAGTTGTGTTGCAATTCTTCAGCATCAGAATAATGCAAGAGAAAAGAACAACTATGTGGGTGAGGGGACTAACATCTCTCATGAGAATTTGCAGACTTCTGTCTCTCATGAAGATGTGCATCCTGATGTTTCTAGAAGAAGAAGTGAAAGAATATGCAGATCACCAGCTGATGTGAAAGATTATGTGTATTAAATACTTCTCCTTCTTTGAGTGGTTTTTATATACGATAGACCTTATAATACTCTGTTTTGAAATTGTCTATAGTTTTAGGATTATGTGTAAGTGATATATCTCTGCTTAGAGAAATGTTTTTTTTAAGGGGGGAGAAGTGTGAGATAACCTAGTAAGGGTTCTCAGGTGGAACACCTTATGGTGGAGATTCTATTTTAAGGGAAAGAATGTTGGGAACTTCTAAAAGGAGTCAGTTGATACTTGGAGATTGATGGCTGAGATGCAGTAAAGAGCTTTCCTACATTTATCCTGGTGTACGTCCTTCTTGGCATCAATTAGCAATTAAAATCATTTTTTATCTCTAAATAGGTGCCACCGAGTCCCAGAAGAAGCTGAAATTGAAATGAAGATTTCCTTTAAGGTGATACATGCAGGAAACATGAATGACGACATTGAAAGGAAATATTGGCGTCAAACCTTCATTAGTGTGTAGTTGCTTTGCCTGCTATAACCCTAAAAGTGAAAATAATAATCATTAACAAAAAAAAAGACATACCTCTGTGTTACTACATGCCTTGCAGCTATGGTTACTGTCAGATTTTCTCTATTGTCTGGTGACTTTCAACATGTTTCGGATCGTTCACTCGTAGTGTGTATGAGTCAAAGTGTGAGTGCCCGTGTAGGTGGCACTAATTGGCACATAATCCTCTGCATGCTCGAATATATCCTTATTCCCAAGCAAAACCTTCGACAACAGTTTGTGGAAGTTGAAGCATGGTGGTGGCCTGTCACAATGCGTTGTCTCTGTAGTATACACAGACACTATCTATGCTAACTTATATTACTTGATGATTGTCTCCCTGCTCAGAGTACCGAAATTTGTTGTATCAAATCCACCGTTCTGCTCGCCACTGTAATTAATTCAAAAATATTTGAACTTTGTAACTGTTGAAATACTCAGTCATGTTTTGCATTAGACTGTACAGCTCAAAATCCGCAGAACTTCTTTATATTTACATAATCTTTTGAAATGTAATTTTCTTCTCTCAGCAACAATACAACTCTTCCCCGCCAGAATGTGTCACACAATGAGTGGGAGGAATAAAGAGAGCTGATTGATATGTTGGCATTCTGTTTATATTGCGCTCTTAGAGTAAATGGCACAATATTGTGTTGTGGCGATTTTGAATGTTGTAACCATTCATGTGATCGGTGGTGTTTTGTTATTTCAATAGGAAAGGAATGGAATTATCAATCCCTCACCTACTTCTTTAAGAATACATACTTTCCATGGATGCCAGTTCAGCAAAATGCCAAGGGTAGCAAGAAGTGATATCACATACTTTGACATTGTGTGACATGACAGGAAGTGATATCACATGACCTAAAACTCTGAAGACGTCACAGAAAGTGGCATCATATAATGCTTGGTCTTAGTGACCTCATATGAAGTGACATGGTGGAAGTGAATGTAAAAGTATGAATATAATTTGTAAATGTTACAGTAGTGGACTATCACTGAAAAATATTATTATTATTCCAAATCTGATTGATATAGTCTCCACAAGTGGTCTCAGGATCCTTTTTTTGATTTTGATGTTCTCAAAATTATCATTAAGTAAAAACGTCATCTTCGAATTGCCTGACTACTCCTCACAAGTGGGACAGTGTGATGGAAACAGCAAATAATATTACAATTGCCAAAAAGATGCATCTTTTATCTGAAACGTAATAAGAAATTTGATATGAAATTTGACTCACATTGGTTACAACATAGTTGCAACAGAAAGAATCGTACCCTGTGGATGGCACAGTATCAGATTGCACTCTCACTTGCAAATTTGATTGTTTTTAATGTGTATGATGTCAATTAATTTTGAATTCTAATGGCTTTGGCAGCAGCAGTTAAATCTTTACACACACACACACACACCAAGTCTAGCACACGCAGCAATAGTACTACTTCATAGTACACAATTCATGATATGCATCATCCGCAATAGAAGTGAAAAATTCTCACACTACAAGACCTATGTACATCAGAGGCAGCAGGGGTGCTTGTTTTTCAAACACACCATTTGGCAGAGAGACCATCGCAATAGAGGACGCAAAGGATCTATATAGAGAAATCTGCAAATGCCCAAAGGGCTAATGTGACAGGTAAGTGTGTGGGACATTGGTAGACCTGTTATCCTTGGTGTGGTATTCACCCTAACTTTATGCCTTCACTACTCCCGTTTTGCTGAATTCATTTTGTTATGGCTTTAGGACGTATTACACTTTACCACTGCTAACCAGTGTTAAAGTGCTTGTGCTCTCTCCCTACAACATGGTAAAATGTGCTTACACCCGATTGGCACATTTCATTTACTTGTAAGTCCCAAGTATCTGGTACTACATGTACCCAAGGCCTGTACTTTAAATGCTACTAGTGGGCCTGCAGCACCCATTGTGCCACCCATTAATGTAGCCTTTTAAAACATGTAACCACAAAACGAGGAAAAGGAGAGAGAGATTGGTGGCCAAAGGTATCACCTGTTTCTTTAGAAAACTTAAGAAAACGTGAGGTTTGTTAAAAAACTGCCTTCATCCACTAGGTAGTGTCATGCTTCATCATAGGGCTGCTACAACATCCCTGCGCAGACCAACGCCTGGGATGGAGCAAAGGGAGGGGAGGACATAACAAACATAAATGTGTTGGGATCCGTGCAGTAAACAAAAGGACAGTGAAAGGAAAAGTATAAAACTATTTCAGAGATATCATTTATGAAATTTGTATTCCTGGGTTCCCTGGAGAGGATTAAAAGATAAATCGGAGATGGTCTAAGGGAGATTAGGGCCTCCTTCCTCTCCTATACTGCTTCTATGTCGACATGTTTCGGCCTTTACCATTGCCCAAAAAGAGTCGTTTTGCCTTCCTCAGGACTAGCGATCCCGAATCTGTGTAAATCCCTTTCCTGGTAAATAACCAAATCTTCAAGGGAATATGTGTGTTTTGGAGTGATAAGTGCTACTACATATAATGACCTGGCTTGTCGATTTCTGTGTAGACACTCTCATGTGTTACAAGTTTCATCTATATAGTTGCTCAAAATGGAGTGCAATCGGGAGCATCCCCCTGTAGTCACACTTTCCTTAAGGGTTTAGATGCCACTCAATCTGTGTCTCTCGCCACTCTGTGCCTTTTAAAACATGCCTCAAGTCTGCGACTGCAACCTGTGGTGCAGTTTTAAACAGTCATTTTGGCCTGGCAAAATATACCTTTTGCCAGCCCTAAACCTTCCTTTCTAATACTTATAAGTCACTTGTAAGGTAGGATCTAAAAGCTTCCAGGGCAGGGTGCATGGTATTGAAAAAGTAGAACATGCGTTT
The DNA here is from genome assembly GCA_963921515.1 of Calotriton arnoldi. Lineage (NCBI taxonomy): Eukaryota > Metazoa > Chordata > Amphibia > Caudata > Salamandridae > Calotriton > Calotriton arnoldi. The sequence goes on from CAWUFW010014534.1 coordinate 55,094, forward strand.
TTAAGTTTTACATGTCATGACAGTCAAAAACTGCTAAAGTCATTTTTCACTGTGGTGCGGCCTATCTCTCTCATTGACTATCACTGGGCTACCTTATTATATTTAATAAGTGTTAACTTTAGATTGGGAGCAGATAGAGATATGCTGTTTAGACTCAAATGAATTGTAATTTTAAATCATATTTAATGGTAAGGTCAGATTTTAGTCAAATGTGTATCACGTGCATTAACCAGATTGTACAAATCTACTCAAAGATTCAGTTTGTTAAGAGTGCTCGCAGGGTAGCGCTCTCCGGTCCTGAGCGTAGATCAAAATATCATTGGAGTAGCATGCCCAGCAATGGGCATGTCACCCAGGGCACAATGCAAACCCTCGATGGGGTTTTCTCAAGTAATTAACATCCAAAGTAAAACAAGTTCATTCACTGGTTGTTTGTAATTCTGTATTGTGTTTTCACATCTTGTTTTCAGACATGATAAATTTCTGTATTCATTCAAGGATCAAAATTAATCGTGAAAATCATCCAATATGAATCAATACATCACTCGTATCATTTCAGAAACCCAATGCATTTCGGGCACTAACTTGCTGGAGAGTTCATCGAGACTGATCTCTTTACTTTCGTTCGGAATTATTTATCCCCTGATGAAGGGCCCTGTGCCCGAAATGCATTGGGTTTCTGAAATGATACAAGTGATGTATTGATTCATATTGGATGATTTTCACGATTAATGTTGATCCTTGGATGAATACGGAAATTTATCATGTCTGAAAACAAGATGTGAAAACACAATACAGAATTACAAACAACCAGTGAATGAACTTGTTTTACTTTGGATGTTAATTACTTGAGAAAACCCCATCGAGGGTTTGCATTGTGCCCTGGGTGACATGCCCATTGCTGGGCATGCTACTCCAAGGTCAGATTTTAGGTCACAATTCTGAAAATGCCACTTTTAGAAAGTTGCCATTTTCTTGTCTAAGCATTTGTGCCTTCTGCCAGTGTCCTGAGTTACATGACCGTGAGTGGCTCTGCTGTTGAGGATTGTGTATATCTTGCAGACAGTGACACAAAAGGGGCTTAGGTTTAGACAGGATGAGCCACCTGCTAGGATGGTTGGGGTCAGAGCTATCCCCTGCACCCCTTGCACTTCGAAAGGCTTGCCTCCAGCACACACAAAGGATTCTGACACAAGCCTTTTTTATCACCCTAGACTTCCTGGAGCCTTAACAGGAAAAGAGAAGAAGGTTACAGAACCAGAGGCTGACTCCAGGTATAAATATTGGACTTTCTGAGCCGCTTATCAGTACACTCCTGGACCTGTGGACATTATAGAAGAAGGACTGCCTTGCCCCCCCCCGGAGGACTGCCCTGCTGCTACCAGAGGACTGCCTTGCTGCTTGTGGCCTGCCTTTCTCTCGAAGAGGGAAGACTGGACCTGCTCCTTTCCTCCTAGGCTAACCTGAGTGACTCCAAAGGTCAGTTGGTTGACCTCCTGTTCTGAGCTACAGGAACACAACAAGCTCCAGAGGCCTCCCTGAACTGCCAGACTGAACTGCTGCAACTGGGCCACCTGCCTGGACCTGCCTAAGCCCTGCTGGCCTCAGCTAGAGTGAGTCCCTAATCCCAAGAGGTGCCTCCTCAGGTTGTAGAGCCTTGGCTGGCATCAGAGTGCACTCCTCTCCAAGAAAAAGAGAACTCCTGACCTTCATGACCATGAACGGACCTGTTTGCACTGAGGCTCTGCCACCCGCAGCAACCGTCAACTCCAAGCTCCAGTGAAACCGACTATTCACGCTACGGCGACCGCTAGCGCCGACCGCCAAAGTGAGATCTGCACTTTGCATAAAAGCAACGAAGGCCTGCGGTGAAAGCTCCAGCAACAACCCTCCTCGATGTTCAACCCACAGCCTGTGCCACCTGCCTGCTCTTCGTGCTACAGCGATGACCATCGATTACGCTCTCCCTGTCCCTTGTGGCCTCTTCCACCATGAACGGAACTCTTTGCACCAGATTTTAAGAAGGAAGCTTTTTCAGCAGAACTAACTTTGGGGCTCATTACGATGGCGGACCGATCACGACCACCGGGCCGGCGGTGGCGATCGTTCCGCCATCAAACTGAGATTTACCCACCGCCATATTAGGATGGCGGTGGGTATCGCGGCGGACGGAAAGTCCGTCCGCCGCTTTTCCACCGGTGGCAATCGCACTGATTGCCTGGCGGGCGGAGCAGGGCCACTAATATGGTGGTGGTGCCTAGCAGGCACCGTCCGCCATATTAGGATGTGGGTTTCAGGAGGCCTTTCCATGGCGGCGATGCCGCCATGGAAAGGCTGGCGGGGATTGGGTTTGAGGGGCCCGTTGCGGGCCCCCCATGGGGGGGCGTGTCGCTGCACTGGGGTTTTTTTTTTTTTCATGCACCACGTGGCAGGCACCGCGTGGTGCCTGCCACGTGGTGCAGGGAAATGCGGTGCAAGCACCTTTCACATTGCGGACGGTGCTGCAGCCAGCAGCACCGCCCCCAATGTTAAAGGTCCAGGATGCACCCGCCAGTATGGCGGTCGTATCCTAATTGCAGTGGTGGGACCGCCGCATGTCTGGCGGGCGGTCCCAATCACCGCTACGGTCCGCCCGCCATCGTAATCAGCCCCCTTGTTCCTATATCTGGCCTGCACTCCTTCGCGGTTGGCCTGAACTTGTGACTTTCCCTTGCTCTAGCATGACCAGATGACCGTGAGATATAACAAACAGTGGTTCCCTCAGGGGAAGTATTGGCTAAATAATTCATAGTGACCGTTGTATAGTACTTATACAGTTAAATTTACTCAATGTATGAACATTTATTTTTTTGCAAAAAACTCACATTTTATATCATATACAGGTGCTCCAACATGACGGCGCAGTGAAAGTGAGTAATGACAATTGTGAAACAAATGTGTGCAATGATATACACAAAGCAAATATACAAAATGAGGGGCTGATAAAATGCAGGCTTTCACAGTATGACTCAAACTAGGAGTACAGTGTGTCCATAAATGAAATTACTATCTGTCTACTAGTATGATTGTCAACGTTTCAACCCTGAATAAACAGTTCAGAAAAGGGTGATCATCAGGACAAAAATGTGGCAGCAACCTGCACTGGATGATGAAATAGTATATCCCACAAAGGATATTATATGATTGTATCAACCGGATGGAAGCGGTATCACAAGGAAATGAGACCACATACCATCAAAGGGTCGGCATCATGTAAACTGAACGAGGCCTCAGCAGTAGGTGCGAAACAATGTTCAAAGCTGTCCACGAGTAGCACTTTATGCTTATAGGCGCTATACTTATCTAAAACTTTAAAATTCAATATCTACGGTCCAAATGAGTGGAGTTTTGTTGTTTTGGTCTCAGTTTATTTATTAATATTTTATCTATTTCTCTAAATTGGTTTGGGATTCTTTTGTGTTGGGTTTTCACTTTATTAATGTTTGTGTGCTGTGTAAATACTTTACAGACTGCCTGGCTGCTTTGTGCCAATCTACCAGAGGGTTAAACACAGGTTAATTTAGTGACTTTTTGACAAGGATTGTAGTTTTTGCCTGAGTAGGCCTTTCACCCCCTTCAACCAATTAACTCATTTCTTACAGCCATTTATTTGGCTTTTTATGGGTCTGTGTTATGGTCTGGTGGGCACTTGTTTATACTGTTGATTTCCCTTTTATTACCACAAAAGTTGACTGCAGCAAATACAAATCCATGTAGTCTCCCATACCTAGAACAACACTGATACTGCCTGCCTTGACAGTTCAAAACTTCCCTGATGAGCAAATATGGGCCACTTTCTTAACTAACTGATTAGCTGACGGGGGCACTTTTATTTTGGTGCCCAGGCCTATTTTATGTCCCAGTCCGACCCTGATGATTGCTGCACAAGTTTTTAGATTAAACCTGTTTCACAGCATTGTCTCCCACTGCATACCCTTTCATTCATGGTGCTCACTCTGTTCACTGTGACTGTAGGGATACAGCTTTATCTGTAGTTGTGCATTGTATTAATTCTGAACATTAGGACTACTACACACAGTCAACTCTAGGCCTGCTGCATACAGCCTAATTGAAGCCTACGGCTTGACTAGGGCCTATTGCACCAAAGTCAAGCCTTCTACACATAGGTAACCCTGCTATATTCATACTGAATCTGAGATATGGGACCTGCAGCACACAGCTTCTGGAGTGTTGCACGCGTCTGACGAGGTCTTCTGCACACAAAATGAGCATCTTGCATGCTGCACACAAAACTGAGGCTTGTGTCCCAAGGCTTGCTGCGCGCATCATAGCGTGAATACACAGACAGTGTGTGAAGTCTGCAGCAAAGAGATACCCTTGGTACACACAAGCAGTCCGAAATGTATTCAACACAGACTGAGCACAACACCAATTTAACCTTTAAAGCCTAAGACCTGAGGGTGTTGTTTATTTAACCCAGATAGTCAGGCATTCTGCAATGAACATTGGCAATGCCAACAGGTTTGGCTTATGGATGAAAGTGCCTTTGGTCATTGATAGATTTAGGCACTCAATAAGTCATCATAGATTCAGTTAGTCACTCATCTTTGCACTCATGGATCCATTCATCCATCCACTGACTCATTCTTGCATTCTCCCTCTGAAGCAACTACAATTTAACACACACACACAACACCATATGCAAGACAAAATAAGATATAAAAGAATATACATATAAAAAGAAGGCATACTGCTGTCTAAACATGGTGGACATATGATTGCAAGAATGTCATCTTGCCCATCATGCAAAGGTATTGCTCATCTTGCAGAGGTATTGTACACAGTAGATTAATGTTTTAAAGTTTCAGTATGTCTACCACATTTATAACCAACTAATAAGCCATGCTGGAATGGTTAAACAATGATTCACAATAGACAACAGCATCCCATAATGGTTGCCTGGTTTAGAGGAAGTGGCCACATGGGATGTGGCGCACTGTAGGTGAAATGAGCAGAAAGCAAGCAAACTCTTAGCACTGCCTAGCGAGCTGTAGTAACCGTTTAAGAAAACTTAAAATGAATAGAGGAGAATCAGAGAAATGAAAAGCGATCTATAAATGGAGAAAATTGAAAACTAAAGTACTGGCCAACCAGTCTTGACACTAAAGCGTACTTATTTTCAGATGGATGTGCAAGTGTGCTCGGAAATTGCCATCATTCACAGGACAAGAGAGCCAATGACTGATGTGGACTGAACCATTACCCTATGCAAGCACGTTGTCATGGATGGAAGCAGCCTGTAAATAACACTCAGGCAGACCTATGGCAGAAGAGGTCTGACGCAAAGGCCCTCTATGTATCTATATGGATATATATACACACATACATATATATAAATATATATATATATATATATATATATATATATTGATAGATATAGATATATTGTTTAATGATCTTTTTATTACAAGATTTTGGTAGATAGCTAAGCCAAGCCTGACAATACTTCTGAAGAGATTCTAGAAAGAATTATTACAGTGGAAATGCTTGACCCCCTAGATTTTTTCAGACTCCTTCCTTACAAAGGTAATCTGTGAGCTTTCATATAACAAAGTACCTATCTTCAGGCTTTAATTCAGAATAATTACAATCCACCCTCAAATGTCTATTGCCTTTAACTTATGCTTTTCACAATCAATATGATAAGCCTACTGCCTTTAACATAACATTTTATTATAAATAATCAAAGCTATAGCCTTTATCATCCGCTTCTCACTGTAACCAACACAGCCCTATTGGAATGGTTATAGGTTTTCCCAGAAGGTATACCTTAATAAAATTACAAGTATATGCAGAATTATAGTTGTCAAAAGAATATACATTTCTTACTAATGAAGCCTCACAAGGATTACCCTGGTGCAAATCTTCTATTCCCATGATTTGTTCTGGTGGGCCTCTAAAACCTTTGCCACTAAGACAGTCAGCGAGATTCCATGTAACAAAATACTAGGCCCCAGCAAAATTTAAATTATGCTGGTGTAAGTCACATAGTTTTGGTAATTTTGCATTATGCGTGTCACATTAAATTCGAAAAATGACACCGCTATGCGGCGTCGTGTAATTATACCACCATTTGCAGAACAAATATAGTGCTGGCGCGCTGAAACAACGTGAACAACCAGAATGCGAGCAGCTGTTGTCTGTGGCACTGGTTTTTCCACACTATTTTGTTAGTTTAAAATGTATCATTGCATCAAAAATTGATGCAAGGATGCATGTCACTCTAAACTATAGCATATTTTCCTGAAAGTTTCTTGTGATTCCCTGAATGCAAATTAGGCAAAATTTGCACACCCCTACAAAAATACCTTCCTAGAGGCTTTATCACAGTGTAATTACAATCCAGGCTTAAAAGCTTACTGATTTTGGCACATGCTTTTCACAATAAGTAAGTTGTCTACTTGTTTTGCCATAACTTTTCATTTGAAACAGATTACTTGTAAGGAAGCTGACATCACTTTTCACAATGAATTGATAAGGTCTATTGCCTTTGCCATTGACTTGATACTATAACCAACACCTGCCTATGGAAGTGTGCATAAACTGGTAATCATCATATAAACAATTATAAAATTATATATGTACAGATTAGAAGCTGGCAAAATAATATATAACATGTTTCAACAGTGCGAAACAAGAGTAATCACAGTGAAAACCTTCTACACCCAGGGCTTGCCTACTATGGTAATCTGTGAGATTAGATTAAATCAAATACTGAAGGTGTGCAAACAATGTGCAATTTATTTTTCTGTAATTACTCCAAATTTGGGGAAAATTATACAGAACTATGCCTAATTATGCAAAATGCAAGTCTGTCATTTAGTGGTATATTTTAGCGCAAAATACGTCCTTGGTTCAGAATTTGATGCAAGGACCATTTGCATTCTGGCCAATTGTATTTTTCCCACATGCTGGTGGTAAAATTTAGCCATGAACTATGTGTAATTACGCAAAATAGTGTAATACCATAATTTGGGGATCTTAGTATAACAAGTGAAATGTCAAATTTCTGAAATTATGAGAATTACACCTTCATAATCTAAATTTCGCCTGGACCTACCAACTACCTGTCTACCGCTGTTAACATAGTGTGATAAAAATTCACTGTTAGAGTACTATTGGCTTTAGCAAATACTTGTCTCAATAAATAAACCAAGACATACTGCCTTTAACATAATTGTTTATAATAAGCAGACCAGACCTATGGCATTTGGCATACCATGTCCCAGTATGCCAATCAGGCCTCTCTGTGTTATCATTGGCTTTTTACCATCAGGCGTACTGTACAGAGTGTAAGCTTTCCCACAAGGCAACCATCAGCCATACAATCATAAAATTACAAATGTCTTCAAGACTACAGTTGGCAAAGCAAACTACTATGTCTTCTAAGAGAGCCTAATAAGGGTTATCGTAGTCTGTATCTTCTATCCCAGCAGTTTGTTCTTGTGGATTACCCAAAAAGAAATCCTTGCCTACTACAGTAATCTGTGAGATTCCATGTAACAAAATACCTGTCGCCTGTACCATGATGTGATAACAATCAACTGTGAAAAACCTACTGGCTATAATGAATGCTTTTCACAATAAACTAGCTCGGCCTACTGTCTGTGCATAACTTTTCATAATAAGCAGTTCAGACCTATGGCATTGGGCATAACGTTTCTCAGTACAACAATCAGACAATAGCTTGCCATCATAAACAACTCAGGCCTGCCATTTTGGGCGCACGTTTTTCACAAGGCAACCATGAGGCACACAGTCATACATTTAGAACATTATACAAAATTACAGTTGGCTAAGCAAATATACTTTCTTTCCTAAGAAGGCGTGACCAGAATTCTCACATAGCAAATCTTCTATATCTATGGTTTGTCACAAGTAGTAACCAACACCAAAACCCTTACCTACTAATCTGTAAGATTCCCTATAACAAAACACCTATCTGTTGGCTTTAATATAGAGTAATTACAATTCACCCTTAAATATCTAGTGACTTTAATATCTTATTGTCAGAATAAATACATAAGCCCTACTGCCTTTTTTGTAGCATTTCATAATAAACAAATAAGGCCTCTATACATGATCATTGGCTTGACACCATACCTACTCTGTCCTGCTGTGTTTAGAATAAGCTTTACCACAAGCCAAAAAGTGCAATACAAGCACTTTTCTTAGTGAAAGCACAAAACATCAGCCAATCAAATCCTCTACTCAGGGCAATCAACATGTGAGTGGAGTCTAAGCCCCTCTCTCAGTGGTACTCTCAAAGCTTTTTTTGTTGGTCACATAAGATCCAGGGGCAGCTGCTTTGCAGAGGCAGACCTAACAATGAATGTAGATAAGTGTAGCCATGAGCATCCCATATTGCTCTCAAATACACAACTGAACTCTGAAGTCTAAAGTTAACTGTGGAAAGGGAAAGGAATCTTTGCTGCAAAACACAGTACATTATCTACCTATCTATGACACTTTAAAAGAATTACAGTGCCATGGGTGTGATCCCAAAAGTTCAAGCTCCATCTCAATGCAAGCTTGATATTTCATGCATATTAGTAAGCCTTCTCTGTGCAAGCCATACTGCTGTTGCTGCTTGTAGGAAAGTAGGATCTGCTTCTTATGGTTACCCCCACTTTTTGCTAAATGTGATACTGTTTTTGACTAGTCTGACTGGGATCGCGCTAATCAGGACCCCAGCCTATCTGCTTTCTCCCTAAACTGTTATGTTATGTACTTAGGGTCACTCCAGATTGGATACTGGGGTACCCTTGTCAGTCCCTAGTATATGGTACCCATGTACCCAGGGCATAGGTACCCCAGAGGCCTCCCATGGGCTGAAGCATGCATGCCACCCATGGGAGGCCATGCAAAATGGAACTACAGGTCTGCCATTGCAGCCTGTGTAAGTTGGTGCATGCACCACTTACTTAAGATATAGGTTTACTATATCTAAGGGTCACTGCACTTAAAACCTATAAGTCACACCAAAGCAGGCCTTAACAATCCTGAAGGCAAGGTGCTTGGTTCTAAGTGAGAGGGTTACAGCAAACAAATGATGGACGGAATGCTGACAATGCAAACATTCTCCCCCAGTCAAAAGATCTGGGTAGATCTAAGTGAGAGGGTGCCACTGCATGAGCAGGACACCCCTGCAGCTTATGGAGTCCATTCTCCCGGGTTGTTAGTGAAGCAGCCATTTACGACATATAGAGTGGCATTATGCGACCGCGTGATGACCAACTCTAAAACGGCTGATAGTAACCCTATCGTTTTTGATGTCAAACATTGTGGAATCATAACCCCACACCGGTAACCGGTGTGGGAGGTATGATTCCACCCGTCAGAAGCGAGCTGCGTTGGGTCCCTGGTGTTCCCGGTACCAGACTTCTAGTCCCGGGCAGCACAAAATGGTTGCTGCCGACCAGAGACACATTTCTGCCCTCCTGCTGCTGAGCCAAGCTCGAGCAGGAGAAGGCAGAACAATGGGCATCCTGCCACAGAGAGGTGTGGCCACCCCTGAGACAGGATTTAGTGTATTAGGGCTGGGTGGGTTAGCTTGCCAGCAACCGAAAGTCTGCATGAGGAGCACATTTGGTGTACCTGTGCATAGTCCAGTTCAAACCAGTCCTGGGAGCCGTTGGCTCCTGCTCTGGCGCGAAACTGGACAAAAGACATGGGAGTAACCTCCCCACTGTCCAGACCCTCCCCTGGGAGGGTCCCCTGAATCTGTCCAACCCTCTCCCGTGGGTACAAAAGGGCTTACCTGGCTGTAGGACCCTAGATTCGACGTGGACAAGATTCTGAATCAGAAACCACTGAACTTCGAACGTCTGGATTCTCTGGACTATGCTGGACTTCGTTTGGGCCCGACTTCGTCTCCCTCTCAGTCTGAAGCATCGTCTGTGCCCGTGCACCATACAGGATCTGTGCAGGACCTGTGGAGCATCAAGGACAACTGAAGGTATCTCCCTTGGAGTGAAGGAGTCACTCCCCTGCATCCACAGGCACCACATCACAACTGACCGGTCTGCTGATCCTGAGCTTCTACAGACTCCAAAGGCTCCAGCAACACAGGAGGTGGGTTTCTTTGTCCCTCGAGGTCCGAGCTGCCCTCTTACCAAGTTTGAGGCCAGAATCCCTCGTGGGGGCTGCAATACTTGTACCCTGTTTACCGTGTGCATTTGCAAGTGCATATGCTTGTTGGCAGTTCCCGAGCAAGTGCATTGGGCTCCAAGTAGCCCCAACCTCTGAAACCATTTCCTACCAAGAACTCCAGCCTCCTTGCACCGAGTGCTCCGTGGGCTGCTGTTTGGTGAAATCGCTCAAGGTCCTCTTGCAACTCCTGTGCCCCTGGCCTGTGAGTCCACTTGAGGGTCAACTTGGCTTTTCTTGGGCTCCCCTGGTTGCTCCAGACCTGCCCTGACTCCCCTTGATTTGGTGAGTCTAGACCTTGCTGGCTTGAACCGTAACCTTCTTTGACCTTCTGCATGGGTTGCCGTTGCCAAGGCTTGTTGGTGCTCCCGTCGGACACTGACCCCTCAGCACTCAACATCCTTTGTGGGACAGTTTGTATCCAGATCCTGGTTGTCCTCGATATCTCCTGGTCCCCGTGGCTGCAGAGTCAAGAACCTCCTCAAAGCACCTGAAGCACCCGACATCGGTGGGCATTCGTCTACCGAGCCCCTGGTCACTCCTGAGTGACCCAGACTCTGTCCCCTCTGCTTTCAGGTACTCTTAGACAAGAATCCACCTTTGGATACCAACGGACACTTTTCTTCCTTCCAGCAGTGGCTCTTCTTCGAAGTCCTCCATTGGGATCGACGGCAGTTTCCGACGCCACTTCAGACCTATGCACCCGGCTACCCTGGGATAGGTAACTCAGGTACTACGGTATCCACGGGTGGGGTGGCTGTCCAACCTCCTAACTTCCACGGGGTTTCTTCAAAGTCCACTGGGAAGGGTCCTTAAACTTTAAAACTTCAACCGCGACTTCCCCATAGAATTGTACGGAGCACGCGGTTGTGTTCCCACACTGCACCCGTCCTCCATGGAGTCCCTACTTACTCACCTTGAGTGGTTCCTTGGGGTCCCAGCGATTCGGCATCCTCTAGACACTGTCTTGACTCGAGACATGGTTCTTATACCACTATTTTAGTATATGGTCTGGTCCCCCCACTGAGGCCTACTGTGTATTAGTGCTATTTTCTATTGTTTCTGTGCTACAGTATTGTGTGCTTTGTGAGTATCTTCGTGTAGAAGATACTGTGTCATACTCGAGAGTGTTATATTAATAAATACATATTTTTATAACTACTGTGTGGTTCTCCTTTCATTTAACCAATACTATAAGGTTGCATTCTGGTAAAACAAGCTGCTTAACATTCCTTCAAGACTAAGCCTGAAGGCTGCTCTCCACAGCTACCACTTGAATAGCTTTCTAAGGTTATCCTTGACCTCTTAATTCACCATAAGGGTTGTTTGGACTGGTGCAAGGTGCCCACTTTAATTAGTGGACAGCATATACCAGGCCAACTTCTCACATTGGTGTGCAGCGGTTGGGATTCAAGCCTGCATTGTTTTACCAGATAAATCTTTGTATTGATTAACTGAAAACCACTAAGTACTAAGTACATATAATACTAGCTTAGAATAAGTAAGCTCTACTGAACTTAGGGTTGGGTAAGTCAAGGGTCTAGCACACCCTTTCTCCAACCTTCGAGAGTGTAGTTCCCACTAGGTTAGGTAGGTGCAACACCTCACCACACTTAGTATGTCTACTAAAGGAGATGCCAGTGGCTCTCTGTCTTCTAGATACAGTGAGCTTTCATTCCAAGAATTGAAAGCCCTGAGTGCCTCTAGAAAATTGAAGACAGGGAGAAGTGCCTACACTCAACGTCTGATAGAGATGTTACTGTTAGATAACCTAAGGAAGACCCCTGGGTCAGATGAACAGGACAGAGTGGGTGGGACAGGGAATGAGGACAGGTCAGGAGGTGACACCTTTTATGACCTAGAATCTAACCCTGACCAGGTAGAACCTGATGGCTCTCAGTTGGACAACTCAGATCTTCAAGAGGAGGATGGAGGAGGCCATGAAGGCCCTCTCTTTACTCCTCCTGGAAGAGTGCAGAGTCTACCAAGGAGATCTAAATCTCCCTCTGCAGAACGTAATCACCCAGGACAGTCTGTAGGGACCTCTGTATCTAGCAAGAGGGACCACTCCTTTGATAGGGAATACCAATTTCTTGAACTTGAGAAAGCAAGGCTTAGGCTCAGGCATGAGTAATTGGCCCTTGATAAAGAGTCCCTAGAAGTCCAGGGAGCTAGTAAAAAGTTGGGACTAGAGTACCATGGTGGCAGCAACAGTGTCCCTAGAGTTAAGGAACATTCCTTTGATAATAGGAACCTGAACATGATTGTCCCTCCCTACCATGTTGGGGATGACATCCATAAATGGATAACTGCTTTAGAGAGGGCCTGTAAAGTTCAGAGGGTCCCTCAAGAGCAGTGGGCAGCTATCTTGTGGCTCTCCTTTGCTGACAAAGGTAGAGATAAGCTCCTCACTGTTAGAGAAGAGGATGCTGACAATTATTCAGTCCTGAAGAGTGCTCTCATTGATGGGTTTGGCTTAACCACTGAACAGTATAGGATTAAGTTCAGAGACACCCAGAAGACACAGACTCAGGATTGAGTAGACTTTGTGGATAGTGCCATTAAGGCTCTGGATGGCTGGTTGCCTGGCAGCAAAGTGAATGATTACAAGGGATTGTACAATTTGATTATGAGGGAGCAGATCCTTAATAATTGCCAAAATCAGTTATTGCATCAGTACCTGGTTGACTCTGATCTGACTACTCCCCAAGAATTGGGAAAGAAGGCAGATAAGTGGGTCAGAACCAGGGTGAAGCAGAAAGACCAGAACAATGGTGGTGACCAAAAGAAGCAAGATTCTAAAACTCCAGAAAAGGGTGGGGACAAGGGTAAAGATCAAAAACAGTCTTCATCAGGGCCCCAAAAACCTGCATCTGGGGGGGGAGTCACAATCCAACAAAGGTAAAGGCAAAAATAAACCTTGGTGTTATCTCTGTAAACAGAAGACACATTGGACAAGAGATGCTGATTGTCCAAAAGCCAAGGAAAATCCTCCTACCACCACTGCCCCTAAGGCAACTGCGCCCCCTAGCACAAATACAAGTGGTGGTACAGGGAACAAGGGATTAGTAGGGTTAACCTTGGGCTCTGAGATGGGTTCTGGCCTAGTCAGAACTCCAGCTCAGGCTGTGCTGGTCTGTGATGGTGGCATGGATATTGCCACCCTATTTTTCAGTCCCAGTAATCTGGGCAAATACAGACAGCAGCCTTTGATAAATGGTAAGGAGGCCATAGCATACAGGGACACAGGTGCAAGTGTCACTATGGTGACAGAGGATCTTGTGACCCCTGACCAAATCATACTTGGAGAAATGTACCAAGTGACCAATGCAAACAATGTAAGGACTGACCATTCCTTAGCAGTTATTAATTTCAGCTGGGGAGGGGTAACTGGCCCTAAGAAAGTTGTGGCTAGCTCAGACCTACCAGTAGAATGTTTGTTGGGCAATGATTTGGAGACTTCAGCCTGGGCTGAAGTAGAACTTAGGACTCATGCAGCAATGCTGGGCATCTCCGCAGATGTGTTTGCTGTGACCAGGTCACAGGCCAAATTGACTAACTCTGAACAGGCCCTGGATCCTGGAACAATGGACCAAGGGCCTTCCAAGAGAAGGAGCAGGAGGGGTAAGGCTGTGTCTTCCCCCCAGACTCAGAGTGAGGTTCAGTCTCTCGAGGGAGATGATTCTAGTCCCTGTGAAGGAACTGTCTCAGATGAACTTCAACCTGATCAGGTTGAGTTCTTGGGGACAGGGGGCCCTTCGAGGGCATACTTGAGTATGGAGCAGCAAACCTGCCCCTCTCTTGAACCCCTCAGACAGCAAGCTGCTGCTGAGGCTGCTAGGAGTGTCAGTGGATCCCACAGGATCTATTGGGATGTGGGACTCCTTTATTCAGAGGGTAGAGACCCCAAGCCTGGTGCCACCAGGAGGTTGATCATACCTCTGAAGTTTAGGGGCTTCCTACTCACCTTGGCACATGACATTCCCTTAGCAGGACACCTAGGCCAAAGCAAGACTTGGGACAGGCTTGTCCCTCACTTTCACTGGCCTCACATGTCTGAGGACACCAAGGAGTTTTGTCGCTCCTGTACCACCTGTCAAGCCAGTGGTAAGTCAGGTGGTACCACAAAGGCTCCCCTCATAAAACTACCTGTGGTGGGGGTACCCTTTGAGAGGGTTGGGATTGATATCATTGGTCCCGTGAACCCTCCAACAGCATCTGGGCACAGTTATATTCTAGTGGTGGTGGACTATGCCATTAGGTATCCAGAAGCAATACTCCTTAGAACCACCACAGCCCCTGTGGTGGCCAGGGCCCTCCTGGGAATCTTTTCTAGAGTGGGTTTCCCTAAGGAGGTTTTAACTGACAGAGGTACCAACTTCATGTCCAGTTATATCACTGCAATGTGGAAGGACTGTGGAGTGAACTATAAGTTCACCACACCCTATCACCCACAATGCAATGGGTTAGTTGAAAGGTTCAACAAAACCCTCAAGGACATGATCATGGGCCTCCCAGAAAAGCTCAGGCGAAAATGGGATTTCTTATTGCCCTGCCTTCTCTTTGCCTACAGAGAGGTCCCACAGAAGGGGGTTGGCTACAGCCCTTTTGAACTTCTGTTTGGGCATCCAGTTAGGGGCCCCTTGTGTTTGGTGAAGGAGGGATGGGAGTTACCCTTTAAACCTCCTAAGCAGGACATAGTGGACTATGTACTTGGTCTCCGCTCCAGGATGGCTGAATACATGAAGAAGGCCAGCAAAAACCTTGAGGCCAGTCAAGAATTGCAAAAAGCTTGGCATGACCAAAAGGCTGTTCTGACTGTTTATCAGCCAGGGCAGAAGATTTGAGTGTTGGAGCCTGTGGCCCCAGCAGCTCTCCAAGACAAATGGAGTGGACCCCATACCATTCTTGAGCAGAAGGGAGAGGTCACCTACTTGGTGGACCTTGGTACTCCCAGGAGCCCTCACAGGGTGCTCCATGTGAACAGGCTCAAACCATACATAGACAGGGCTGACATGGGCTTGCTCATGGTAACTGATGAGGGACAGGAAGAAGAGAGTGACCCTCTCCCTGATCTCCTCTCTCAGAACCCTGATGATGGGTCAGTTGATGGTGTAGCCTTGGCAGGCAGCCTCGCTGACCAACAGCAGATTGATTGCAGGAGGGTCCTCAATCAATACAGACACATGTTCTCTCTGACTCCTAGTCAGACCACCTGGTGTACCCATGAAGTGGACACAGGTGAGAGTCTACCTGTTAAAAGTAAGATTTACAGGCAGCCTGACCATGTCAGAGATTGCATCAGGACTGAGGTCCAAAAGATGCTAGAGTTGGGAGTTATTAAGCCCTCTGATAGTCCTTGGGCTAGTCCAGTTGTCTTGGTACCAAAACCTCACACCCAGGGTGGTAAAAGAGAGATGAGGTTTTGTGTTGACTACAGGGGGCTCAATGCAGTCACTAGGACTGATGCTCATCTAATTCCAAGGGCAGATGAGCTTATTGATACTTTGGCCTCAGCCAAATTCTTGAGCACATTTGTCCTCACTGCTGGCTATTGGCAAATCAGACTAGCTGAGAATGCCAAACCAAAAACAGCATTTTCAACCCCTAGTGGGCATTATCAATTTATTGTAATGCCCTTTGGTTTGAAGAATGTACCTGCCACATTCCAAAGGCTGGTGAATAAAGTCCTTACAGGCCTGGAAGCCTATAGTGCAGCACATCTTGATGATATAGCTGTCTTTAGCTCCACCTGGGAGGATCATCTGCTCCACCTGAACATTTTTTGGGAGGCTCTGCAGAAAGCAGGCCAAATTGCCAGTTAGGGCAGAGCAAGGTTGTGTACCTGGGCCACCTTGTGGGTGGAGGCCAGGTTCAACCATTACAGAGCAAAATCCAGACCATAATGGACTGGGTTGCTCCAACTACCCAGACTCAGGTCAGAGCTTTCTTGGGCCTGATCGGGTACTACAGAACATTTGTAAAAGGATATGGGTTCATAGTGACTCCCTTGAATGATCTTACATCAAAAAGAATGCCCAAGAAGGTTCAGGCGACAGTTAGCTGTCAGAAGGCATTTGATGACCTCAAGGAGGCCATGTACACTGCTCCCATTCTGCAGAGTCCTGACTACTCCAAGCAATTTATTGTCCAAACAGATTCATCTGAGTTGAGGGTAGGGGCTGTGTTATCACAACTTAATGCAGAGGGTCAGGATCAACCAGTAGCTTTCATCAGCAGAAGGTTGACCCCCAGAGAGAAACGTTGGTCAGCTGTAGAGAGGGAAGCCTTTGGTGGAGTCTGGGCCCTGAAGAAGTTGAGGCCGTACCTGTTTGGCACTCACTTCATTGTTCACACAGACCATAAGCCCCTCCTATGGCTAAAACAGATGAAGGGTGAAAACCCCAAACTTTTGAGGTGGTCCAATTCCTATAGGGGATGGACTATACAGTGGAACATAGACCTGGGAGTAACCATGCCAATGCAGATGGACTCTCCAGTTATTTCCACTGAGAAAATGAAGACTCAACTGGGCAAGGTTAGTCTCATCTCCTTACGTTTGGGGGGGTTGTGTGGGAAAGTAGGATTTGCTTCTTATGGTTACCCCCACTTTTTGCTAAATGTGATACTGTTTTTGACTAGTCTGACTGGGATCGCACTAATCAGGACCCCAGCCTATCTGCTTTCTCCCTAAACTGTTATGTTATGGACTTAGGGTCACTCCAAATTGGATACTGGGGTACCCTTGTCAGTACCTAGTACCCAGGGCATAGGTACCCCAGAGGCCTCCCATGGGCTGAAGCATGCATTATGCCACCCATGAGAGGCCATGCAAAATGGAACTACAGGTCTGCCATTGCAGCCTGTGTAAGTTGGTGCATGCACCACTTACTTAAAATAAAGGGTTAATATATCTAAGGGTCACTGTACTTAAAACCTATAAGTCACGCCTATAGCAGGCCTTAACAATCCTGAAGGCAGGGTGCTTGGTTCTAAGTGAGAGGGTGCCACTGCATGAGCAGGACACCCCTGCAGCCTACGGAGTCCATTCTCCCGGGTTGTTAGTGAAGCAGCCATTTACGACATATAGAGTGGCATTATGCGACCGTGTGATGACCAACTCTAAAGCAGCTGAAAGTAACCCTATCGTGTTTGGTGTCAAACATTGTGGAATCATACCTCCACACCTGTAACTGGTGTGGGAGGTATGATTCCATCCCTCAGAACGAGCTTCGTTGGGTCCCTGGTGTTCCCAGTACCAGCCTTCTAGATCTGGGCAGCACAAAATGGTTGCTGCCGACCAGAGACACATTTCTGCCCTCCTGCTGCTGAGCCAAGCTCGAGCAGGGGAAGGCAGAACAATTGGCATCCTGTCACAGGGAGGTGTGACCACCTCCCAGACAGGATTTAGTGTATTAGGGCTGGGTGGGTGTGCTTGCCAGCGTCCGAAAGTCTGCATGAGGGGCACAATTGGTGTCCCTGTGCATAGTCCAGTTCAAACCAGTCCTGGGAGCCGCTGGCTCCTGCTCTGGCACGAAACTGGAGGAAGGACATGGGAGTAACCTCCCCACTGTTCAGACCCTCCCCTGGGAGGGTCCCCTGAATCTGTGCAACCCTCTCTCGTGGGTACAATAAGGCTTACCTGGCTGTAGGACCCTAGATTCGACGTGGACAAGATTCTGAACCAGAAACCACTGAACTTCGACCGTCTGGACACTCTGGACTACGCTGGACTTCGTTTAGGCCTGACTTCGTCTCCCTCTCAGTCTGAAGCATCGTCTGTGCCCGTGCACCATATAGGATCCGTGCAGGACCTGTGGAGCATCAAGGACAACTGAAGATATCTCCCTTGGAGTGAAGGAGTCACTCCCCTGCATCTGCAGGCACCACATCATGACTGACTGGTCTGCTGATCCTGAGCTCCTACAGACTCCAAAGGCTCCAGCAACACAAAACCTGGGTTTCTACATTTCTCGAGATCTGAGCTGCCCTCTTACCAAGTTTGAGGCCAGAATCCCTTGTGGGAGCTGCAATACCCGTACCCCTGTGCACCGCGTTCATTTGCAAGTGCATATGCTTGTTGGCATTTCCTGAGCAAGTGCATTGGGCTCCGAGTGGCCCCAATGTGTGGCACTATTTCCTACCAAGAACTCCGGCCTCCTCACATCGAGTGCTCCGTGGGCTGCTGTTTGGTGAAATCGCTTGAGGTCCTCTTGCGACTCCTGTGCCTCTGGCCTGTGAGTCCACTTGAAGGTCAACCTTGCTTTTCTTGGGCTCCCCTGGTTGCTCCAGGCCTGACCTGACTCCCCTGGCTTTGGTGAGTCTCCTGGACCTTGCTGGTCCGAACCGTAACCTTCTTTGACCTTCTGTGTGGCTTGCTGTTGCCAAGGCTTGTTGGTGCTCCCCTCGGACACCGACCCCTCAGCACTTGACATCCTTTGTGGTACAGCTCGTATCCAACTCCTGGTTGTCCTCAACACCTCCTGGTCCCCGTTGCTACAGAGTCAAGAACCACCTCAACGCACCTGAAGCACCCGACACCGGTGGACATTCGTCTACCGAGCCCCTGGTCACTCCTGAGTGACCCAGACTCTGTCCCTTCTGCTTTCAGGTACTCTTCGACAAGAATCCACCTTTGAATTCCAATGGACACTTTTCTTCCTTCCAGCAGTGGCTCTTCTTCGAAGTCCTCCATTGAGATCGACGGCGGTGTCCGACGCCACTTCAGACCTATGCATCCTGTTCCCCTGGGATAGGTAACTCTGGTACTATGGTATCCATGGGTGGGGTGGCTCTCCAACCTCCTAACTTCCACAGGGTTTCTTTGAAGTCCACTGGGAAGGGTCCTTAAACTTTAAACTTCAACCGCGACTTCCCCATAGAATTGTACGGAGCACGCAGTCGTGTTCCCACACTGCACCCGTCCTCCGTGGGGTCCCTACTTACTCACCTTGGGTGGTTCCTTGGGGTCCCAGCGATTCTACATCCTCTAGACACTGTCTTGACTCGAGTCGTGGTTCTTATACCACTATTTTAGTATATGGTCTGGTCCCCCCCCCCGGGGCCCACTGTGTATAAGTGCTATTTACTATTGTTTCTGTGTTACCGTATTATATGCTTTGTGAGTATCTTCGTGTAGAAGATACTGTGTCGTACTAGAGAGTGTTATATTAATAAATACATATTTTTATAACTACTGTGTGGTTCTCTTTTCATTTAACCAATACTATAAGGTTGCATTCTGGTAAAACAAGCTGCTTAACATTCATTCAAGACTAAGCCTGAAGGCTGCTCTCCACAGCTAACACTTGGATAGCTTTCTAAGGTTATCTTTGACCTCTTAAATCACCATAAGGGTTATTTGGACTGGTGCAAGGTGCCCACTTTAATTAGTGGACAGCATATACCAGGCCAACTCCTCACACTGCTCACACAGTTGGATAAACAAATAATATAATCACAGCTGCGTGAAGGCAAAGCACTTACTCTGTGGAAGCACACATATCTACCCATCAAAACATGTACTCATGTCCACCAACATGGGGGCAAAGACAAAGCGCATCTCTATAGTTGATTACATAAGGTCTGGTGTCAGCTGCGCTGTCAAGCCAGACCTAAAAAGTTCAGCTTGGGGCCTGCTGCACAACAGTCTGAGGGTTGCTGCATCCATAAGTCAAAGGCACAATATCTACAAGTCTAAGGCACAAAGATGGAAGACACATCTAACTTACCATTTTAGTTTAAGGAAACATTTTGAATTATGGCAAGAGCATTGCTAGTTTCTCTAATCAGATGAAGCTCAACAACGTGAGTCACATGATGGGAAAAGTTAACATTTCATGCTGCCTAGGAGTGCTTCAGTAATCATCCAGATATACTCTTGTTGTAGTGAGCTGGGCACCATGGAAGTACTTCAAAGTTAAATTGAGCCTTCAACCTCATTGAATTTGCTGTCTGTGGCATCTTAGGGGATGTAGTCCAGAGGCAACCATGCCACCAGGCCTGCAGCATTCCCTACTCCATCACAGGGAGAAAACATGCACAGGCGAACGATGACTACAGGGCAGGACCATCTCTGCTAAGATGTGGACAGAGATAAAGCAAGCCATACGTGAGGGCCTGATTTAGGAATCCCGCCGCCCTAACGGCGATGGAGTACTATTCGCCAGATTTGGCGTCCGCAGCAGCGGTAGAGCCATGTACATGGCGGTGAACACTCTCGACGTGGATGGAGAGTCAGCCAGCATGCATCCAAAGTCCTTCTACCCCGGGACGGCAGTAAGACTGCCAAGATCTAAATCAGGTCCTCAAACTCTTTGAAGAGTGCTAAAAGACTGAAACTAAATATTCATCTACTTTTTTGTTTTAAGAAGATTTCCCTATCTCCAAGGTTGCAGTAGAAGAGTAGGGATAACATTTTAGAAGAACACGGAGTAGGTCTATGGTTGTCTATACGAAGATTTTGAAATTATAGCGACCTTGTGAAAAAGAGACTATTTGAACCAACATTTTGCGAGGAGCGTATTTGGAGAAAACTCTGAATTGAACTCTTATGATGTTGCTGTATACTTTGCTTGAAACAATCTGATTGTCGAGAAACGTGCTGTGTTAGAAATATATGCCAAATTATTATGTGTTCATTATACCAGGACTTGTGAATATAATAGTGTTAGTAGGGTTCAATTTTCCACCCGATAGAGGGATTAGGTCCACAAATACAACTACAGCATTTTTACACATCACCGATGAGGAGCAATTGAAAGTATAATTTGCAAGCGACAAGAGAGATGATTATACAACAAATGTTTACTCTAGACTAGTGCAAGAATACACACAGGCTATGGACACAAAGGATTGTTATGTCTGTCCCCACTTACCAAAACCAAAGGGGATGATGGACGGAGTGTTGAACATTGCAAGCACTCACCCCCAGTCAACTGATCTGGGTTTAATCCATCATCATTCTTTAGCTCACTCCGCCACCCCAGTTCAGACATGGCCATATGCAAATCAGTCTGACCCTGTGCCTCATGGGAACAGTCCAGCCCGAACTGCCAAGCCATGTCTTCCCTGGACCGGAAACAAGCATCCTGGGACCGGTTTCTGGCTTACAGCCGTCATCAGCCAGGCTATCTTGAATCCAGTGGCAAAGTGAGCAAGGGACCCACGTCTGGGCATACCCTGCCAACTTAGGGCGAACATAGCAAAACCAAAGGGGATGATGGACGGAGTGTTGAACATTGCAAGCACTCACCCCCAGTCAACTGATCTGGGTTTAATCCATCATCATTCTTTAGCTCACTCCGCCACCCCAGTTCAGACATAGCCATATGCAAATCAGTCTGACCCTGTGCCTCATGGGAACAGTCCAGCCCGAACTGCCAAGCCATGTCTTCCCTGGACCGGAAACAAGCATCCTGGGACCGGTTTCTGGCTTACAGCCGTCATCAGCCAGGCTATCTTGAATCCAGTGGCAAAGTGAGCAAGGGACCCACGTCTGGGCATACCCTGCCAACTTAGGGCCATC
Organism: Calotriton arnoldi; assembly: GCA_963921515.1. Lineage (NCBI taxonomy): Eukaryota > Metazoa > Chordata > Amphibia > Caudata > Salamandridae > Calotriton > Calotriton arnoldi. The sequence continues at coordinate 76,830 of CAWUFW010014534.1, forward strand.
AGCAGCAGAAGACGTTACATAACATCACAGCCCCTTGTCATACGCAGTTTCTTGTAGTATATTGCTCACATTTGTATATAGAGGAGCGCATTTTGGATATTTTTATTCTAACCATGATTTAATTCTTTCTAGAGTGCAAGTCATGAATTTACATCCACACGCAAAAGAAATGTACACAGCTTGGTATTATATTTGCCAATCGACACCCATAGATACTGTCAAGGCTTATCAAATAACCTGACCTGTTTAATGAGGCCACTAGAGAAAGTCGTTAATATGACATTAGAGGAGAAGAATACTACGGCAAGGAGCATTATCTCCCTCCGAGAGTGTTTAGCCGTGTCAATCAGATGAAGGATCCGCTTCGTGTTGTTGCTACATTGCCAGTAGGGGGTGATTCCAGCCTGATCTGGGTCTATAAGACCCAGCATAAGGGGGCCAAACCATGCCACCAAGATGCTAGTGAATAGTTTAATTTCCATGTTAAGCAAGGAAATGGGATGGTACAAGTCGCATTGTTTCTTGTCCGTCCCTGGCTTCGGAATGACAACAATGGAAGAATCCAGCATCGAGGTTGGAATTGTCTCTGAGCTTGCTATTGCATTAAAGAATTGTGTGAGTATCGGAGCAAGAGTGTTACAAAAAGTTATGTTAAAACTGGCAGGCAAACGTTCAGGGCCTGGGGATTTAAAAATGTTTTTGGTGGACAATGGGCGATACTGCCTCTTCAATCCGTATGGGCAGTCAAGATGATCTGTCTGGTTTGTTATCAGGTGAGGAGTGCAGGCGGCAGAGAGATAGGTGCCCAGACTATCAGGGGCCATGGCTTGGTCCATGTAAAGCTTTCCATAGAAATCTCGGAAAGCTGATTCAATGGGACTGTCGCCAATGACTTCTGTACCATCCAGCACTAGGAGGGAGTGTACTCCCGCCACCTGTCGCTGCGCCCTAAGTCTGTTCACAAGCAATCTCCCACATTTGCCTCCCCGACATAAAAGGAGTGTTTGAGTCTGAGCAGGTCGTATTCCACCTTATCTAGGTCTTATCCAGAGAGCTGCGCACGTGCCGTCTCTAACTGCCGCCAGATCCTCGGAGTGCCCTTGCGTTTGTGGATACGTTCCAGCTCTTAAACTTTTTTAAGGAGGTTGTCCCTTTTGTCTCTACAGATTTTGTTATCTGTTGCTGAATTCTCCTCGGACGACTACCTTAAGGGTTTCCCACAGGTTAATAATATAGGTGTTCGCAGTATCATTAAGAGCAAGGAAATCTACTATTGCTTGAGTAACCCTTCTGGCTGCTAGAAGAGCCCCTCCCACATTCCCGGGAATGTGGGGCGTGCCTCGTGGTGGTAGGGCAAGTGTGAGGGACCATGCAGCATGATCCACTAAGGAGCACAACTCAATCTCTATCGCTGTCACCAGAGCCTGGACTTCTCCCGTCCCCAGAAAAGAGTCAAGATGTGTGTGTGTTTTATGGGCATGTGCGTAGAATGTTTAGTATTGCGCCTGGGGGTGCCGGTTGCGCCACATGTTTCTGAGTCCCATCTCCTGTAACCATTACGCTCCCTCCCACAATAGGGCACCTGTGTGTCCATAGCGCTGCACAGAATGGTACTTGTCATTGTTGAAGTCTAAGTCATGGTCTCCCTTGTCAGAACCAACCTGTCTGGGGAGGACATTACCTCTGTCATCGCCCATCTGAGGAATTGCCCCTGACCATCATTAGGGGCATATATTGATGCCACAGTCAAAGCGCTCTCGCCAACCTGTACCTTGTACGCCAGTTGCTGTGCCTTAATGTCAGCTGGCTTCGAGTCTACCCAGCTCCAAAGAATCGGGAGACCAGGATGGTAACCTCCGCTGTCTTAAATGTAGTGGAGGGAAAGAATTGTTGCGGGAACACATGGAAACTGAGCCTGTGCCAGTCCCCGGAAACCAGATGAGTCTTCTTTAAGAGACAGATGTCAGCTCCAGTCTGCTCCAAATAGGAAAGAATCACTCTATGCTTGGTTGGGCTGTTAAGCCCCTTCACATCAAGGGTGACAATCTTTAGGATATTGTGTGTCTGGAAGAAAGGGGTTAGAGCGACCCCCCTCCTGGCAGTCTCAATGTGGACACGGGCAGGTCTCATATCTACAGCAATCCAAGGTGTGGTGTGCCCCTATGGAATTTGAGTACTCTCCCAGCAAAAACACTAATTGTGACCAAACCGTAAACAAAGTTCAGTTAGAACTTAAGGTGCTGGCTGTAGCCAGGAGTGTTCCATTGGAATCCCATGTAAAGGGGCCCATTAGAGTACCTCTATCCCTCTCTGAAGCGTTCTCAGCCCTCTGTGCCCCGCTCCCGCTGCCCCCAACCCGATAGCGATAAATGCATTCTGCAGGCACTATTGGTTCTGAGGTTGCTGCCAGCAAATCCAGTTCTGTAGCCAGGGTGTCCAACACTACCTGTCTCTCTTAAGCCATGGTTGCCGGATCTGGATGTAGCCCCTTGGAGGGGGGCGTGACCCTGTGCCAACAGTGCTGACATCGAGTTTTGCGACTTTTGGGACTGGTCTCATGTGTCGACTCATCAATGTTCAGGGCTTTGCAGGCCGCTGTCAGGGATCAGAGTTGGCGCAGCTTTCCCTCCCAGCGAAACACTAGGAGAAAGGGGTAGCCCCAGGAGTAAGCTATGCCTTTGTCTCTAAGAAAAGTGGTTACTGGGTGGACATCTTTGCACTTTTGCAGGGTGATAGCAGACAGGTCCTGGTAGAGCGTTAACTCGTGCACCCAAAACTGTAAGGGATGAAGGTCTCTGGCCTTGTGGAGTATGGATTCTTTGAGCTGAAAATCGTGCACGCAGGCAATATTTCCATTGGTCGGATGCTTTTTGGCCTCATATGGCCAACTCTGTGGCCCCTGTCTAGTTGTATCTCCTTATTCTGTGGCTCCTCCAAGATCTGGAGGAACAATGCCCTCACATATGCCCCAATGTCCGCTCCTTCATCTGTGTTTGGCGCTCCTCTGATGCGGATGTTATTCCACCTGGACCGGTTTTCCAAGTCCTCTGCATGTGCCTGCAGGTCAATCTGTTGGTCTCGGAGATGGAGAACTTCCTGCTGAAGCTGCTCGATTTTCTCATCCCTTCTTGACTCGTAATCCTCAAGGGTAGAGAACCTGTCCCCTACCTCCGTGAGGTCGTGGCATACCTCCTTAAATTCCTGGGAGAGGTCTTGCTTCCCCGTCTGGAGGTCCTCTCTGAGGGAGGCGAACAATGCCTCTAAGAATGAACAAGTCACCAGTCCCTCTGCGTTTGCACTGTCAGGTGACTGTTCCGACTGTCAGGGCAGAGGTCGCTCCCCAGATGGGCCCCGACTGGTTTTGTCAGCATCTCCTTGTGGGATCTCTCTTGTTTTGTTTGTGCCATCATGTTTCCCTAAGGTGGATCCGCTGCACTGCCTTTGATCAAAGTGGGTCCAACCAGCCCCGGCCCCCCTCGTGGGAAGATATCTTAGGGTGTCGTATGGCCCCTACCACCAGAGATGTGTGTTGCCTCGCTGCTCGGGCTGGGTACGGAGCTCCCTGGTCGCCTGTCTGAGGGTCACAAGTGAGGGGCCCCCATTGTGGAAGCAGCAAAAAGGCCCCCGCTTCTCTCAAGATCCACCCTGGTGCCAGCGGCCAGGGTGCCGAAGGGGCAGTGCACATATGTTCAGGCGGGATCGCTGCATGCATCTCTCCCCACTCAGCTTGGCTACAACTGGGTACAATGTAGTGTCCCACCACCACGTGGCCAATTAGCACAAGGTGGGCCATTGCCTCTAGTATTCGTATCAGGAGGCCCACAACAGCGGGGGGCCCACAAGCCAGAGCTCAGTGCCGCTTGATAGGAGAATTTCCTCTGGGTGACCAACAGCACACAGCCCCGGTCAACCTCGCTGCTGTTCTTTGGGGCAGCGTCTGTGGGAGCACAGTCTGGCAGGGCCTAGGCTGGTTCTCCACTACCAGGTCTCTGCCGCCACCATTTTAGGTTGAGTAGTAGTTCACTGTCTTGTGCCTCCACACTAGGGTGTGATGGTTCGTTGTGGACTGCCATGTAAAGGAATTTTCTCCGGAGCCCCAGGGCACAAGGGGCCCCCAATGGTCCAGCTATGCATCTCAGTGTTCAGAAGATGGGGTCAAGGCAGATGGCGGGCAGCTGCATGCAGTGCTTGGCGTACAGCACCACGGCTGCCGCAACACTGCGTAGATTCAGGTCCTCACAGCACCCCTTACTGCAGTCTCTGTGAGCTAGGATCCTCAGTGCTGGGCGCCAGCAGGTATTGTTTCTGGCCTGCAATTTGTGTCTGCGGCTTGCGAGGCAGTGTGGGGGCTAATTGTGCTGGCATTCAGAGAGTCTCTAGGAGATGGCTCAGGTGTCATGGCTTCAGGAGGGTCCCTGGCCCTGCCACCAGCGCACCCAGGTCTGACACAGGGTCCCTGAGGTTAATGGCAGTGGGACGCGGCCAGCACTTGACTTACCACGCCGTGGCCACCGTCCTGCGGTGCAACCTCAGGCCACTTCAGCCCCTTCCATCCCCGGCTTCACGGGCAGGCCACGCCTCTCTCGATGTCATCCCCCAGTGCAGGCCACGCCAATCAGTGTGGCCGGGCTGTGGCACACCCACATTCAGGCAAGGCCCAGCCTATGTGGCAGTAAAGCACGGCAAGTCTTGTAGGTGGGCTGGGGTGTCCAGGAGGTGTGGCTGGCTTCTTAGGTCAACAGTGTCCCCGGGGTCCCACAGCAGCAGAAGGGCCCTGATCACTCCCACGGCAGCTCTGGCGTCATCATCCGGGGCCAGGAGGTAAGCTTCGATGGACCATGGCTGGCGCTTCTCTTGTGTGTTTTGCTTCTCTTACAGTACCATGTCTGCCACCATGTTGTCCCATTCTCATCACCTCAGCAGGGCTATGGAGGTCCGTAAAGGCAGGTCCTGGCTTCCTCACCTGTGTCCCTTGACTCTAGACTGTTGCCTTCCCCATGTAGTGCAGGTCTGGACCTGTGCAGAACCGTGGGGAGGGTGGACGACAGGGCTCTGCAGCAGCGGAGACGGAGGGATGAGATGACATGTCCTATCCATCTGCCATCTTGGCCACGCCATCCCAACACGACATTTAAAATGTGCAAAATGCAGTACGTTGCTATATCTATTAGTACTAGGCCTCAAAATGCCTAAAGCAGCTTTATTTTACCAGTGGCTTAACCATATGTGCTAAGACGAGCATAAAATGTTTGAAAATTTGACCTACACCTGACATGCCTTTAATGAAATCTTCACATAACATGCAGAATTTTTCTGATTAGTAATAACGCTTTGAAAATGTTTGCTAGAAAGCTTTCTCATTGAATAAAATAGTTCACACAGCAACACGATGTATGAAAAAGAAATGTTGACCCTTTTAACATATTTTCCTCATTTTATAATGAAAAAATGCAGTGCTGCATAATATTTCATTGCAGCTGGTGTTCTATTTTCACATAGTTTTGTTCAGTTAGCATACAATTTATTTTATCAGAAGGTTAGAAATGCAGTCGTGTTCATGGTAAAAGGAGGTTTGTGAATCAAAAACCCCATAGTAGATACATTTCATGATAACTTTATATAGACCATTGTATCTAACATGAGAAAGGGCGAGGAGAGTCTTTTCCCCAAAGAATACCAAAAGCTAATTGGACAAGAGGAGAAGAAGATGCAACATACATTGCAACTTTTCTTTCGACAGTTTACAGTAGTGCATGTTCCTAGTGTAGATTAATGTCTTTTTTCCAGACCCTAACTCCTTACGCTTCCCATTTCCCTTACGCTGAATGCTAATGGCTTAATGCTGAATGCTGATTTGCCATCCTTTGTAAACCTGTTGCTGATTGCAGTTTGCTACTTGTTGGACTTGGCCCTTTTTAGCAGGTTCACCCCTAAACTTTTTGCCTGGTCTGTAACCTAGTGTTGGTGGTTTTAGGCCTCTGGGCACTTTCGCACTGTGGTCCAGTGGAAAGTGCGTGCGCGCTCTGTGCACATTTAGTGAGAGTGACCTGCCTCCCATAGGAATGCATTGGGGATCTGTGTGCCAGTGGTAATTCCTGTTATGAGAGGAGCAGTGTGGTCAAGTTTAGTATGTCTGAATTCGTGAGAATAAATGCTGCGCAATGGTGTGCGCAGATGTATGGTGACTGGTAGAGAAATGCCACTTCTAGAAGTTGGCATTTCTGTGTGCTCTGTGTCTGCCTGCCTGATGTGAATTGCATGTCTGGCTTGTGAGTGACAGGGGCTGGGAGGTGTGTGTGGCTCCAGGAGGGGCAGGGTGAGTCAGCGCAGGGCTGAATAGAGAGATCTGCATGCAGATGGGAGGGAGGAGTTGCACCTGGGACCTGAATAGGGCTGTGCCTTCCCTCCACAATGCGGGCTCCGCCCCCTGTGGTGCGTCTGATGTCCCTGGCCTGTCCTGTGAAAGGAAGGAAGGAGTCATGTACACAAAGTTCTCCTGAACCAGTTGTATCTGGTTCCCCCAAACCCTGCACCTTTAGACAAAGGAAAAGGGTGTATAAAAGAAGGGGCTGTGACCCCATGAAAAAGTTCAGTTCTGTTCTGTTCCTGATCCTGACGGAGGGGGGCTTGCTGCTGCTGGGGCCCAGGAGGGACCGCCATGGGGGCTGCCTCCCTGCTGGAGGGCCCTGTGTGCTGGCCCCTGGGCCCAGCTCTGCCCCTGAACCCCTTCCTTGGACTCTGCCTGCTTCCTTATTATCCTCCAGGATCTTCAAGATTTGATGCAGCCTTTCTGCGCACTGGGCACGCTTTTTGATTTACTTTCCCCCAGGAGAGGGAGAGCCTGGGGGCTGCGCAGCACTGAGCTGCAGCCCCTTTAGGAGGGAATCCCCACCATAGAGATTCCCCCGTGATGTCTACAGCGGCGGGTGCCCACCCCGCATTTATCTTTATTTCGCGGGTGCCCACCCCGCTTTTATGCCGCTTATACTTTCATTTAAATAGCGGGTGCCCACCCCGCGTTATATTCTAAATTAGGAGGGAGCCTACCCCTCATTGTCCGCTCTATCTTTATTTTGAAATAGCGGGTGCCCACCCCGCTTTGTATCTTTAATTCAGAAGGAGCCTACCCCTCATTGCGCCAGGAGAAACGGAAACTTCCGGGCCGCGTCTCAGCGCGGCCCGGATGACAGGCGCCATTGCCTGATTGTGAGCGGGCCGCAGGCGTCACTTCCGCCTTCCCCCGGCCGGGGGAAGGCGACCCGGAACACCGGCCATTGCCCCTACGGGGCTCCCGTGGTGAAGAGGGAGCCCCGCGTGCCGCACCAGGATGCAGGATTCCAGGCGGGGCTCTCCTAAGCGGGGAGAGAGCCCCGCGTGTGCAGCCCGGGTGAAGAAGAGAAGAGGCCACCTAGAGCAGCGCGGGGCTCCCGTGAGCGAGGGAAGCCCCGCTCCGGTGCCGGCCATGCAGAGTCGTCAGTCCAGAGAAGAGTCTGGAGCGGCCCAGGAGGAGACCAGCGAGTCCACAGAGCCCAGTGAGTAAGGGCTCGATGTGGTCCATTTTGTCTCTCCTGAGCGGCCCCCGCCTGATAGGGGGCTGCTCAAATGATGGGGCATGATTGTTTTAGAGCCCCGTGTGGCTCCAACGATTGGCATATATATTTTAAAAAGGGCCCAGAGGATCCCACGCTTTCTCCCCTTTGGGTGGCTTTTTCTTCACAGTTGCCCCGTGTGGCAGTGGGCAACTGCAACGATGGGGCCAGTATTATTTAATGAGCCCCAGTTGGGCCCCGAGGGCACAGTCGTGCCAAGGCCCATGTCCATTTCCACAGCTGCCCCGACAGTGAGCGGGCAGCTGCAATGCTTTCTTTGCATATTTTGTACCAGGGGCACATTCAGTGTCCGGGCCTTTCTGTCAGTCTCAGATGCCCAGCAAGTAGTGGGCAACTGCCACGTTTAGGCCAGCATTAATTTTGGGGGTATTAGTGTACTTGAGATAGGAGTGAGATGCACTCCTTTGCCCCATATCTTCCCAGCTGCCCAGCAAGTAGTGGGCAGCTGCAACATTTAGGTCTGCGCAATTACGCACCCTTGACTTCTGCTGCATTGGCAGCGCGCCCTGACTCTTGGACATAGGGCGTTTGAGCCCCTTTTTGAGATGGCCAGTTGGCCAGGGGGACTGTTAGGTTTGTAGGGCGCCAGGCCCTAATGTGATTTATACCTCTGCTATGGTTCTTTTTACTAGGAGGTTATGTGCTAATGCGAGTTATGTGGTGCTAGGAAATGTGATGCATTTACCATAATTTACGCATCCTGTTTTATGCCTCTAATGTACTTTCATGATTATGAGGTTTTGCATAATGTGTTTATGCTTGTGAGGTTATTATTCCCTAATGCGTTTAGGTTGTGAGTTATTCTCTACTGTGAGTTATGCCCCTAATGTGATTTATACTTAGGGGGTTAGGGTCCAATGCGTTTAGACTCATGAGATGTGTGCATAATGTGTTTATGCTGGTGAGGTTGGCGTATAAGGTATTTTGCGCCTAATGTGATTCTGTGCATAATGTGGTTTATGTTACAGGCTGATGCTGAGTACAGTGGTTACCAGTGATTACTGGTTGTACGTTTATGATATGTTCTACATTTATTATCTTTACTAAGTGATGGTTCTGACAGTGGCCCACGTGGCCCTGTCATGTGTACATAATCCCCTGTAAATATTGCCCAGTGCCAGTTGGCACAGAGTATCTTATGTGATTACTATTCTAATGTGTTTTATGACAATATAAAGGCTATTTTTATATATAACCTTGTGTGGAGTTCCTTTTGTGGTGTGCCTGGGATGTTGTTGCTGTGCGCGTGCGCAAACGCTTTACACATTGCCTCCGGGATAAGCCTGACTGCTCGTGCCATGGGTGAGCAGGGGTTATCTTGGGTGTGTAACTCCCTTGCCCTGACTAGAGTGGTGGTCTCTGCCTGGCTATGGCGCAAGCCTTAGCCAACCAGAGATCCCATTTCTAACACTACTGTATGATTATTTTGCTTTATTGCTTTAGACTTTACTGAGTTTCATGAACCTCTCATCATGAGAATTTCTGGAGGAATTGATTGGTTGAATGTCAGCTTCATGCTCTATCTCATTCTTTACTCTTAAATTTGAACCTTTTATGGGATCCCGCTAACACCATTTTCGCCCCATTCTTAGTTTAGGGATTCTTTCCTTTATGGAATGCGCTGATGCATTATTGATTATGATTTGCTCTAATCATACTTTTTTTTACAAATTCTGTTAATCAACTGATAATTGAACTAACTGCATAAAGAGAAATTTACTAAAATCTCATTGAAAATAAAACCCTTAAAACTTACACCTAACTCTCATTATTGACTGAACTGAAGATTGTTATTGTGATTATAATTTATTTGATGTTTTGCTCCTAATCGTCTCATATACCATGGCAAAGGTCTGTCATATAGAGAGAAGCGGGCGGAGATTAACCTTGTTTGAGGTGGGTAGAGATGATAAACCATTTTATTTAAATTGATTCCCACTGCAGCACTACATATCGTAAAAGAAATTGTGTAGCAACAATGTGAACAGTGACTTTAAGACTCAAAACTAGCGCCTTTGTGTTTTTTAAGAATCTCATGGAGGTGAAGAAAACTTGAAAAACCTTGTAAACCTCAAGCACTAATCTTCAGACCAGCTTTGAACTTTTGAATTCCTAAGGCAATAGAGCTTCCAGATAAAAGATAATAGCATTCTTCAATCAGAAGGAGTGGTAGCTTGAACAATTTGATGATTGTTTAAGTGTTTTTCCATTTCTATTTGACCGAGCAAAAGTTTCCCAAGGCAAGAAATCCCAACACAGCTAAATCCCTTGAATTCAAGAAAATAGACAGAGTGTCATAGACAAGGGAAAACCAGGTGATTAGGAGGGTGGGAAACCTTAGAGTCAATAGCCTCAAAAACTGCAGATAGAGAAATCTTCACTTAGAATGGGATTGATTGTTTTGTGTTTCCTTTCTAGAAGGAATCACTTGCAGGAGTCCAAGACACTCGAGAGCCTTGTCACCCTCATGCTACTAAACCAGTTCCTGTCCTGCCAAAAATAATCCAGTTCTCACTCCTGAAGACATCATAATTTATTTTTCTCACATCCCAACCCCCTTTCCCTTTGTGGCCTCTCCTCATCTTCAGTCTGGTCAGAAATCAGGGCAGGCAGAAGCTGTGAGGGGTGTTGCAGGTCAGTCTTCGCTTCTGCAGAGCCCTGGATTTCAGGTAAGTAGATCTGGCCTGACAAATTCAGAAACAAAAAATAGACTTCAGGAGAACTTTTTTGTTCAAACTAATAATAAATGTTCTTTTCCGCTTCTTCTTTTTTAGAACAATAATCAAAAATCTGATTTTTTTTCCAGGTCATAAATTGAAGCGTCTAATTCTACATCTGGATACTTTGGTAATGAATAAAAGATTAACTGGTTTGTTGGATTGTAGACTTCCAAATATGACTCCATAGATGTCAGATATGCCCACACAGTGAGGTGTATTTTATATTTGGCTTTCTCTATCTTGTTGGTCTCTTAGCAACAGGCGATTCAATTGCACTATTTTCAGATTCGATTTTAATTATTTCTGGTTATCTCTCTGGTTGACTCTGATCTTTCATTCTCCCAATGTCTTTTGCAATGTCTCTTCACTGCCTTAGGTCACTTATGTCCTTGATGCACTCGCTCGGCTTCTGTGTTTTCACTTGTGACTACTGCTGAGTCCTCATCACTCATAATTGAACTTATACTTTGATCAGAATTTCAACTCACCATGAATTGCTTTGTTCTTTTGGGGATTCTTGAGACTATAATTCTATGCTTGAGTTTTTCATGAACTGGATCACAGACTGTTTCTTTCTGCTGGTCGTGACTGCAATGGTTCTTCACTCTGACTGTCAAATTGAAATTGGCTACTGGTACTTTCACCAGGATCTTCACACTCACCAACTTCACCAGGATTTTTTCCCCCCACCAGCTTCTTCTCCCCTCTGGATCCATGCCGCAAACTTGAGCTTGACTCTGTGAATCAGAGGCTGTTGTCTCCACCTCTTCATCCGCCGTCTTCACTCTTATTTTGTGAGAAATGTGGGTCCACTGTGGGATTCCAGCACAATTCACAGCAGTGTTAGTCACAAGCCCAACTTGTTGTAGCTCCTTCCATCTCAGCTCCAGGCTGCCCTTGCAAACATGCTTCTTGGACACAGTAAGTAGCCACTGCATAATTATTTCCAATTGTGACTGTCATCACCAGCTTTGTGGGCTGTATATTTGACCACTGCTCTTTCTCTAGGTTACTGTATTACTTCCAACAGATAAAGAATGTAGGAACATTTCTGATAGGAGTACCAGAGGATGTCATAAAGTCCCTTTTTGATCCTAGCTGCCCAAAATCTTGTAGCACTCCAAATCCATATTGGCTGCCTGTATAAATTGTCATGCTCAGTTTATCTGCTAGGTATCAAGCCCTTGTCAGAGCAATGAACTCTGCCACTCATGCAGAAGTTACTTCAGACAAGTATGATGCGTCAATGATTTCGGCAACGGAGTAGACTGCATATGCATCTTTTAATGCTCCTTGATGGTCTCTCAGACAAAACCCATTTACAAACAAGGTCAAATCATCCATTTGAAGGGGATCACCTTTGATATCTGATCTTGGCTTGGTGCACAATTCTGTGACATTCTCACAATCGTGGTCAGGGTCCTCATCATCATCGTCCTCATTGTCTGAAACAATCAGCAGTGTTGCAGGATTCAAGGTATTGCACCTCCTAAACAAGACATTGTCTGCTGCCATTATTATGCAAGTCATTAAAATTTCAACTGAATAAGGAACAAACACCATGAGTGTATGACCCGTAACAATCCCTTCACTGTGTTCTATTGCAAGGCAAATAACTGCAACTACCTTCAGACAACCAGGAATGTAGCAGAAAAGTAAGCTACAGGTCGCATCTTCCCCTGTGATTCTGGGTCAACATTAACAATGCACAATCGCTCTTCTTGTGACAAAAGAAATACATCTTTTTCTGAAAATCAAACATTTCTGGGCAGGTGCACTAAACAGATTTTTTTTTAATTCTTTGAAGGACTTCATGCATTTGTTATCAGATGGTGCTGGATCCTTGACATCACTATGATTAAGCCATATTAACAGCTTCACAGTCAGGGTAAAGTTTGGAATCCACTGACGACAGTAGCCAACTATTCCCAAAAACATCCTCACTTCTCTCTGGGTAGTTGGAGGATTCATCTTCAGGACTACAGAAAGTGTTCTTTTGAGTTTTTCTTTGCTCCCTTCTCAATTTGATGGGCAAGATAAATCCATTCTTTTTACAGTACTGTATCTTTGTGGGAAAAAGCTTGTGACCATTGTCAGGAATATGATTCAGGAGTGCAATTGTATCATTTTTGCAGCCGTCTTTTTTCTTTGATACCATCAGTAGATCATCTATATATTGAACTAACTCTGAATTACAGGCTATCTGCAAACTTTCCAAAATCTTTCTTTAGGATCTAACAAAAAATTGAGGGTCTTTCAGTATAACCCGGTGGGATTCGACACCAAATTAGAACTTTTTTTTTTAACCAGAATGCAAAAAAATAATGACTATCCTCGTGCAGAGGTTAGAAAAGAATGTTTGTCATAAGTCAATGACTGTATACCATTCTGCATCCGTAGGAATCTGAAACAATATTACAGCAGGATTTGGTACCACAAGACAACATGGGACTACAATCTGTTAAACCTTTCTAGGCTCCTGCACTGTCCTCCACTTCCCACTCATTTTTTGAATTCCCATCGCAGGAAAATTGCAAGGGCTACTAACCATCTCCCACAAAATACTTTGTTCTATCATCTTTTCTATGACTGGCTTCATTCTTTCTTCTGCTTCTCTTGAAAGTTTGTTTTGACAATTTCTGGGGTAAATGCCATTAGGTTTTACTTGAATTCTGACTGGTTCTGCACTCTTTATCAATCTTATCTCTTTTCCTGTGAAATTCCCAACCTCTTATTTGACAGCATGTCGTAAATCCAGAGGTAGGTCACCTTTTGTAAGAACTGGGATCAGCTGAACTCTCGATTCTTTAGATTTTAATTTATAAGCTGAATTTTAATTCTGCGTTTCAATTGCAACACCATCCAGTGTGAAATAAATCACACAATTTATCTTGCAAAGCACACAATATAAATTGGTGACTGCTTTCCATTGATCCTATTTTGACTGGAACATCTGCTGTAGACTGATTAATAATCTGTTTGTTGCCAAAGTCTACAGATTGAACCTCTATCCTGAGAGGGGTAGGGTTGGACGCTCCACAGAACGAACTGTAGAGCATGTAATACCAGTATTGATCAAAGATGAAACAGGATTGCCATTCATCCCACAATATACATATGGGTCACTCTGGTGTACCTCTAGGACTACACCAAGTATGCAATCCTCCTCCCCACTCAGGTACTGTCATTGTGAATTTGTCTTTGGTGAAACTGGAGAAAATCATTGCTCAGAATCAATGGATTCTGTTGGTAACCTGAATTATATACCATCTTGTTTCTCATGTTCTGCTTTAAGACTGGAGCTATGGGTATATTGGTATTTAACTGTCCTTGATTTTGCACATTCTACATAGATGTCTGATGGTTTAGGCCAACAAATTGTGTCTGAATTTGATTTGTGTTTAGCTGCATCTGGAAAACGAAATCATTCTAGATTGGATCTAGATTGTGTCTAGACTCATGCTTCCAGTGTCCAATTTTACCACAGATGTGACAAACAGTGCTCTTATTCAGCAAATTAATATTCCCATTTACTCCAGATTAATTCCCATTTCCTCTACCAAGACCTTGAGTTTGCAGTATCTCATTTCTCAGTCCTTGCATTCCCTGCAACCCATTTATTCTGTAATTCTCTGTTTGAAGAAAATCTGACTCAGAACATAGCAACTGATTTCTGTTGTTTCCCGGAATCTGCTTATTCTGTGCAATCATCAGCTTCTCTTTGATTTCTTTTTTTCTTTGTCTTCAAAACTGTCACTACAGTATTTGGCATACTACAGAATATCGTCACTACTCTTAGTCTGCCAAAACATTACACTCTGTTGAGTATGAAAACTAAGCTCTGGATGCAAACCCAAAACAAAAGTTGATAAAAATTCACTAACACCTTCCTTTCTGGGATCTTGTTATGTTATTTTATTAAAATGTATAGAGCGCTCTTATACCCTACGGTGTCTTGGTGCTAACTGCACATGAGCACAAGCTGAATAGCCCTTAGTTTTGGAAAAACTAGGTTTTAAGTTCTTTCCTGAAGGTAAGTAAGGTAGGGATAGCTCTGATGTGAGGTGGCAGACTGTTCCATAATTTGGTTGTACCAATAACAAAGCTTCTTCTGCCCCAGTTAGATTTTCTGAATCTGGAGATTGTGAGAGTTTTGGCACCCAGGGAATGTAGATCTCTACTGGGGGTGTACAATTGAAATGTATGCTTAAGAAACTCAGGGTCAGAATTATGCAGTGCTTTGTGGACAATGCAGAGAGCTTTAAATTTAATACTGCTCCTTACTGGGAGCCAATGGAGCTTTCAAATACCGGGGGATATAGAGTGGAACTTAGGCAAGCCTAAAATCATTGTGGCTGTTTGTTGGTGTATTTTTCCTGGAGGTTTTTAAAAAGCCCAGTGCAGTAGTCTAGCTTGGATAACACTAGGGCAGTGATGACTATTTTTTAGTGTTAGCTGGAATGTAGGGCAGATTTGTCTTTATCATCCTGAGGTTGTAAAAGGATGAGGAGACTACTGCTGAGACCTGAGACCCATAGTTAAGCTTATTGTCAATGAGTATACCTAGGTCTTTAGCATTGGGGGCTGGAGCGGGGGGAGCCTAAGTCATCTGGCCACCTGGAGGGTGACTAGAGAGGTGAAAGATTGCCAAATGTTATCACCTCTGTTTTACCAGAGTTAAGCTTCAGGCAGTGCCTGTTCACCCAGGAACTGATTGCTCTCATGCAGTCCTGAAATCGAGATGACAGCCCTTGATCATCGGTGCGGGCTGACACTACAATTTGAGTATCATCCGCGTAAGAGGTAATAGAAAACTCAAAACCTTTGGATATAGTGGCTAGTTCAGAGACATAAATATTGAAAAGAGTGGGACTAAGCGAGGATTCCTGAGGGTCCTTGCAAGGAAGTGAGAAACGAGTAGACGCAAAGCCGCCCAAGGCTACAGATTGTTCCCTATTGGACAAGAAGGAGGTAAGGACTCTGCTATACTCACTATTAATCTGCATAAGACTTTCATAATAGGCATGCAGTGACTCTTTCAGCTCATGTGTATCTCTCATTATTATTGCCCAGTTTACTTCTTTTTCTGGCACCTTCTTTTTCAAATGTTCTATCACCACTCTGTATTTCTTCATGGCTCTCAGATGGAGCATTGTTAAGTGGAACTCTAGTTGGCGCTTGAGTTGGCCGAGCAACAGCAGCCTTGCACTCTGTCCATAAATCACTAGGAACAACCACTTCAAATAATGTATGCAAATCAATCCAAAGCATCTTCGAAACCGACATTAACCTATGAACCTCCTTGTACCACTTGTCAGGCTCTTGTCTCAATTTTGGAAAATTTGTCATAAAGAGATAGAGATCAACGCAAGTCCAAGCCATATGTACATCATTCCCTCTATGTACTTCCCTTAAAAGAGATTCTGCCACTGCTTCAAGTTTTGAATCACTCACAATCACTTTGGCTTTCTTTCCTTTCTCACTATTTTTCTTTATGGTTCCAGTTTTCCTTTTCCACATTTCCTTCCTCAAGTCTCTCAAATCCTTAATACACTCAAATAAATCTTTAAAGTGAGTTTGTGAAGTCACTGGACACATATCAGTTATTTCTGCTTCACTTAAATCCATTCTATTTTTCTTCTGTAAGGTTTTCAACTGGCTTATATCAGCCCCATATTCTTCAGCCAAATCCTCAAGACTATTATGTGCTTCATTCGCCTACCTTACAGCTTCTCTGATTAGGTATTTAATTTCATCCACATTATAGGCCCTTATTCTATTTAAATCAATCGTTTCATGCAAAATGTCTCCAAATTAATTATTTAAGAGTGCAATATTAACCTTCCTATGTTTAGGAAATGCAGTAGGAACAGTAGAGTCAGTAGAAGACATAGCAGCAGGCATAGTAGTAGAGACACTGCTACTTTTATTAGGTAAAGCTCTCAATGCACTCTCAAGGACAGCACTTGCACTTGTGGTTGTACTCGCAGTTGCTACTACAAGTGCTGTCATTCCCGATGCACTTGTACCGGTTCACCAGCTGCACCTATATCAGTTACTAATGGTCTCTGTGCTCTTATACCTGTGTATATTCTGTGTATGGAGGAGATCTGGAACTTAAAAGATCCTTTAAAAAATTATCCTCCTATCTGAATCTTTTTCTTTGTCTTGTTTCTCCCTGTCGCTTCCAGATGTATCAGATTTCTTTTTATCATTTGTCTCATTACCTATTGCAGGGAAACTCTCACTCCTTCCATCAGGTCGTCTCTCTAAGATCTTTCCTGAATCCCCTACTTAGGGGCATATTTATCAAAGTTTTGCGTTGCCCTTATACCGCTCAAAGTAACGCAAGGGTGACACAAAACCTAGATGAGATTTACCAAATCACGAAAGACACTGTGCATGGCCCTGCAGTGCTTGTTAAATCTGGAGTAAGGCAAGGCACCGCGAGTCGCTGCCTTGCATTACACTGCCCCAGGGAAGCATTACATGGGTGGAGAGTGGGTGTTCCCACGCATCCACCCATAGATTTATTTTGGCACGAGTGGTAGACCTGGGAATGCGTCAAAATGCAAATGCCTCCACAGAGGAGGCATAATGAGGAGAAATATCTTTATTTCTCCTCGTTTGTCCTCTCTCCACATGTGCTGCATTCTGTAGCCAGCCCATGCTCCTTCGCGGTTGCCTGGAACCGGTCCGGTGCGACCAGATATCCACAGTTGGTGCTTTGTGCTTTTTGGTGCTATTTTCACTAAAATCTTTAATATTGCGTAGCTCAGGTTCTACTGGTTGGATTATTCTCATTTTGGTCTTGGGTTGTTTAATAAAGAACTCTCTGTTTTTCTAATTTGGTGCTGGATCCTTTTTGTAGGCTATTTTTCACTTTATTGCTATTTGAAGTGTTGCACAAATACTTTACACATTGCTTCTAAGTTAAACTTGACTGCTCTGTGCTGATCTACCAGAGGGTAGAGCACAGGTTAATTTAGGGTTGGCTTAGGCCTCACCCTGAAAAGGATTGTTCCTGCTTGAACAGCAAACAACCACATTTCTTACAGTTGCAGTGCATGAAAAAATTATGAATCTGCCCCTTAATTTCTAACCCCTTACCAATGAACTCTTAAACTGTTCTTCATTTTCTTCTCTTTCTCTGTGGCCATTCAATCCCATGTATTCCGTGCTTCAAATTGTGTAGGTCTTGGTAGTGGCTTCCTCTCATTCACTGTCTGTCTTAGGCAATATACTTTTCTAATATTTAAGGTATCCTTTATACTTATGCCAGTCTTCTATCCATGCACACGTTTAGAGCCCAACGTCCATCAACATTTTGCACTCAGGTGAGCCCTTCGGGGGAATCTTCTGTCCCTCCATAGCAGGAATGCCTGGAGCTTTAGGTTTCTTCAACACAGCACCTATTATTCCCACTCAAAATAATCCAAAACCCCCACAAAAGGAAGACACAAACAACAACCTATCTCAGCGCGGCTATGCCAAAGGTCAACAAAACACATCGCAATTCTGGCAGCAACCAACCAATGACAGCGCAACTCTATAGTGTTGTCTCACCAATCTCAGTGCAACATCTCAGCTGACTAACCAATTGCAACATGACTTTTCTGTGAATGGAACATACACGGAATCCACATAAAATACATAAATATGCATTGTCTGCCAAACCTAAACAGGAAAGAATCTGCAAGTGAGATGAAGAGACTTTCACAATCAATAAATTCAAGACTAGCACTTTCATGGCACTTGTCAAACACCAATTCACTCTAAAGCAGACTCCCATCCAGCAAAGATATACCTTTGATTGGTGTACTTATTCATAAGCACCAAAGATCAAGCAACACCATCCCAAATTACACGCACAAAACCTAAAAGAAAACTGGTTATCAAAAAAATCCATATCTGTCTGCATGCGGCACCTTGTAGATCATACTACCACTTTGCAAACAAGTTAAACAACTTAAACAATAATATATCAAGATCTTGGACTATGACAAATCCGATTACCTAAATTAACAAACAATAAAACCAAGACCTTGCCGACACAAATACGACTTGTACATCAAAGTCACAGCAATTAAACTACCAACTGCACCAATAATCAATAGTGCATAACCAAAAATCTCACATGCAGCATAACAGTCCATCACTCAACACAAAACGTACTTGCAACTACACGTCTCACAATGCATCACTAGCACTCAGGACACTCTCAATATCAGGAATCATTCTGCCCTACTAATACTCATAATACTTTTTGCACAGATACAGCACTGTAGAGTCAGGAACTCAGCAAATATTCCAAAGGCAGACTCAGGAATGTAGACAGAAGAGACAGTCTAAGGACAGGGCAAAAATTGAATCTCTAATGGCACCCCTTACTTTGAAATCATCCTCTGCTACCAAACGTTTGTGGGCACGCTGTGCCCCTAACATTTTACACCTCAAAAAGACGCCTATGGGTTGGGTGAATTGGGGTTGGTGTTAACCTCAATTTCATGAGACAATGTGTCACAAGAAAAGATGCAAACCAGCATGATGAGAAACACAGTCAAATAGGAAAGGACTGACTCAATAAGTGAGTTCTAGGGTGGAATTAGAAATTTATGAAAATGTATTAAAACATTTTAAAGGGTACAACACAGGATAATTAAATGCAGAAACCTCACTGTTACATAGAAATCAATTGCCATAAAGTCCATCAGTACATAAAAGTGACAAAATCAGAGAAAAATGCTAAGTCCCAAATGTGTAGCAAAATCAGTAAGGAATCAGACAGCATTCCTAGTAGCATGGGAAAGATCTTTGACTCACTCCCAAATTTGAGGGTTTACATACGAAATTTTCACATAGAGATGCATAAAAACTGCTGAATCATGGTGTGAGCAAAGAAATACATTTTCAACAAATCAGAATACTTTACTTTATAATTGCCATACAGCCTTACCAACTAAGCACTATCCCACTGCACGAATACTGATTCAGCCCCGTCTGACCTAATATTATCCGAAAGTGACAGAACATATTAGTTACATAAACAACAGTGAATCATTATGAATGAATGCTATATTGTGAGCAAGTGGAAGGTCCTTGGAGAAATTTTACAATATAGAGCCATGCGTTAAAGCCTTCTTCAAGAACAGTGTCAGTCAGAAACAAACAAACATAACTTTCTTGACTTTGTACATCAGAAGTAATAAATAAAGCACAAACATGATGAGACATCCATTTTGAATAAGATGGCACTGAGGCCTAATGGAGGCCTAGTTAGCATAACCCAGGAAAATGCACTTTACAGCCCATAGCAAAATCGTTTCAAAAGCAATAGCATCATGTCAGTGCACACATGTGAATTCAAGTGTAGATTAATATTCTGCACACCATTAATAATGCACAATTTTGATTAAAACATAAAAGCTTCTTCATTAGAATCATTGATATTGACAGAATAGAACATTTTACATTCAGTTTCTGTTCAAATAGTGCCTTTTGTTATGAATGGGTTCAAAGCATCAATAAAATAAAACAATGCAACGTTTCTGCCATATCTGCGATTTGGGCCTCTCAAAGGTTAGGAAAGTGCTACACAAATGAAAATACAATACCTAAAAACAAAAACAGGGGCTGCAAGAAAAAGAAGGACACCAAACTAACTTTTATCACGGAATACAACACCCTGAGTCATGTCATTTACAAGAGCTTACTCAGACACTGGCACCTGCTGACATTGGACAAATCGCTTTAGAAACACATTCCCAACAAACCTAGAGTTGTACATAGAAGGGGGAAAACCTTGCGGGATATTCTGTGCTCTAGTTATTTACCACCCAAGACTCCGAGCGCCACATGGCTCCCTGGTAAACCAAAGGACTTCTATAAATGCGCACAATGCAATGTCTGCCCCTTTGCATATAACAAACTCACGGAATTCCAGTATAACACTGCCACTACACACTCAATACAGCAATTCATTAATTACAATTCCAGATTTGTTGTGTATTGCATTAGGTGCCAATGTGGACTTATATACTTTGGTAGCACAATACGTCCCTTAAAGGAGCGAATTCAGGAACACATGAGGGCCATACGTAATAACAGCACGGAGTATCCTCTTGCGATCCACTTTAACACAGTACACCCTTCCATGACGATGACCAATATCCGATTTCATGGGATAATGCAAATACCTTGCCACCCAAGGGGTGGGGACAGGACCCTAGCACTTAGACGAGCAGAAACACAGTGGATTTTGAAGTTATGGGCTGTGGATATGGGCCTGAACATTGACAGGGAACTACGTGTTTCTAACAGAATAACATTTCTACACCAACGCATGGGTAGCCCTGATGACAGAATGTTACTTCTTAATGTGTATTACAATGTACATTTATAACATTGCACTGTTTCTGTAGGGCGGAATAGGTTGGGAATGCGGGGACTTGATGTATACTGACTATCACTTTACTATTACTGCTTTCTGTTCTAAGAATGGATAGCTCTGTTACTTGTGATAGACATTCAATATGGACAGGTTACCCCAACCAATGTGTCAACCCACTACTGTATACCTCTTACAAATGGGCTTAGGGATACACTTGGTGTCATCTGTCACATCTATCCTATTCCACATCTATATTTACAGACGCATAGCTCGCACTAAACAATGGACTGGGAGACCTCTTGTCTATGACCATTGCTAATGGACCTATTGATATACTTGGTGCCTTATACTTTTTGATCCGTATATAACTATGGACTTTTGACCTTTGAACTTGGATCTTAGCACTATGGCAGTGTTCTAATATCGCATTTCCCTTCACTCATAAATTCCTTGCTATATCCACTGTGATCGGATACCCACTCTGAATGGCCGCCATTCACTTGATACAAGCGCAGGAGTCCTTCTTTTACTACTTTTCACGCTTCCTGTTGTCACCTTTATTTTCTTGAGTCTCATATGTCTAAATAACTGAAAGAATAATTGATATAGATCTCTCTGGCAGCTTTATACTTATATCCCTCCTTACTGGTACGCTTAAGTTCCTCATAGTAACTACTGGGCATGGGGACCCACTCCAAAATGGCCGCCATGCATCCAACATGGACTTACTAGTCTCTTTTCTATTTCTGAAATTGATGCCTGTTTGCCACTCTAAAATGGCCACCATGCATCCAACATGGACTTACTAGTCTCTTTTCTATTTCTAAAATCGATGCCTGTTTGCCATTTTTTACTTCAAAATAACTGAGAGAATAATTGATATAGATCTCTCTGGCAGTTTTACACTAATATCCCTCCTTAGTGTTAAGTTTAAGTTCCTCATAGTAACTTTAGGCATGGGGACCCTCTTCAAAATAGCCGCCATGCACCCAACATGGACCCACTAGTCTCTTCTCTATTTTTAAGATCAATGCCTGTCTGCCATTTTTTACTTCCTGGGTCGGATGACCCTCCACACTTGCCGCGTACCTTTAAATACGAAGGCTTCACTTGCACCCGGTTCCTTACTTGGACCAGTGTGCCACGAGACAGCGGACTCATCTGAATAGTTATGGGTAAGTGTTTGTCCTAACTGCATAAGGTGGTAGATTGCACACCAATCTCAAGAAGACTTTTGCTCAAAGCTTACAAGTTTATAAATGTTCTACGTGCTACCCCAGGGAGCTCTCCGTCCGATACTATAATAGTCAAAAACAGGAGCCTTGTCAGGTTCCATACCAGGGTGCACAGCTATCAAGAAATAATGTTTTCCAACAATTTCATCCATAATTCATCTGTTTATTGAGAATTTCTGTAATCAATTCCTATGTTTTTCTTCCAGCAGTTCATTGTGCGAACATTTTAACCATAATTTCAACCAACACCTATCCAGGCTTTTCAACGCTACATGGGGGGGGGGTCCCAATTTCCTCATCGCGTGACGTTCCTTATACAATAAGAACCCAATGCATTTTGGGCGTGTAGTCGCCCTTCCTCAGGGGTAAGCTGTAAACATAAAAGCACATGACTTAATTTCCCTCTTACTCTACCCACGTTTTCATGCACAATCCTTTAATTTTACATTGTTGTTGCTTGCACAATGAACCTGATCATGATCTTAAACGTATAATCATGCATCCTATATTACCAAATTGCCCAATTCAAATCTACTGCATGCTTTACAAAACGCTAAAACTCCAATGCCGTGCTGCCTACATATTATTTTAATAATATAACCATGCCTAATTAACATAACCTGTGCCAAACCCCATCTCCCCATACACATAAGGTAATCTAACTGAACCTTAATCCAAACTTGTTCACAATCCCAATCCCTTCCCCAACACAAATTTACCTTCAACAGCGTCCACGCTACATCTCATCTATGCGCCAGCATTCTGAACTCCCTTCAATGTTTCCAGTGATTTTGAACCCTCTCACATAATGCCCCTACGTCACCTGATTCAAAGACCCAATCACCTCCCCACCACACCTTTTCCTTCAACAGCGTCCACGCTACATTTCATCTGTTCATCAGCATTCTAAGCTCGTTGCAGCGTCTACAATGATTTTAAACCCTCTCACGTGATCCCCCTACGTCACCTGACTAGTGAAAACATAAAACTAAACAAAATCCTAAAACTTCCTTGACATCGTGCCCAAAGTATTTTTAACAAAACCCGTGTTTATGTTACATATATGAAACAAATATTCCTGAAACAAATCGACAGAATCTTAATGAAACATATGAAAAATGCATATTCATATAAATTATCCAAACTTCGTCATGACACTTTTTTAAAAAATCATAATATACCTCAATTATAAAATACTCCAATTCGTGCAACCCATAAATGAATTATATACCACATTCCAAAATTAATACATGAATACGATCAAGTCTTTAAATGATTGCTTTTGTCCATAAAATATCGTGATCTATCGATCTTCCAGAGTAGAGACTCAAAATGTTCTTGTTGCGCCAGGCCATGCTAGAAATTGCAAACCTCCTCAGGCGTTATTTCTCAACATTCCTTTACATATATGTTCATCCACACCATAATCAACGGGTGCAACTGCCGTGGTGGACGGAAGGGTATATATCACAACTGCATATGGTGGTAGATTGCACACTAATCTCAAGAAGACTTTTGCTCAAAGCTTACAAGCTTATAAATGTTCAGCGTGCTACGCCAGGGAGCGCTCTGTCCAGTGCTCTGATACTATAATAGTCAAAAACAGGAGCCTGGTCAGGTTCCATACCAGGGTGCACAGCTATCAAGAAATAATGTTTTCCAACAATTTCATCCATAATTCATCTGTTTATTGAGAATTTCTGTAATCAATTCCTATGTTTTTCTTCCAGCAGTTCATTGTGCGAACATTTTAACCATAATTTCAACCAACGCCTATCCAGGCTTTTCAACGCTACATGGGGGGGTCCCAATTTCCTCATCGCGTGACGTTGCTTATACAATAAGAACCCAATGCATTTCGGGTGTGTAGTCGCCCTTCCTCAGGGGTAAGCTGTAAACATAAAAGCACATGACTTAATTTCCCTTTTACTCTACCCACGTTTTCATGCACAATCCTTTAATTTTACATTGTTGTTGCTTGCACAATGAACCTGATCATGATCTTAAACGTATAATCATGCATCCTATATTACCAAACTGCCCAATTCAAATCTACTGCATGCTTTACAAAACGCTAAAACTCCAATGCCGTGCTGCCTACATATTATTTTAATAATATAACCATGCCTAATTAACATAACCCGTGCCAAACCCCATCTCCCCATACACATAAGGTAATCTAACTGAACCTTAATCCAAACTTGTTCACAAACCCAATCCCTTCCCCAACACAAATTTACCTTCAACAGCGTCCACGCTACATCTCATCTATGCACCAGCATTCTGAACTCCCTTCAACGTTTCCAGTGATTTTGAACCCTCTCACATGATGCCCCTACGTCACCTGATTCAAAGACCCAATCACCTCCCCACCACATGTTTTCCTTCAACAGCGTCCACGCTACATTTCATCTGTTCATCAGCATTCTAAGCTTGTTGCAGCGTCTACAATGATTTTAAACCCTTTATCCTGCCATTAGGGGAAACACTATCCCCTGAAATGTTTTATGTAACTTTAGCTCAACCAGTCCGACTTTGGGGACGTTTTTGTAACTATATTCAGGTATTTCATCTTTATTTACAGGGGCATACTTCAGCCCAAATTTGACAAACAATAGACTTATAAGTAAGTTTTATTTATTTCAGAACTTTTACCTTCTTCTCTTCTACCTCTTAAATGGGTTGGCCGCCCTCTCGGACTCAGCTTAACATAGTATGATCGACCTTATCTTACTTGGCAAACTCTTCTAATGTTCACTATAGATACTTGGGCGCTTCACATTTTGGTACAGGCTCTCAAACCGTATTAAACAGATAACGATTGTACCTTATTTCGTGAATTCTCTTAAATGTCACTACACATACTGGGGCATTTATACTTTGGTACTGGCATTTGTTATACTGCATTAAATAGATAATGAAGTAACATATCTATACAATCTAAAATTTCCGCATCTAACTTACGGAATTTCCTTTTATCTAGAAGGACGTATCACTGCCCTTCAGTTGCACATTGCGTGTACCTCTACTTTTTTAATCACGCAACTTACAGGCATACAACGTATTTTGACGTAAGTGACACATTAGCACTACTGTCTTTTCGAACACCAAGCGCAAACTTTGATATATAATTTTGCACATATGTCTTATATTTTGATTACCAGGACAACCTTGCACAGATTAGGAATGGAGGACTACCTATTTGGAGAATCGACTCATGAATTGTGACAAGTTCATGCCCATATCCTACGCTCTCTCTGACTAGCACTTTAATGCGTGAGTGACTTTTTACAGTTATTTAAATCGGAACATACTAAATAGAAGAATGCCTGCAGCTTCTTTTACTCACCGTTTTATTTTACTTATGTGCTTGCAATCTCAGTTGAGAAGTCTAGACCACATAAACTGCTGAAATAGTTTCTCCCTGTGGCTCTTCCACGACGTTTGAAAGACATCAACAGATTTCAAACAGCACATATAAGGTGCTTATTTATACCTTATCTTCTCTTAACTAGTCATTAAGGACATACCGGCTACATATAACTATTTACCTTTATGTCTTAGGACTTATTTCTTGGCTACTCTTTTTCGTTATAAAGACGACACGGCATTGGTGGATTCTCTATGAACATTTGAGGATCGCCCCCCTTACGTAGCTAAGGTTAGAACCCTCCTTACCATATGATATTGGGCTTGGGTTCCAGCATGCTCTATTCTAAAAATTGGTTTTACCATGAATAGTACTCACTTTCGGGTGTTGCTTGCTCCGCATGTTGCCTTCTGAGTATATCTACCTTTCCTTACCAGATTTTACTACACTTAAGTCCTATTTTCCCACCTGTCCTACTATCCCTATTGAGAATGATATAATGGCCCATCCATTGATATGCACACGTCTCACTAATGCTACGGCTTTTTTGTACTCTCTCACATCACTCTGAGATTTCCTTCACTTGGGCTTTCGCCTTTACTTTCTTTAAATGGAAGAAGGCGAGCAACGGCGGACCGCAGTAACCGCACTTCCCTGCTGTATTCCCCTTGTAGGTTATCAAAAGGTAGTTTGAGTCGGTGTGCACATACAACTCCTGCACCTGCCGTTGTTGGGTGCCAGCTGCCAGGCAGAGAGAGAACTAAACCAAAGATGGAGTGGTGCACTACCCAAGTGATATTCTCAATAAATCATGTTGACTTGTTTCGTTGTATCAAATAAATAGTTTATTTTCAATGTCATCCGACAATAAAAAGATCCAGCCAACGCGTTTTGTTCATTAAGCAATGAACTTCTTCAGGGCATTGGTGAGTATGTGATCGGAGGGGAGAAGTGATCCTTAGGTCCCCATGTGTTGTAATAAGCGGGATGTGACATTGACCCGAACAGGACTGGCCTAGGCGTACTGCACCACAGAACTACGGTTCCTGGTCCTTATCAAGGAGGCCTCATCTGTTGCATTAATTTGCACCTGCAAGACAGACGCCTTCTGCAACAACCACTGCGAGCATACTTGAGCAAGCTCGCATCCCGCTTATTACAACCCATGGGGGCCTTTACTTTCTTTGTATAAAACGGTACTGGGTTGATTCATATGTATTTACTTAATGTCCCTTAAATCAATTATTCATGAATGCTATTACTATTATTGCAGCCTTGAAGAAGTTACGAATGTAACGATACAGGTGTCGGCTGTCATGTCTCTATTTCACCGTGCTATTCTGTTCTTCCAGCAACAAGAACTGGACCTTGAAAAAATAACTGTATAAACATGAAATGTTTTTGAAAAAATCTTTTTCTTGTATGAATATATGTACAGTATGTATTGACTAAATGTCACACTGATTATTACATTTGAGAGAACCCCAGTGCAAATCCAAATATTGTCATATCCTGTGATTTGAGCGATCAATAGAATACATAGATCTTGTGTTTCAATTTAAAAAAATCAATGTTGTAGTAATATTGTTGAGTGCCGGGGTACATCTGTCTGTCTAAAACAATACAATGTCACTGCGTCTCTCTATTACATCCGGATCAAATCCTGTAATCTCTATCTTTTCGTGAAGTGTGGTGAAATACCCTTGCTGTATATTTGTAGACGTGGTGGGATCTGATAATTTTAAACCTTTAATCCCTGTTGATCTGTGCCCAGGTACTTTAAGTACGCCACCATGGCCCGATTACAAGTTCCACGGAGTTGGAGTGTACACACTGCACCCGTAATTGTCATTATCATGCATTAACCACTCCCAAATACCATGCCATCATGAGTTAATCCCCACGGAATGCGGAATTGAAATGAGTACTGGATTTACTAGGCAGTATTTCACATGGTATTCCTATTTCATTGCGGTCTGAGCAGGTGGCAAAGGTGTATGAGGGCTATTGGTGTGTAAGGCGAGGGTGGTGAGATTGGGGGAAGGGTAAAATAAGGAGTGGAGGTTGTTAACTATCAGTGACTTGTCTGAGGTTTGAGTAGAAGTTATGGAAAGGGTCCGGGGTGCAATTCAGCATTTTCCCACAGTGATTTTAAGTGCCGGATTTCTGAATGGTAAAATCGGGCATGCTGTTCCCACACTATGAAGCCTCAAATGACTCCATGGTTTGGTTGTAGGAACACTGTGAATTCCACTCTAGATAGCTCACCATGGGGACCAATGTCTTTTATGGGTACCTTGCACGTGGGTTGATTAGGCAGAGTGAGCACAACACCACAAGGCACAAATTGGAACTAAAAAAACAAACAAAACACCCTCTGCCTGTAAACGGCTTTAGGATGACCTAGTGGGTGGGATCTATTGAGAACAACATTCCTAATTTCTTTTACATTTTACAATAGCAGTTCCCTTTTTAATTTAAAAAACAACCCTTCGATAATGGATAAGTCTGACCTACAGGTGCCTCTGGCTGAAAGGCCAGAGGGGGGTCTCTTGTTCTATGAAGCCAAGGGAGAGACAGAGAGCAAATGATGAAACAAGACTTCTTACCAGGGTGCCTGCTATTTGAAAGAAATGTAAATGTGTGCAATTGGGTAATCAGCAAATCTAAAAATCTAAAGGCTGCCCAGGAGACAGTATGTGGCTTTTATTGATGGAATCATTTGAGGTTTCATAGTGACAAAGATTTATTCGTTTTGAGAGGTAATGCAAGGTTGGTATCAGATGAGTTCGGAGTGCATCCTTCTAATGGAAACTTATAAAGAATATGTTTGCACTAGGTAGGTACATTCTGATTGCGTAATACTAAAAATGTGTATTTTTAACACATCTTTTAACACACTTGTTCTATCTTAATCACTACGGCGCAGATTTACTAACACATTGCTTCGGGCTTGTGTCCCTTTTGTAACACAAACCCTGTGCAAGGTGTTGTGGCGATATTTACTTTCCAATGCAAACCAGGATTTGTGTTGGAAAGTTGGCCAAAGTAAGTCAAAGTAGCGCTATGTGTTACTTTGCACTATTTTGCATCGAAGAGGAAAAGGGGGGTGTCAAGGGATGTTCCATGGATAGTACATGAGTGTTACCATACAACCATTCATAGGTTTTGACGCAAATCCCAATCTACCAACAATTGTAGACAGAGTATGTGCCAAAACCTAACCCAGCCTCAAGGAAAGCTTATTTTTCCACACATACAAAGTGGGAAAAGTATGAAAGCATAGTTTTTTATAATGGAAGGCTACATTTCCAGTACAAAACTTATGCTTGACAGATTGTAGACACCTTTGCAGTATGGTGCAAGTTTCTCAGTTTAGGAGTCCTAAAGTTAGGAGTCCTAACTTTACTACTCCTAAACTGAGAAAAATCCTAACTTTAAGACTTTCGGTATTCACAGAAGGCATTTAGGAGTCCTAAAGTTAGGACTACTAACTTCTGTGAATACCGAAATGAGTAAGTTCATTCTGTGAATACCAAAAAGTACTAACTTTACGTTTTTGACGTAAGTTAGTTCTGTGAATCAGGCCCAGTATGATTTACTATTCCAACTCCAGCCTACGTAACAGTAGGGAAGGTGTTGGAATAGTAAATCATACTATTCCTTAGTGTATAGCGCCATCCAGCGCAAGTCGTTGTAACGACTTGCGTTGTATTCACCGCGATGTGAACGTACTGCGGTGTAACGACCGCGTTGTAAAGGACGTTCGCCCTTGCTGCGCTGCCCTACGTCAAAACCCCATAAATGAGGCCCTGTGTGTGTCTTGCAAGCTGCAGCAGCCTGGGCTAAGGCATACGAGGGTGGTGGTGGTGGGGTGAGGTGGGGTGGCTAAGCCTTTAAAGCCCAATGTGTGTTGCACAACTGCTGTGCGCACCCAAGCCGGCTGTCATTATTCTGAACATGAAACCCGCCTATACTTTCATCTGTGCCACAAGCACCATATATTTTCTTGCCTTTGTCCCCTCCTCTCCCAAGAGCCCCCACCCCACCTCCCCCCCCAGTTCTCTTGGTCCACCTCAGCCATGGCAGAATTGGCCCAGGCTGATGGGGCCACACAAAGTCAATAAGAAAGAAAGGCTCCACAGCTGGCCCCTGCGATAGACCTTTCAGCCAGAGGTCGAATGGTCGATGGTGTGCTAGTGTTAGTTATAAAAAACGCATACTTTAGGATTTAAAGTGTTCTAAGTTGCCAACAGAGTAAACAAAAGCTGTTGATCAGTAGAGGCTTGAGTGAAATAATTAGTTAGGACCTTGCTCATAGAAATAAGACCCCATGAATGCTGCAATCACTTAGGTTTTTTACCTTGAACAGACCTGTTAGTCGCGTGGGAGTCATGAATGTTAGGAGTCATATCTTATTATGATTTTTTCCGAAAGACCAACATGCCATGGTTATGTGCAGAGCATGTGAGGCACTCACTGATCACACGAAACTATTCATCGTGGTAAACAAGCTCATTTCCTGTAACACTGATTCATATGACTCTGACCTTCATGTAGAAAACGGAATGTTTCAGGGACTGAGTGCAATTATAGATTATAAACATTATTTTTGCTCAAAGCTGTACATACTTTTAAAAGAAGTATCGGCACGCAGATTGCAGTTCCTATATTGCATAACCGCATCCGGCCGACTCCAGTTATCAAGAATACATGAATCTAGAGTTCACATGGAGTGAATACTCCGTGGGGCATATTCTCAAGGAGCTATCGCCGCGTTATCGGCACTTTATCGCAGCCAAAGTCGCGATAAATGTATCACCCCATTCACAAGCCGGTGCTAACAGCCCATAACACCAGTTTACCCGCGATAGCAGCTGCAAAAAACATCGCCACAGATGACCCCCGCAACTATCGCTAATGAGATGCAGAGTAGGCGTTCACGTGCAAAAAGCCGCGAAAACACCACTCCGCAACATTCTCAATGACCAGCCAGATCGGCGACAAGACCACAAAACAGGCGATAAGGCGCGTTAGCAGCAGGAAACTAACACCTGCTCTGACCTGGTGCAAAGTCGGACCACAGCCTGCACCACAAAATGGAGCCCAGCCCAGAGCCACACCTGAAGGGCAACAGATGCCATGGAGCCACTGATCATGCAGCTCGGAGCCCCAACAGGGCCACGACACCCACCGCCACCACCCCCAGGACCCCCCCTCCCCGGACACCCCCCCCCGGCCAAAGACATGCCACATCAACCACACGGAATCATGTACCGAATAATCCGCCTGATGTCGCACAATCACATTTGGTGACATGCATGTGTCATCACAAAAATGAGCATCACACATACACCTTCGATGTAACAAATGAAAATGTATTCAAAGAAACACATATCAGAAATGAAGACACATGGCGGCTCCCCTCGGGACAATCCGTAGGTCACAGCCTGCAAGACAAAAATCATGATGAGAAGGTGTGTCTTGCACACATCAAAGGACAGAGAGAGAGCGAAGGAGAGAGAGAGAGAGAAAGAGAGGGAGCGAGAGAAAGACGGACAGAGAGGGGGAGCGAGAGAAAGACGGACAGAGAGGGGGAGCGAGAGAAAGACGGACAGAGAGGGGGAGCGAGACACAGATAACAGAAGAGATGGACAGGGAGAGAGAGTGCTGACAATGCGCACCCAGGCCACACTGCTCACCTGCTGCCACTGGTGTGTCTCCAACCACGTGCCGGTATGTAGTGCAGTTCACCAGGTCACACATCTGAAACAGATCCGTCATCTGAAACAGAGTCCAGACATATGAATGGCAAAGTACATACAATTGCACAAGACATCCTCGCCTGTCCGCCCCTGTG
Organism: Calotriton arnoldi; assembly: GCA_963921515.1. Lineage (NCBI taxonomy): Eukaryota > Metazoa > Chordata > Amphibia > Caudata > Salamandridae > Calotriton > Calotriton arnoldi. The sequence continues at coordinate 108,015 of CAWUFW010014534.1, forward strand.
CACCCAGGCAGATGCACCCCAGCCCCTCCCGCCGCCCAGCGGTGCATGCCCGCCCCTGTGCACCCAGGCAGATGCACCCCAGCCCCTCCCGTCGCCCAGCGGTGCATGCCCGCCCCTGCGCACCCAGGCCTCACTGCTCACCTTCCACCCTTGGCGTGTAGCAATCAGGGCCCACCACGTGCCCCTGCAAGCCACATGCCCGGGGCCCACGGACATGGCACCCTCCACATCATGCAGCCCCGCTCCGCAGGCCACCAGGTCTCACATATGATTCTGGGTCTTGATTTCGCCATGGCAGAGGACATACCAGTGCACCCGGCATCATCGCAGGCTGCACACCCGCTCAGCCCTTGAGGTGCCACTAACTCTGTGATCCGGGATGCAACGCCACGTGGCGGTAGGCCTGCGCTGCCCGCTGGCTCTGGCCTACACTGCGGTCCAGCAGGGCACACAAATCCTGAGCAGTCCGGACCGCTGGGACGGGGCATCATCGCAGGCTGCACACCCGCTCAGCACTTAAGGTGCCCCTACCTCAGTGCACCCAAAGTCACCATCCCGTGGTGGTGTGCCTGTGCCGGCCGCAATGTATCCGGTGCCACCAAGTCTGTGTCCCAAAGTCATGGACCCTGTATGATTGGGTATCGTGTTACGGACGCCATCATGTCACCTCCGGTCCTGGGGAATGTGATGTTGCAGGGCCCGAGGCCCTCATGCCTACATTGACACCACACGGATGCACCCAGATAGAGAGTGGAAATGGCATCGAGCACGTGCGCCCGGCCCTTTTTATTGGAAGGGTCACATGTCTTGTGACACGTGTGCTGGATGGGTGTGGTGTGGGTGTAAACCAGCCATGAGGGCGTGGCTGTGGCATGCTGACAACTAGACCTGTGAGCAGCAGATCACTACATGAAAGACATGGGACATGTAGCGTTGCCGTCCCACCCCTGTGAGCGTAAGCGGAGTGGGCTGGCCTGGCATATGCCAGTCCAGCCTAAGGGTGTGTAAATGACCCCGGGGCCCTGGACGTGGTTCCTTACTGGGCTGGACAAGGAAGTAACTCATGCGTGTGTCCCTGTTGTTGTGTCAGCGCCACCCGGACTGCATTCGGCAAAGTGTCACCCTGTGACCCCTGTTCTACGACATGAGCCACATGGACGCAAGAGGAGTCCAGTGAGCCTACATTCATCCATACTTCCACACTTGAAAGACCATAGACATGACACATCTGTGTGAATATGAATGTTTAATGCACATTCAGTGGAGTGTTGCATCTGGAGCAGTACAGGGCCATGCAAACCCCACATGACGATGCTGTCCCGTGGAGGGCCAGCCAGGGTCCTTCAGGGAATGACAAGTCCAAAGGAAGAGGAAGAGTTCAGTCCTTAGTCTGATTGCTGTGTCAATGGCGATCAAACAGCATATGGCAGTCCATGTCGAGGTCCAAGGTGAGTGTCGCAGAGTGCTCCGGGGGACAGTGGAAGGTGATGATGCAGAGGGCAGTAGCAAGCTGAAGCCGGACCTATGGCTGAGATGCATGCTGCTGCGTCCTTCTTACCACGAGGGCAGAATCATCCGCATCTTCGTCCTCTGCTGTTTCATGTGCCTCACGTGTGGGTGGTGGTGTTCTGTCTCCAGCACTGTGTGGCAGTGACACATCAGGGGGCGGAGATGTGGATGGAGTGGTGGCAGCAGCATGCATCCGCGCCAGGCCTTGTGGCAGCAATGCCATGAGGATCGTCCTGAGGTCATTGAGGAACCCAGCTACCTCTCGCTGGTGTGCAGCCGTGGCAGCCGCTCGTTCCGCATTCGCCCGCTCCATGGTCTCCATTAACCTCTGCATGTTTCCCAACTCCCGTGTGACATCGCTAGAGCCACTCTGACTGGACAGTTGTACTATTCTCTGAGTCAGGGCTCCAGCGATGTCAGCCATGGTCCGTTGGAGAGCATGGAGCAGACTGCGGGTGTCCGTTAGGGACCGTGAGTGGTCCCTGATGGGACTTAGACACCCACGTATGGCATCTAGTTTGTCTGCCATGCGGTCGAAGCCCACCCACACCTGTTCAGCCAGATTCTCCTGGCACCCCAAAACACGGCGTTGGAAGGCTATGTGTTCTTCGTGGGGGTCCTGGGAGGCAGCAGTGGTGGTGGGTGCTGCCTGCTGTGTGGTCTGTGCAGGGGGTGGGGTCTCCTCTTAGCAGCTGGGCTGCCCAGATCCTGGAAGTGGGCTGCGTAGGCTGTCCACGAGCAGTTGGAGGGCGTCAGAGTCGAAGTTGTGGTGGTCCTCTTCGTCTCCAGAGAAGAGAGGGTCGGGCTGCTCTGCAGGAGGTGTTGATTCTCCTTCTGCAATGTGAAGGGGAGATGCAGTTTAACAATGTGTCCACATGTATGTTGTCGCATTGTACATGTTTTCATACAGACAGCATGACTGAGTACATTGTGGCTGTTTGGGAGGAGCTGCCTATTTGATGGGGGACAGTGGACATTTCGACAACAGACGTGTGTGTGTTTGTACTTGTACATTATCAACGCACATTTCCCTGCAATGCCAAATGTGATTGGCCAGTGTCTGCACCCAAGCGGCACCAGTTGTGTCCTGTGTTCTGTTGTAGGTGTTTTGCGGATTGTATCACATCGTTGTCAATGTAGATGTGCTCTGCATGTGATGTGTGTGCTGCATTTTGGGGGAGTCGCCCCTGCAGCTCAGATTTTGCTGCCCCTTATCCCTTTCATGAGGTGTGCCTTTGACTTCTGTGCTTCTACAGTGCTGACATGTTGCATACTTGGGTACATTGGTCTCTTGGTGGGAGTTGGTGGTCTGGGGCATGGTTTGTCCGCAGATGTGCTCAACTTAATTGTGCATGTGTGCCATTGTGCCCATCTCCCCCCGTCCCTCCAGGCCCTGGTCGTTACTCACCCTGTTGCTGTTGTGTCGGGTCCTGTTGAGCAGTGTCCGGGCCCCCAACTCCTGCCACCGTCTCCCCACTGATGACTGTGGACACCATTTCCTCCATGTCGGCCAGCTCCTCCTGTGGCGCTGGGCTCCCACCTCCAGTCTGCATTGCTGCCTTCAGGTTGTTGGTGAGTTTCAGCTTGGTTTTGCGCTTGACATCATTCCAGCGCCTCTTGACCTCGTCCATTGTCCTCTTCAGCACTCCGACTGCATTCACCTTGTCCACGATGGACTGCCATAGTCCATTTTTTGTTGCCAATGACACAGTGGAGGTGACGAACAGTTGTTGATGGTGTTCTGTCACCTCCGTTATCAGGATCCTGTTTTCCTGCGGACTGAACCGCTTCTTCCTACTCTTCTTGTCCTTGCCCTTCCCTGACCCCGAAGTCCCAGGATGGTCCTCCGGGGGGCTTGTGGGGTTCTGGTTCTCCTCCGTACTTGCTCCGGCAACGTCCATTGTGCTTCGCTGTTGTTTTGCATTTGTTTGTCTGTTTTTTTTCTATTTTTGTGATGATTGTTCCCGCCTGACGCGTGTGAATTGCAGGCCTATAGCTGGGTTTCGCTGATTTTCGTATCGCGATTGGCCTCATCGCAGCTTTTTTTGCGTTCGTGTTTCGCATTTTTGCGGCGTGGCGTTGATTTTAACGCGGTCAGTTGACGCGTTATCTGGAGACTATCGCATGGTACCGCCATGTTGTGAATACTTGGTTAACACGGCGTAAATTTCCCGCGATAGACTGCGATGTTGAAGGTTGCGTTAAGTTACTTTTGCGATGGTTATCACACGTTCTTGAGAATATGCCCCCGTGTTCATCATTTATTTCGTGGCAAAAGTTATTCACTTCGCGTCTAGTGAATATGTCACGAAATCGGTTCTTTGTTAGTTCTCATTCAGTACATAGAGCATGAGGATAGTCTCTTGATTCTCCTTAATTCTCATTCAGCATATATCACACAACAAGAAATCATGACTTCACATCCAGCTTATATTACAGGGCAAAAACCTCTTCTTTGTTTACACCCACTATATATTACAATAAAAAGTTCCTTTTAACTTCCCATTCCTTATGTAATAACGGAAAGATAGGCTCAGCCTCAGCCCTCACTACTTTGAGGTGATTTTACTGTGACTCGAAGTGCAATGCAATTAAGCAAATAATGTATTAAATGATGGATATTTAAAAAGAATCGCTAAATATTAGGGGTGGGTGGAACTCGCGGACTTGCCCTACTCGGAATTCCACAGAGTTACATAAAAACTCCCTGAGATTCAGTCCACAAGTGAGCATAATTCGGCACGTCGCGCTGCTCGCACTGATTTTTTGTGCCGGGAGCTCACTGCGTGCAGTAAAATCATCGCGAGTGGCACCATGCAGCGTGCCAGAGGGCCCTGCTTCTTTGTGCTGCTCAAGTAGATTTTCTACTCGAGCAGCAGTTTTCTCAACATGAATGGTTGTGACCTGCCACAACTGCCTGTGTTGAGAAAATCTCGCCGGGCGGCATTCTAAAGCCCGAAAATCATGTAAGGGGATGCAAATTCTCGCTTGTGCTCTCCAACTTAACTAAATATAGCTGTGCCGTGCACGAGAAAAAACTCCACCATGCGGCGCCTGAAGTTTTGGCAGTAATAAATATTATCCAGCTGATCTCAGGAAGTAATGCCGAGGTTACATCGTTTTGAAAGTCATTTTGCAATCCACTTGTTTAAATTTGTTTCTAATTTATTTTATTTATTCATTTATTTCTTTGTTGAGTTTATAACATGCAGAACTATGAACTAATCACTTGGAAGCGTGGGTTTCTGACTTGCAACCTTTATGATAGTAATCAGCTGGTTGGCTGGCAAGTAGCTGAATAAACTTTAGGTTAGGGAGCAAAGGAAGGGAAAAGAGTAAATTGTAGACCTGCACTCATGCCCATGGAGTTCTTTTCGCAATGTCATGCCATGGATGTAATTAAGACATTGGCAGCAGGTGGAATGAAGTCTCAAGCAGCAGATAGAAGCCTGCTCTCATGTCCCTTGAGTTTTTACCCTAAAATCAAACTGCAGGCAACAGGTATGGGACCTGCAATCATCTCCCTTGCACAGGTGGATCTAAAGACAGTTAGCAAGTCGAATCAAGTCACAGGCAGCACGTGGAATGAAGGAACTGGAAGCCCCGGGGAATCAAAGCATAGGTAGTAGCTGGCAGCCTCCATCCATGTGCCATGAGTTTTTATCTTAGAATTAGCATGCAGTGATGCCCCTGGAGTCTTTATCCCAGAGTCAAGGCATAGGTGAAATTAAGGCAGTAGGTGGTATTGTGCACAGGCAGCAGGTGGCGCCCTGCAACATGTTCCTTAAGGTGTCTGCCCCAGTCAAGTCACATGTGAATCTAATATAAATACACAAAAACCTGGTCTGTAAGGCACCTCTCTTAAGGTTAAACAATATAAGCGGAGGTAGGGATTCACAACATTTAGTTCCCATATACGCCTCTCTTTTTTATAATGAGGTAGTAACCTCCCGCTTTTTTGCCTTCAATTTAAAATAAAAACGTTTTTGCAAATGGCAGTCCTCACAAACACTCTTTAAACCCTGACCACTGTGCAGGGTTGTTAATCTAAAAGGTGCAGGAAATTACAACATCCCAATCAAAAAATAGTGAAAAGGCCAGATGGTACCTCACGTGCGCACCACCAATCGGGCTAGCTGGTTGGTACTCACCAGTAATGCCCACTTATATCATCATTGGTAGCCATCTTGCCTCAAAACATAATGATGAAAAAAGTGTCCAAAACAAACCAAGATCGGTGCTGAGAAAGAAGTGAAGTGAAAGAATCACATCCCACGATGCGACCATGTGAATCTAAAATTGAGATAAGTTGCACATTGCTCAATAACAACTTTATTTATTCGTTGTGCACTTATTCAAATTAAAAATCGGTTGCCTAGCATGCATACCGCTTCATACTGAGCCGACATGTTTCATTGCCACAATTATTTCAAGGCAATTTCTTCAGGGCAGAGAGGTCGCCTGGCACCAGTACTGGACACTTAAATGACTTTTTTCAAGAGCATAGATGAGCCATCGGTCTTCATACCAGCTCTTCTCCTTTAGATAATGCAAAAGACTCCCACTGTGAGTCCTCACAATGGATCAGCACTCCACTGTAATGCCAATCGCCTGGGGCCTCACGGAGCGCTTTGTCTCGACCGTTGTGAATCTAAGCCATAGTCAGCAGATGGAATCAAGGCACTGGCAGCAGGTGTCAATATGCACTCATGTCCCTTACGTTTTTAGTCTAGAGTCAAGGCGTAGGCAGCAAGGGATGACCTCCACCCATGTACCTTGATGTTTTACCTTAGAATCAAGATGTTAGCAGCAGGTGGGTACTTGCCATTACCTCCATGATGCCTTTCTCTTAGAGCCAAGACGCAGTGGAATCAAGAGGCAGGCAGATGATGGAAAGATGGCACAAATAGCAGGTGTAAACCTGCTCTCATGTCCCTTGAGTTTTTATCCTAGAACCAACGTGCAGGCAGAAGGAATGGGTCTGGCTGATGTCAGTGGAGCAACTTCACCAGAGTCAAGGCACAGGTGCAATGAAAACACAGGCAGCAGGTGGACTGAAGGTACAGGCACAGTTAGAGGCCTGCACCTATGTTCCTGAAGACTTTACCACAAAGCCAAGGCACAAGTGGAATTAAGGCATGAGCAGCTGGTGGAATCAAGGACAGACAGCAGGTGGGGATTGGCACTCATGCCAATTTTATAACAAGAAGAGGCTATCATTATGCATGCAATCTTGTATTTTGCCACTCCCTACAACATTTGCAAGTTAGAAAATTTACATCATCAATCAGAATTTGAACATTGACTGATTACAACATTGATTCCCCTGACATTTAATTTTTCCCTCTTTTGTTTCCCTCTCTGTACACTCTTTTTCTATCATGTAGCTATTTGTGAGTGTGTGTTTCTCTTTGATTATGGTGTATGCTTTGTTTCCAATGTATGGAACCTCGAGTTGTGAAGGGGACACTCAAAATTCATCTTTTTTTCTTTATTACCATTGCCCAGCCAAAAAGGAAATGTCCTGCATTGCACAAATGAGTGTGTACCAAGTGGTGCACCCTATTTTCAAACTTCGGCTCAGAATTTTAGATGATGAGTACATTCTGGATTTAACTGATGGAAATGGACGGGATTTGGTTGAGGATGAAAGAATACCTGTAAAATCATTGCAAAGTTAAGTTATTAAAGAGCCCAAAGGGGATCAGCTGTTTGACCTCAAGCCTATCCGTCATTCAAGAAGTGCCAAGTGGTGGCCACTGAACCATGTTACAATGTTTTTTTAAAAACATTGGTTGTCCAGACCATTGAGAAAGAGACTAGGGCTGTCATGAAAGCAGAATGTTCTAGATGTGGGAATAACACATGCTCTATTCCAGATTTGGATCCAGGTGCTATAAATTTTCTTTTCAAACTTGGGCGGGATCCAACGAAGGGTCTTGATAAAGCATTGAAACTGTGCCAGGATAAGTTATTATACGTTAATGCCCGCGGGCTTCTAATTTGGATATGGACAAAAAAGCCCACTGTAATGGTGTTAAGGTTGACATTAGTCTCTTAAGTGGTTGGAGCCAGAGAGCAATTTACTTTTTAGAGGTGCCAGTTTGGCAATTTTAACAGAAAGAAGGAGAAGGAAAGCTGTCCTTATGTGCAATAATCCAAAATAAGTGGAGATTGGAAAAAAAGGGTCATGTGGAGCACCCCAAAAGATTTCTTATTTGGATAAGGTTTTGTTAAGAACATTGGGAGATATGTTTCTAATTTTACTGCTTTAGACAAACGTCACAATTCAATGCACAGATTAGAGGATATTGTGTTTTTGCAAGGGCTAGGGAAAAGAGGACTTTTCCCCAGCCATACAATCGAAACGACCCATTATCAATCAAAAGGCCATGATGCACTGGCGTAGCTAGGTCTTAGGCCGCCCGTAGTGGCCACTGCATCTGCCACCCGCGGCCTAATCGAAGAGCGGGGGAGAGGGAGATGCTGGCGCTTCGTGACGGCTGCATGTAGGAACGGGGGTTCGGGGGGGGCTTAATGCCTATTCTTACAGCCTCAAGTCAAGTAAGTGAGGGGAAAGGGGGGCTGGCCGCCGCCCCAAAACCCATGCCGCCTGGGGCGGTCCGCCTCCCCCTAGCTACGCCACTGCATGATGGCTTTCGAGGCTTCTAATCAGAAATTGGTTTCTTTCCACTAAGGGGAACAACAGGTTGAGGCCACCAAGCAAAAGGAAGGGGATCTCAATCTGTCAAGGTGCGGTGAAGTTTGAGGTTCCTTCAGGTGTGGAGGGCTGTTATGTGTGACATTTGTATGTTGCAGAATGTATAAGGTTTGGTGGTGGAATTTGTAACAGGCGCTGTTCAGTTCAAGGGACTAAGACTATTGGTTTTCTCTGAGAAAGAAAATTGCTTGGTAAAGGAACAGGTGTGGTCCAGGTTAGGAAAAGGTGCTATTATTCAAGTGGATGAGAAGAAGAGAGGCTTTGTAAATACAATCTTCTTGGTATAGAAAACTGAACAGGGCTGGAGGTCAGCAATAAATTTGAGAGAGGTAAATCAATTTGTGGTTTACCATCATTTCAAGATATAGGACATCCATCTTCTGAGAGACATACTTCAGCAGAAAAATTGGGTGGTGAAGTTGGATTTAAAAGATGCCGACATCATGGTACCCACAGCAGAGGAACATCAGAATTTTCTACAGTTTCAATGGGCGGGAAGCCATTTCTCAGTTCAGGATCCTTCCATTGGGTTTGCCGTCTGCCCCTTGGTATGTCACCATAGTTTTGAGACCAGTTGTGAGCTATCTACGGGAGAGACAGGTTAGAATGGACATGTATCTAGATTCTTCTTTTTATTTCACAGGATTGGATAGAGTTGACACGGACGCGAACAACTTGTGTGTTCGGATTGCCAAAGGCAAGCCCGTCTGTGCCCGGACAGGGCCAGGGGCCTGGCACCCTGGTTCTCCTATCTCTCACAGACTAGTTTATTCCCCTGGTAGACTCCGTGCTTTTAGGATCTCCCCACAGCTCTTCAGTGAGCACAAGTAGGCTCCAGTGAGTTGTCTCGATGCTGGAAGACCTGCAGTTTTGCAATTATCTCTCCCATAACTATCACTAGGCCGTCTTCCCAGATCCCACCCCAGTTCACGGAGTATAAGCTTTACAGTATTAACTGTCGCTCCATGGCTAAACATCGCGCCAATGTCTTTGGTTTCATTCAGTACAATGCCCCAGACGCCCTGTTTCTAACTGAAACCTGGCTAAGCTAGGCCACGGTAGCGGAAACCTGCCTTAGCGCTCCACCCCATCTACCACTTGAAGAATATTAATAGAACCAGCGGCAAAGGGGGTGGCATTGCTGTGATCTACAGAGATAGTTATGCCTCTGTAGCCTGTCCCACTGCACCATCCCAGACAGCGAAAGCACTCTTTTTTAAGGTTTGTTGAACAGCAATTTAACTTTTTTGGGGATTCTTATTTATTATCCCCCTGGCCCTTACAAAGCCTTTAGAGAGGCACTGACCAACTTTACTGACCCAATGATCATTAAATCAGCCAACTTCAACATCTTGGGAGACCTTAATCTTCATTTGGATGCTGCACATGATTGTGATACTGCTAATTCCATAGATGATCTTGCTGTTTTCTAATTAACTAATTTGGTGTCTGGTGCCGTGACCCCTCTTCCCATGCCCTGAACCGACCACTTCATAATCCGCCTGGCCATTCACTTGCCTCGCCAAATACAGATGCCAAATGCGATGCAGTGCGCGCAACGAAATTCGTTTTATTTATTTATATGTTTACTTACCTCTAATCGGCCATAATCCGTAGTTTACTACCCCCACCCTGCCCCTCCCCCGCCCCACGTCAGCACCCGGCAGCACTCCCACCATGGGCCGCTACTGGTGGAGAGGTGTAGACTGGAGCGGCGTACACTGGAGTATTGTGTAGTAGAGCAGAGTGGAGTGCCATAGAGTGGAATAAGGGAGCATGGAGTGGCATAGAGTGGTGTGACATAGAGTGGAGTGCGGTAGAGTGGACTGGTGTATAGTGGAACAGCATACACTGGAGTGGCGTACAGTGGAACAGCATACACTAGAGTGGTGTAAAGTGGAGTGGCATACTATGGAGTGGCGTAGACTGGAGTAACGTAGAGTCGTGTAACATGTCGTAGATTACAGTGGAGTGCTGTTGAGTTGAATAGCGTAGAGTGGAGTGGAGTGGCTTAGAGTGGAGTAAAGTGGAATAGTGTACACTGGAGTGGGGTTCACTGGAGTGGCATAGAGTGCAGTGGCATACAGTGAAATAGCATAGAGTGGAGTCACGTAGAGTGGGGTGGCGTACAATCGAATACCGCACAGTTGTGTGCATAGAGTGGAGTGGCATGGGATTCGCGCGAGCGCGCAAAAACAAAATGGCCGCCGTTCTGTGAGCTCCGCGTTTAGGGGCCCGTTTTTTATCGACGAACTGCTGATTTTTTGTCAGAATTTACTGGATATTGTGCTAGCAGCCCTGTGAAGCCTTACCTGCTGCTGTGGTGCTTTTTTCCAGCGCTGAGGACATCGGTAGCAGTGCTTTTCTTCCTCTTGAATCAGCTTGGAGCTCTTCCTAAGGTACTGCCCAGATTTCCTGTCAGGGGGGCGGAGCAAGTATTCAGGAAAGGGCCTGGCTTTGGCCTAACCACTCCCACAGTCTGTTTTAGCTGCTGCTCCAGCTTTTTCTTTGCTGCATTTTTCTACATTTATCTTTTCTCCTTGTGCTTTGCATTTATTCACTCCCTCGTTTTTATAATACGAAAATGGAGAGTAAAAATGCGCAAAATCCCAATAATAAAAGGAAACAACAAATTTCTCCTCCTCCTGTCAAATCTAAAGTGGTGGAATCTAGTGAGCCTTCTTTGACATTCATTCTTGACGAACTTCATGCGCTGCGTGCCAACACTGATACTATTGCGTCAGAAATTAAAAACCTACGTAAAGTTATGGCTAGTATGTCAATGAAAGTTTCTGATAATTCCATTAAAATACAGGATAACAAAGTTAAAATTGACGCCTTTGCACCACTAGTGGCAAAAATTTCTCCTATGTCTGCTCATTTGTTGGATATGGAAAATCGTAACAGGCAATACAATCTACGTATTTTTTATTTACCAGAGGATGTTGAAGGCTCTAATTGCAGACTATATCTGGAGAATTTGATTCCTGGTCTTTTAAATATTAAATTTCCAGAGAAATTTGAAATAGATAAAGCGCATAGGATTCCATCACATCGCAATCCTCATCATACTAAGCCACGACAAATGATTTTTAAGGTTCTACGTCACCATCATTTGGTTTTGATAAGGAAAGCGGCACGAGAAATTCCATCCTTAATGGTTAATGGCAATAAAAATTTTATTCACCAAGACTTTGCCAAAGAGACTGTTAAGATTCGCAAAGAATTCACTGACATGCGTCCTCAACTGAGAAGTCTTGGATTTAAGTATGGCTTATTTGATCCCTCAACGATGCGAATCTGGAAAGATAATTTTTCTAAGTCCTTCCAACGTCCGGAAGTTTTAAAATTGTTCCTGGAACAGCATTCACAACATTCACAGCATTCTATGGATACGCATGACTCTGCTACTTGAATAGTATTATAGCTTGTATTTCTGACTAATTTTGCAATTCTCTTCGCGCTGGGCTCCAACGGATCGGTCATGCTTGTTAAGCGCGTGTGCGTTTCATATTTGTTATTAATGTCTCTTTGTGGTTGTCGTTTTTATGTTTGTTTGTCTTTTTTCTTTTCCCATCTTTTCCTCACACGTTGTTCTAGAACTACTATATTCTACATTTTTCTTCATCTTTTTCTCCTCTTCTTAAATCTCTCCTTTTTCTATCTATTTTATTATGGCTAATGTTCATAATGTTAAAATTACCTCTTTAAATGTTAAAGGTTTACGACATCCGGTAAAATGTACTAAGATTTTGGATTATTTAGGAAGTTGTAAAGCTGATATTTGTTTTATTCAGGAAACACATATTGAAGATAAAATACTAGACTATATGAAAAAAAAAGTGGGTTGATACTATTGTCTCTTCTCCTGCCAAAGGTAGGAAAAACGGTGTTGCTATTCTGTTTGCTAAAAGACTTCATTGTCAAATTTTAAGTAAATCATCTGATTCAGAAGGTAGATATGTCATAGTTAAAATTAAAATGTATGATTCTGTTATGTTTTTAATTAATGTTTATGGTCCAACTGCTGATGATCCTTTGTTTTGGTCTAATTTAACTATTGAAGTTCTCAAGTTAGGTAACGTTCCTCTTATAGTTGGTGGAGACTTTAACCTTATTTCTGATCTTTTATTGGATAGACCATCTCTCACTAAATTCCGTCCTCCTAAAGCTTTTTTTACTTTTAAAGCTTTCCTTAAAATTACAAAATTAATTGATATTTGGCGATTACATTTTCCTACGGAACAAATGTTTACCTTTTTCTCTAAACCACATAATTCACATTCTAGACTTGATTATTTACTAATTTCCAGACAATTAATTCATTCTGCGATGACTCCTACCATTGGTAATATTGACATATCGGATCATGCTTTAATTTCTTTTGTTTTGCAATTTAATTTAAATTTTAAATCACAACCAAGATGGAGAATGAATACTGATATTGTTCTTAATGAACAAAATAAATTGAAAATTTTGGATACTATTCAGGATTACTTTCATCTTAACCCAGAAGGTTCTACATCCCCGGTAAATAGATGGGATGCTTTTAAAGCTTATACTAGAGGTGCTTCCATTTCTCTCATGGCACATGAAAATAAAACTTATAATGTAAGAATTAAAGAATTGGAAAAACAAATTGCAAAATTTGAAAGGCTGTTTATTACCTCTAATGATCCTCAGTATAGGTTGAAATTACAAAAACTTAGATATGAATTTAATTCCATTCTTAGTAGAAGAGCTGGTATTCAACTCTCCAAATCTAAAGCCAAATTTTGTTTTAATGCTAACAGATCTGGACGGCTTTTAGCTAATTATTTACGTATTAAAAAAGATAAATCCCAAATAAATTCGATTCATGGTCCCAATGGGAAAATTGCCATATCACAAAATGATATTGTTAATGAATTTCTAAATTATTATACTACTTTATATAACCAACCTAATTTTGATGATTCTTCTTTAATTGATTCCTTTTTATCTACATGTGGCTTACCCAAAATTTCCCCTTTAACTAAAGATAAATTAGATCTGCCCATTACTGAAGATGAAATTCAATTAGCTATTAAGGGGGTCATTACGATGCCGGACGGAAAAAAAAACGCCATCCACTATAGCCCGTAAGAACCGTCCGCCTGCAACATGGGAATAGCGACCGAGCAATTATAATGCCGCGAAGCAAACTACGCCCACGGCGGAAAAAACACACAAAATCCCGCCCGTCCAATCCAGAGTAGAAGATCATCCGCCCGCCACGGACGCAATGCCGCACGAAAACCCAAATCCGCCCGCCTCGCCGAGCAAGACAACGACAGTGAAATTATGATCTCCCAGACATGAGCGCGGTAAATCCACAGATTCCCCGCCCGCCACCGTCAACAACAGCGATGAATAAATGACACGGCGGAAGGCCTGGCGCCCACGTGCGTGCATGCAAATCATTGGCGGAACTTGGGAACACACATGACATGGCCAACAAGTCCACACAGCAAACTACGCCAAAATACCCAAACACAGAACACATCTCAAAGATACCACCCCCCCTGGTAAAAACAAATAAACTACAAATCCCAGGACACCAGACACAACACACCTGAAAACGACAGCCCATCATGACACACCCACATAGGGAAGTACAAAAGCAGCCCCTTCACAGACCACAATCCCTTGCACCACCACAAAGCGAAGACGCCATTAGAGAACCCAGACAGCCTCAAAGTAAAGCAGCACACCACACGCACGCACACATCACACTCATCACCAACACCAACACCACCATCACCACTCACACAACGGCACCATGAACACCCTGCACATCACACACCACACACCACACACCCACCACACCAGCACCACATATACCAAACCGCACACCATGGCAACACACAGAATGCCGAAGTACACTGCCACTGAGTTGACGGTCATGGCCGACGAGATCATCAAGGGGCACCCACAAATCTATGGCAACCAGGTCCAACAGACACCACTAGCCACCAGAAACAGAATGTGGAGAAGGATAGTAGATCAGGTGAATGCAGTTGGGGACGTGCCACGCAACAGGGATGAAATTACAAAGAGGTGGCACGACCTGAAACGCATGGTCAGGAAGAAGGAGGCCAAGAACCGTGAGCTGGCTGACAGGACTGGCGGCGGGAATCCAGCGCCATTCAAGACCTTCAAGGCATGGGAGGAGAAGGTGCGAGGCATCCTACATCCGGAGAGTCTCACCGGAATACCAGGGGGAATGGAGGCTGGTAAGTACAAACAAATGGATACCAGCACACTGCTATGCACTGTCATGCACTACCAGAATGCCATAGCACCGAGGCCCAAACACCCCCATGTCCAGCACACAACACACAAGACATCTCACACACATGCAACAGACACCCCCACACACTCAGCCCAAAGGTACCAACAAACAAAACCATGGGGGCATGTGTACAGTCAGCCAGCACCACAACCCCCACCAGGTCACCTTGCACCCCAGATGCGCAGGAAGGAGCACTCCCCACACCCACACACGTGTGTCAGCCATGGCTGCACAAACCAACAAGTAACCGGTAAGTAGCCCTACCACAAAGTCCGCGCATCGGATGTGGGACTGCAGAAGTACTACACCCAACAGGCCCCTAGTCCTACAGCGCACCAAGATGGAGCACTCCCCACACCCATGTGTCAGCCATTGCAGTGCACAACTTCACCCGACAGGTAGACATGTGTCCCTACATGGAGGGTGTCTGTGGGTGCCAAGCCAACACCACAACACACAACACAGCCCCCACTCCCACAGATCAGCAAGATGGAGCACCCCACCCTCCCATAACCATGTGGTAGCCATTGCATTGCACCCTCCAAAGCAACAAGTAGGTAGACTACTGTACAGGGCGGGGTGTCTGTAGGCATGAGGACTGTACTACGACTAACATCTGGGACATGTCACGTAGCAGAGGAACAGGTAGCACCGCACCCCGTCATAAGCATGTGACCAATGTGCACACGGACATGAATTACAGACTCATAACCCACATGAGCCATGTCAAATACACTAACACGTAAGGAGTCACGTCTGCATGCACAAGTCTCACTGGAGTACTGACCCACATGGCGTGCACTGTGCCAGTCATCACACACATCAGCAACACCAACGAAGTCTTGTCCATGTAGTCGTGTCTGCTTGTTCCCTTGACATTGTACTACATCACCCATGTAAGTCCATCTAGTCTCAATGTAACAGAGTGGGACCCCAGTAATGTCACATACACCACTGGACCCATGAACCACACAGCTACACAATGCACATTCAAAATCTCATCCATCTCATCCCTAAGCCCCAGTGTCATGTAAGGTATATCATCTAAACAGTTGTCCCACATACAGTAGGACAGCAAAGATCCCTGCCGATGACCAAACATGTGTCTGCAGTGTCTGAAGCGTACGTCACACTGTGATTAACAACATACCAAAAATAGTCTACACACCAAGAGCACAGCATTGCCGCACATGGCTGAGGGTAGTACGCACAACAAGGAATTGTACCATCTGCAATACGTTGTGTGTCACACAACCATCACCCATACACCACAATGCTTGCAGTGTAATGTCCCCAAATGATAACAGTGAGCAGATATGCCGGGTATGTCAGACATACACACACCTTTGTCCCTGCAGTGTTGTGTGGCCAAAACACATGTTACCTTCTGCACCCATATGTCACAGTATGTACCCCAAAAACATATTGCATCCCAAAAGCGTTCATTCGGCTGTACCCCTTTTGCCATCTGCGTTTCTAAGCGTTTCATTTGAACCCCAAAAACATATTTCATCTCAAAAGCATTCATGGGGGTGTACCCCGTTTCCAACAAAACCACGAATTGTAGGGGTACTGCAACACACACCCATTGGCATTCCAAATCCGTCCCATGCCATATGCACCCATCACACTATTCCATTGCCTTGATCACGCACACACATCACAAAGCCATACCCACGCATCTGGGAAATCAGTGCACAACTGTGCACAAACTCTGAATGACAGACATCTAACACAAACCTTTAAAGGTGCAACACAATAACCTTTCGTCTTCGCCCCACAGGTGACGAACAGCATGATGCCGGAGAGGGAGACAGCAGCCATCACAGCCAGTCCCCAAGCCCTCCACACGGACTCACGGATGTGGAAGACCTGGACACCTCTTCGGACGACGACACCCGACCAGGCACAGCTGGTGTGGCAGGGCGCAACCGCTCCCCAGGACCCCTCCTACCCACCAACACATCTCCCAGGGCTGGTGACCAGTCCCAGGCCCCTGCTGCCACGGTCATTGCGGCCACCACCACCGCCGCAACCACCACCACCACCAGGGCCTCCCTGACCACTAACCCTGCGCAAGGTGTTGTACGCACGTCGACATCGACCCTGGGAGCGACAACGAGGCCCCGGATGACCACTGTGGCGAGTGGGCAAGTCGGTGGCAGCAGTACAGGTGGGAGGAGCAGGGTCAGGACAACGCCATCCGAGCCTGGGAGCCAAGCCCTGCCACAAATCGCCAGAGTCCTTGGGGCCTATGAAGAGGCCCAGGGACAATGGGCCCGCACATCCGCCGACACGCGGGAAGTCCTTGGGGCGTTGAAGTCCATGGACGCCCATATGGGCCAATTCGTGAGCGGTATGGGCCAACTAGTCGGCCTCATGGGCCAGCTAGTGGTGGCGGTGAGGGCCCAATCAAGGCCAACCACTCCACCTCCGCCACCACCTGCTGGGGCGCAGGGTCGTGCAACATCCAGTTCCCCTGCATCCACAGCGAGTGGGCAATCCTCAGCCACCACCAGCAGCCCACACCAACACCCCCCCCTCCCAAACATGGAAGGGGTCGTCCGAAGAGGAAACAGGTGTCCAGAGAAGACTTTGCACGCTCCAAACGCCAGTGAGTCAGCCAGCCACGGTGGCCATCTACTGCATTCACTTGGACTACCATCCCACCCCACACTGCCATGTGAATGGCAGGTGTCTGTCGGACTGGGGACCCAGTACAACATGGGGACACCTTGGCCATCACGGGGTCATGTCCGTCAACTCATTGTTCCAGCATGCACCACTTGTGTGATCACCTTGCCCACAATCACGTCACTGCTTCAAATAAATACACCTGGATCACATTGTGTCTTATCTGCTCTGTGTTTAATCAATGATGTGCAACCGTCCCCATGATCTGAAATGCATCTGTAGTGTGGTATGTCGATAGGCCAGGAGAGGCTGTAGGGACCTAGGGGGGAAAAACAGAACAAGAGACCATTGAATGTGTGTGTCACACACTCATCATACAGTACTTGTCATCAAGTGCAAGCAATGTACACACATCTCACAGAGCAACAGGGCACAATGCTACAGCCACTGTCAGTGGCATACTACCCTGGACAGGGACCATTGCCACACAGCACTCAGTGAACAATAGGCCGCAGTGACAATGCACACATACACCTACACAACTACAGCAACACCAGCCATCGTACATGGTCACTCACCGTCAAGTGAAGTAGCGGGCGATGAGCTGCTGATGCTCATTCACTGCTTCCTCCTCTCCACTGTCCTCGTCACTGGACACGGCCTGGTCTGCAGGCGGGGGCCCTGGCTGATCACCGTCATCCACTATCAGGGGGATCTGCCTGCGAATCGCCAGATTGTGCAGCATGCAGCAGGCCACAACTATCTGGCACACCTTCTGTGGGGAGTATGCCAGTGCACCCCCGGTGCGGTCCAGGCATCTGAATCTGGACTTCAGGAGTCCAAATGTCCGCTCCACCACACGTCTGGTCCTCCCATGTGCCTCATTGTACCTGACATCAGCTGGTGTCCCAGGATTACGGAGTGGGCTCAGCAGCCAAGCCCCATTAGGATATGCAGAGTCACCTGGGTGTGAGAAACACAGAGAATCGTTGCAATTCCAACAGGATACAAGACAGCATGTCACACACAGCACGCTACACGAGTATGCATACCCACCAACAATCCATGCACGGTCCGGTTGGAGATTGGCCATCAATCGTGGGAGGATGCTGTGGCACATGATGTGCGAGTCATGGGTGGATCTGGGAAACTTCGCACACACGTGTGTGATGGTCATGTCCGCCAGGCACACCACTTGCACATTCAGGGAGTGGAAGTGCTTACGATTTCTATAGATGTGCTCCAGGGCCTGTGGCGCCACAAGGCCAACATGGGTGCAATCAATGGCACCAACAACGTGGGGGATGCGACCAAGGGCATAGAAAGCACCCTTCACTGCCGCCAAATCACGAGCCCTGGGGAATCTGATGTACCGGTTCCTGTAGAGCATCATAGCTGACAGGACATCCCGTAGCACCATGCTGAACATGGGCTGGGACATCCCACCTCCACTGCCCACCGTGTGTTGAAAGGATCCGGTTGCGAAAAAATGCAGTGCAGCCATCACCTTAGCCGTGGGGGTGAATGCTGTCGGATACACCCTGCGAGGACGAAGGTGGGGTTCCAACATTGCACATAGGCGATGCAGGGTGGGTCGGTCCAGACGGAATCTCCTGATTACCTCCACCTCCTCCATGTCTGACAGCAATTGGTAGGGGCGATGTATGTTTGGTCTCCTCCTAGGACAGATGGAAGTGGACACATGTCAATGCGACACACCACATGGCATTTCCACATACACAAAACCAGAATCAATGACAAAACTATGGAAACACAGTATAGCTGACAAGTAGGGACAGCACAGCTACAATACTCTTACACAGGTCCCCTTACCAATGGCAATGACCACTGGCACCAACCATTGCCATGAGCATGCACATGGGGGTTTAGGCCACAATTGCTTGAAAGGCATGATGAGCAATCCAGACTGCATATGTGTGAAGTGGCAACACCACGGCAATACACCTATTTGCCGTGCCTGACACAGCTTCCGAGGCTGGGTGAGTATGGCACACACCCAGGCGCGGTCGGTGGTAGGAATGCCGGTCGGGCGGTGACGTGGGGCGAGGGAGGGGCAGGGTGGGGGCTAGCAAACTAGGGAATAAGGCCGAATACAGGTAAGTAAACATTTCAATAAATAAAACGAATTACGTTGCGTGCACTGCATCGCATTTGGCTATGCAGCGCTCACACCGAAATCCCTTTA
Source organism: Calotriton arnoldi (assembly GCA_963921515.1). Lineage (NCBI taxonomy): Eukaryota > Metazoa > Chordata > Amphibia > Caudata > Salamandridae > Calotriton > Calotriton arnoldi. The sequence continues at coordinate 127,398 of CAWUFW010014534.1, forward strand.
ATTCATTTAAAGTTTACTTACCTGTATTCGGCCTTATTCCGTAGTATGCTACCCCCACCCTGCCCCTCCCCACGTCACCGCCCGACCGGCACTCCTACCACCGACCGCGCTTGCACACACCAACAACACGATATACACAGGCTGAGCGGACCAAACAAGTGGGTCCAGTTGCACAATGGGATATGAGACAGTCAATGATATCCCTAGTCCACCCAATGTACAGCACTGTACGCATCACACCTCCAACACACATTGACAGGTGTACACATTGACAACTCCATGACAACACAGCTGTGTGAATGCAAACACACATCACAAGTGACAAGTAACGTAGCACGTGCCAAGCGGGAGATGTACATTGAGAAATATGGCATGTGTGTGCATATGCACATACCATGCTACCATGCTAATGTGTACATGATGTTGTGCCAACAGACATGTGGAGGCTGAGCACTGTCCGTCAATGCCTATGCACACAGCATGAAGTGGCCCTGCCTAGCGTGGACATGCACCCACACACAAATCATGGCCAGACCTGCAAAGGCATGGCGCACATTGAACTGTGGATTTCACATGGCACCAGCGGACTGTACCCGCCATGGAGCATGCCCTTGTGGCCCACTCCAATAGCCCTCGTGGTTACATCCTGCCTGTTCGACTATGGAGGTAAGCGTAGCGGGACAGCTCGGAGCAGGCCATTGTGTGCAATTGAAGTAGGCAGACATGGTACACCGATCGCAGCAGCTTGGACCCACTGAGACAGCCCCAGGGGGCTACATGAGTGTGGGAGGGTGACCGGCAGTACCACAGCTTACAGGGACTCCTGCCTGGCGTCCCTCAACAACACCTGCTGCTACCTGTCCACCTTCATGTCGACGACTCTGAAGATATGTCCTGCTCCACTCAACAGCGAGGAGCTGGGGATCCTGGATTCCGAGCTCCACGCACACTGCCCAAGGCTTTGTCTTGCACAAGGTGTGTGTGCAAGGCAACTTCAGTGTGTGTGGCAGTGCATGTGGGGGACACACATGTCGCTGATCCGCAGCACAATGAGTCAGAGCCTGTGGGGTTCCAAAATGCACTGCTAACCATGCTTGCTACAGGTGGAAGGGGTATGTAGGCTCCCTGGCGCTTTCCCATGCATGTCCCTCCCGAGTGGTGGTACATGGCATTTACATGTCAGACATCCAGTGACGCAGCCACTTGGCAATGCAGGACTCAGGGCAGTCATTGCTTGTGTGAATAGCTGGCTGGGGCCCTGCTGGCCTTCTCAGTCTCAGCAGACCTGGGCTGCACATTGACCGCCCAATACCAGACGGAAACAACACTGACTGTACAGTGGGTTACATGTGTCTTCAGTTCACAATGCTCCGGAAATGCGCATCCTCAGCCCTGTCGATTCTACACCCCAGGCCTTGTGATAGGGATATGTGTGAGAGATAGTGGCACTGAATGTGACCTCCATTGCGGGGTGAGCCATTCACAGGGCGAGTACGTTGAGGGCTGCGCAGTTTTGGACACAGTGAGTCCACCCACAAAGATGTGTAGCCTTGTGTACTATATGTTGTATTACCTGACAATGGACAGTAGATGTGGGCAGACTACACATTGCTCGATGTGCTGGCATCCTGCATGTGAATGGGATAGACAGGTACTGTGTACACACTCCCACCAGCATGCATTAACGTGTGCTGTACACATGCCGTAATGACATGTCCGAGTACATCTTGGCGCTGTTACACAACCCTGAGTATATTGGCTGGGTTAGCATCATGCCACTGTGATTGCTGGATGTGGGTGTTGAGGAGAAGTGTATGAGTGATATTCCAACCCTCTTGTGTATCATCCCTGCAGTTGGGAGTCCTCCAGCCCAAGGCCTTGTGATGAGCCATTGCATCCAAGTTGATGCCACTGTGTATGTGTAACCGACAGTGCAGCCAACTCCACAAAGGGTGTGACGTATGCTGCCGGATGAGCGACTACGAGGCGGAGACGAATCGGGGGATGCCCCCTCGTATTGTCAGGTTAGCACGGCGATGCATGTCACCACTGGTGGTCTGCATCTTGACAGTCACACAGCCTGTGCCGGATGTACGTGTGTAGGGGCAGCAGCAGCAAGCAAGTGTACAGCATAGTGGGATGGTGTCTATTGGTGTGAGAGGCAGCATGTGTCCACAGCCTACCCATAATCTGGGAATGTAATGTCTGCTGTGTGATGCAGTGGGTTGAAAGTGTACTCTGTGCTGGGTGCATCTGACATGCATATGCGATTCCTGAGGTCCAAGATGTAATTAGAGCACTCAGCAAGGTCAATACATCCAGAGTCGTAGCCCTCAGCAACGACCTGTAGTTGGCTGGAGTGGCAATTCACATGTATGTTTGAGGCATTGTGCCTACTCTGATTGCATCCGGACATATGTGTGCGATGCCTCAGCTCATATTCCTGGTACTTACACATCCGGAACACTGTGCAACAGTAGTTGTGCTCGTGCGAACGACAGGTGGAAGGCATGGGCACATGACCATTGTGGACTATCATGTAGCAGTCTGTGAGTGGTGTCCCATTCCGCTCCATGCAGGTATGTCCTTGGCCTAATTATGTAGTGGTCATCCTTTCCACCATCAGGACAGTGAGTGTGCACACAGCGATTAGTGGCTATGGTCACAGGGTGACACAGTCCGGGTGTAGTGCTCTGTGCACCACACATGTGCCGCTCACAAATACAAGTGGGGTGACGCTGACGTCACGACAGTGAGTGACATCACGAAAGGTGGCATGCACCGTCAGTCTCATTGCCCCCCCTCGCACAGCCAATATATGCTATTGCGTCAGAGAAGCCAGCGCGTGCACCAGCGGCTCCGATCTCGCCCCAGAGAGGCCAAAGAGTGGATGTGTGGCTCGATTTGCTCCAGTCATCTTGCTCGCGGTAGGATGAGTGGTGGGACGCCGTACACCCGCGTGGTACCCCGACTCTGGCCCTGGACAACAGTGACAATGCATGACAGTCTCCGGAGTTCGGATACACCACATGCAACACACAGTAGCCGTAGCGAATGGCGGGACAGGCTGCAAACACCATCCCAGACGAGAGGTAGGCCCACCCCTGCGCGCATAGTCATTACATCCGCTGCCATTGACAAGGGACCCAGAGAGTGAGATATGTGCCGCAGGGTGACGGGCCTCTGAGCCCTACCCCGCCAACGAGTGTCATGCAACTCACACATTTCGCTAGTCCAATAGGACACTTCGCCTGCACAGTCCAGGGCTTGAGTCGGGCTACCACGCGGGTGGACGGCGTCCCCACACTTGTTTTACCGTGAGCTCATTTACTGGAGCAAGTGGAGCCACACATTCACTCTTTGGACTCTCTGGGGCGAGTTTGGAGCTGCTGCTCACGCGCTGGCGTCTCTGATGCAATCGCATGTGAGGGGTGAGTGAGGGGCGGCAATGAGTCTGATGGCGCAAGCCACATTTCGTGACGTCACTTCCTGTCGTGACGTCAGCGTCCCCCACTTCTCATTTCGGACCTGTGCCCTGCTGCACACTGCAAATGTGTTGCCTGCGAGATGTGACCAGGAGAAGGGCGCCATGACCTCCCACCCACCAAGCTCCACTGCCCTCCCGTGCCTTGGGTAGCCTGTGCAGGTGGACAATGTGGGGGATACACCTGGAGGACAGGGGATGTAAGTGCCTTGGCAAGGGCCGGGCAGACGCACAGCAGTATCCAGCATGTCCCCAGAGGGAGGGCTAACGCCTACACCTGATGCAGCTTGACACACTCTCATCCACTCTCATTCGTACTTGTCTTCTGAGAATAATTCCACAGAGTCACATATTAGCTTCGAGGCATGTATTTGGACTTACGTCCTCTGTGATGCAGTATAGTGGACACTACTGGCAGCAAAATGCATGTGGAGGATATACTTAGCATGATTACACATACGGAAGGGGGTACAGGTAGATGTAATTAGTTGTTGACTGTGGAATGGAGGCTTCAGGGTTACAACTGCCTTGCCCTTGCTATGCTAAAGTACATTTGCTAGTAACTGATGGTCTCTGGGCTTTGACACAGACAGTATTAGTTTGGCCTACCAGACAGCTTGACATCATGGGGACAGTCCATCTCAGTTCCATGGTACCGGTTTAGTACAATAGTGACTCCGACACACCTGCGTCAGGGGTGACATCAGGGCATGTGCCTACCTGCATGCAGCAGCGTCTCACCAGTTGTTGCAATGTGGTGGCTATTGAACATGACACTGTTACTAGGGCCATGTTGTAGGGGGTTGCATTAGTTGTCCATGCAAAAGTCCTGGCACGGAAGTACAGACAAAGGTGAGGTGACAGTTCGCACGTACTACAGCAGACAGATAAGTGTGCACTGACAGGTGCATGTGTCCAGGTGCGCAGAATACATATTATGGCATAGTTGTTCGTGCTGTATTGGCCATGTGGTTACTGTACACAAGTCCCATACCTCTGCCTCCCCTTCTTCATGCAGAGACAGGGGATATGGTGGGGAACAGGGTGCATGTCCCGGAAATGTCAGATGTCATGGCAGTGGAGTTGATGGTAAGGTATTAGTCGCAGATTATATGGTGTAGTTCTTGTACAGCTAACTGCCCACTCCGTGCGAATGCAAAGCATGGGTACGGTGTTGTACATCAATGTTCAGTTGGGGGTATTGAGTCGGGGTCCCATGAATTGACAAGTTGACGTGTATGCGACACCTTCCATCAGGGCATCCATCCCATTGATGGTAAACATGGATGTCATCCAATGAAGCGGATTGTGGGTTGCAACGTGTTCTTCGTAGGTTGTCCCTTGTAAGATCCTGATGGGACATGTTGGATGACATTCGATGTAACTGTATGCCAGGAGACGTCGTGTGGAGGCACACTGGTCCCATTGCAGTGTTTCCCCGATTGCAGCCACATACGCCATGCCCCCATTCACTGAACAGATCCTGTCGTGGTGGTCCAGGGGTGCAAACAGGTGTACCAGGTCCGCCTTTGGACATGCCGGGTTGGAGAGACATAAATCCACAGGCCAGTAGTACGGACACCTCCGACAGTAGAAGACGGGGATGACGCAGCTGAACAATGCAATGCAATAAGTTACTCGGTAACTTACATTCAGCATTGCCAGATTTGTACAGCCCACTATCTGCAGCAAGCTGTCACTGTACAACTTGATCTGTCCGGTGTAGTTGGGGCTCACTGGTGCAACAGCCATATTGCTACGGGGTGATGTGATGGCGTGCTCCGGATGCCTGAGCAGTCAGCAGAGTGCAGCCTCCGACAATGCTGTGTATTCTGGTATGGATGTACGGCGGCAGGACTTGGAGTATGGCTTGGGGCGAAGGACACAGTCCCTCATCCCACATGCTTCTATGAATAGTCAAGGCCAGTGGTGTCTGACTCTTTCCGGATTACTTGCATTTGGTCCACATGTAGGAGTGGTATTGTTGTATTTTGTGGTGTTATCTGTCTTTCATGTTGTGCGCTATCTGCCAGTGGACGTTTTTCTCTGCATGGCTATGTTTCGCATCTTGTTAGTACACTGGCTCCATTGTCCTGCATGATTTTTTTCACTTTTATTTCGGAGTAGGAATGGAAGGCCATTCAGTGCTATCTGCTCTCCCGTGTGTGGGAGGGACACTCCGTTGGCGCTCTACGTTTTGGCTTCTGTGTGGGTGTGGTATTGAGCACACCTGTTCTCAGGCTGCAGGATTTCCTATTTTGCACATTGCATGTGTTGTTGTTGCGAGCAGGATGGGATAGGTATTTCTTGTTGTGACTGGCGTGCCTTTTCCGGACATTGTCGAGATTGTGCGCTGTTCTGTAGCAGCCGCCGTGTGCTTCTCCATGTTTTCCACACAGGGGTGTGTCCTATTTTGCCATCACATTACTCCCCTGTTCGAGACACTTGTGTGACGTCACGTTGACAACTGTGAGTTGTCGGTTGGGGTCATGGGTGATGCAGGAAGGCCACGCGACATGTGCCTTCAGAGTGGTGCTGGTGTGTGGGGTGTGCAGTTGTGACTCTGTGGCGTTTGTATGCAGCCCATGCGTGGCGCTGTCGTTGGCCTCTGCGTTGTGCGCATGTGTACCTGCGTCATCGCCGCTACGCTGCTGTGCCGTGACGGGGACGTCTCTTCCTGGTCCCGGGTAGTGGGTGCCCAGGATGTTGCGAGTTGTGTTGTTTTGACAGGTGGGACATGTGTGGATACAGTGGTAGGTGTGTCCTGTCGACACAGGGGTGCCTGGGGGGGCCATGTACATTTTTTCCGCCCTTGCATTGTGTGCAGTGTTTGCGTGCCCTTGTTTTGTGTCTGCCTACCTGCGTCGTCGTGGCGCGTTCAGTCCTAGGTGGTGCATCAGGTAGAGCATGGGTATGGCCTGGAGTGCAGGGTTCATGTCTGGGTGTGCCGCCTTTTCGTTCCCCGTCCTGCACAGTCGGTTTTCCGCCTTGGTTTCTCGTGCGGTGTCTCTTTGCCGATGAGGCTGTTTGGTTCTGACATCGTAATTTGTAGGCCGGGCGGTACGTCATTTTGTCGGATGGTGTGTCTCCATTGGCTAGCGCCGCTACGTGGACGGGCGCACATTGATGCCGGGCGGCGTCGCGGGCTTGCGGGCGTTGTTTGCCTGGTTTTTCACATCCTAATTTGGTGGACGTGTGACCCGTTGATGGCGGACGGTAGGTGGCGGTTTTTGCATCCGCCGACACGGCGGTGCTGCTTCCGCCCGACATCGTAATGGGCCCCTAAGTCTCTTAAACAAAAAAAATCTTCAGGACCGGATAGCATCCCAGCAGAATTTTATAAGGAATTTCAAATTCAACTTATTCCTCATTTATTTAAATTATTTACCTTTTTTTGCTCCATAGGGACTATTTCAGGTTCTTTTACTGAAGCATTAATAGTTGTGTTACCTAAACCTAATAAAGACCCTACACTTGTTTCAAACTACCGTCCAATTTCCTTATTAAATCAAGATTGTAAGCTCTATGCCAAAATACTGGCAACGAGGTTAACCTCTGTTTTAGATTCTATCATTCATCCAGATCAGTCTGGGTTTATGAAAAATAGATATTCTGCTAATAATACAGGAACGTTATTGCATGTTATAGAACAAGGGTCCAATTTACCTTTACCAGCAGGGGTGTTAGCATTAGATGCTGAAAAAGCCTTTGATAAAGTTCATTGGCAGTTTTTATTTCGTACTTTATGTGCATTTAATTTTGGTGATATATTTATTCGTATATCTGCTCTTTATTCTACCCCTACAGCTCGTTTATTTAATAAAGGCCAAACTTCTAACCAATTTTCTCTTTTCAGAGGTACCAGATGGGTTGTCCCCTCTCCCCGCTCCTATTTCTTCTTGTAATTGAACCTTTGCTTGTTTCAATTTGGAATTGTAATGATATTTATGGTATTAAAATTAAGGAGGTTACTGTTAAAACGTTAGCATATGCAGATGATGTGCTTTAATTTATTAGTAATCCTATTTCCTCACTTCCTCCTTTATTTGAGATTATTTCTTCTTATTCCATACTTTCTGGGTATAAGTTAAATACTAGTAAAACTGAATTCTTTCCTATAAATATTCACTGTAACCCAGATATGTTACCCATGAAAGATATAATTTGGCAAAGAGAAAAACTTAAATACCTAGGCATTTTGTTTTCATCTTCTTTGAAAACTACAATTCATTAAATTGTGAGTCTATTTTAAGTTATATTAAAGATAAAATATCTAAATGGTCTCCACTTCATCTTTCATGGTGGGGGAGAATGTAATCCATAAAAATGACTATAGCACCCAAAATCTTTTACTCCCTTAACATGATCCCTACCCAATTTCCTATGAAGTTTTATAAAGATATAGATCGGCTTCTTACTAAGGGGCCGATTCCGATCTCGGCCGGTAGGGCTCCGAATCGGACTTGGCATTACCGGATCCGATTCGGAGCCCTGTTTCCCGACCGAGTCGGACGTGCGTCCGGGCGAGCGAGTACGATGCGAACGTACGCGAAATCGCTGACCGACTCGTTCGCGGGACCCAACCGCTCCGACCGACTCGCACGGACACGACTCGCACCGCGCAATGGAGACGTTCCCCGGCCGGGTAAGTACGATGCGCGCCGCGAGCAGTCCGACCGACTCGCGCCGTCCGGCTCGAAAGAGCAGTCGGAGCCGCACTTTGGGGGTCCGTGTCGGACCCCCCTGTACGCCTAGCCGCGCGAGTCGCACACAGGGGGGACCCATGGGTCCCCCCTACCTGTGCATGTATGCCGCGAGTCGCTTCGAGGCGTACCCGCTGTAGGGGGCGCCCTTGTTCGCCTCGCACCCATTGAGTCAATGGGAGCCAGCGTACGCGTTGTACGACCGGCTCCCATTGACTTCAATGGGAGTCCGACCGAATCGAGTCCGATAGCATGCGAACGCATCGTACTTGTTCGGTCGGACTGCTAGGGTCCGATTCGGTCGGAAATCTCTCGGGTCCGGCTCGGTCGGAGAGATTTCCGGCCTGAATCGGAATCGGCCCCTTAATTTCTTTGGAGTAATAAAGCACCTCGTATTAGTTATAAAAAATTAAAACTACCTAAATGTAAAGAAGGTTTTGGTATACCAGATTTCTTTTGTTATCACAAAGCTTTTATATTAAAGCAAAGCTCTCTTTGGTTTAATCATTCTCATTTGATTAATCCTCCTACATGGCTTAAAAGTGTTTAATAGATCCGTTTTCCCTACCTTCTTTGTTAACTATGTCCAATAAATCCATATTTTTTCATAAATCTGTTATTTTGAAATCCACTAAGTTAATATTACATGATTTTGATTTAATTTTTCATTCAGCTATGTCCATTACTGAAGATATGTCGTTATGGTATAATTCAAATATAAAACTTACTAAAAATGTTAGATATTGACACTCATGGATTAAAGCTGGTATCTTTTATCTCAAAGATATTTATTATAATAATGCTTTTATCTCTTTTGATGTTCTAAAGGAAAAATTTAATTTACCTTCAACTGATTTACTTAAATATGAACTTTTATGCAATTCTATTTTAGATTCATTCCCTATTTTTATACCTTCTAGTGCTAAGTCTGATTTATCAATTTATATTCAAACTCTTTCTACTCAGCCTCATGCTGTTTCAATTCTATATAAAAAAATTATTACAGTTAAAGGTGACAATATTAACACGCTTGTAACATTTTGGAATAATGAGCTTTCTTTATCTTTATCTTACGAAACTTGGAAAACTATATGGCTTAATAGTATTTCAGGATGGTTACCTGCTTCGCTTTATCAGACAAACTCATATATTTTATATAATTGTTTATGATCCCCACTGAAATTGTTTAATGCCAAACTCCTTCCGACTTCCAATTGCTGGCATTGTAATTCACATACTGGTTCGTTAAAGCATATGCTTTTTGAATGTCCTTCGATTTTTAAATTTTGGACTGATGTTTGGGATGTTATAACAAAAATATTTAATATTCATGATGTTTTATCATTTAACTTGATCATTTGTAAATCTGTCATTCTTTCTCATAAATTGATTGACTCAGAAGGTAAACTTTTTAATTTCTTATTATCAGCAGCTTTAAAATCCATTATCTAATGTTGGAAAGTTGTCTCATTATTATCTGTTCATGTTTGGTGGTCATGGGTCATTTTTACTTGAAGAGGAGCTCAGTTATCCTTGAATGGTGTTATTCATAATTGTAATTCTTTTCATTTATTCTGGAAACCTATTGATAACTATTTATCTTCTTAAAATGTATTTTTCTATATGTTAAATTTTTATCGATATTTCTGCACAGTTTCTATTATTAGTAGTTCTTTCCTATGCTTATTAATAGTAATTGTATAATTGTTTCCGCCCCTTCCCTTTTTAATTTTTTGTAATAATATATTATATTGTACCTGTTATAACTTTATTGATGTTGATAATTGTCATATCTTCTTATAGGGTATTTTATTGTAATATTGTTTGTATTGTCTATCTGATAACTAAAAATGTAATAAACTATTCTGAACACAAGAGTGGAGTGGCATGTTGTAGAATAAAGTAGAGTAGACGGGAATTTTTATTTAGTTTATATATTTACTTTAATTAAAGATTACATTCAAAATTAGGTTAATAGTGCAATAGCATTTTTTATTTAGTTTGTTATCAAAAATAAACATATTATTAAACGTAATTGCTAACATAAAAATATTTGTATTGTTTTTTTTAGTTTAAGTGTTTTTTTTATTTTTTCTCTACTTTATTATGTGAAGATCTCCAGCTTGACTTCGGCGTTTCCCTCTGGTAAAGTATAGGGAAAATTAAAAAAGTTTATTAAACACGATTTTAAAATATTTTTTCATAAATATTAATGCAAATTAATTTTTATATCTTTATTTTAAATATAGAATTAGATTAAAAATGCTAGAGCTCTATTAGCTTAGTTTTGAATTAAAACTAATTAATATAATCAATGAATTAATTGTTTTAGTTTAAATTAAAAAACAAATTCTCCTCTACATTTTTTATTTTTACGCATTCATAAGTAATAAAAGTGATACGTACTATTTATTAAAATGAATTGAATTATATTTTAATGAAATGTATTTTTACATTTCTTTTTAAATGGAAAAATGTTTTTAAAAAATTTGCAATTAAATTAAAAATATGTACTATTTTCACCAATGATTTTTAACATTAATTTACATTTATTTGTTTTTTTTCTATTTTAAATAGTTTAATTTAAATTAACAATATTTCCAATGGAGATTTATTTTACGTCCCTAACTCAAATCCCTAACTCAATTATTTTGTGCCTAGGGGGTGCAATACCAGTGGTTGGCCATGTGGGTTGGTAGCCTGACTTCTGCTCTGAACAGGAGTGTTTTACTACTGTTTTGGGTTCCTTTTTGGCTGTAGTAACTATTTGCTGAAGAAATTTTGCCTCCGCTCCCCAACACTTGCCCTAGTTGTGGCACAAAATTTAGAAACCCTGGACGTTTGCTTTACCATGGCTTCCTTTTTACTAGCCGTGGTAAACACCCGTAAGGCTTTTAATGGAATGTCACCCATATCTTAATGAACCTATATTTCTGGGTCGATCCTGATCACAAACGATTATTGTGACAAGTCTCCGATGCTGGCTAGTTTTGCACTGCCTCACACAGCACTTTATAAATAATATTAACTGTTTACAGGTCGCACTGAATTTTGGTCTTAACTGTGTTTTTACTTCTATTGTACTGTCATCTTTCGTTTTATATTATCTAGATCTAGTACATGAGACATTCCAAATGTTTTATTCACTCATCGCAAATTTTTTAAATTATTTCTTTTAATTTTAGATCTGTACTGTAGCTTTACCTTGCGGTCTGTAGTTCGCACTCTATGAATTGTTTTAATCAATGTACTTTTATGCATTTTAAACAAATGCGAAATAAAGTTTGAATTGAATTGAACTATAGATTGCAGTTTGTGAATAGTTGTAGGCACATCTTTTACTGGGTGAGTGGACGTCCCTCCCTGGCCTTCCCTGACCCTCGCTAAACCACTTCTTACCCCTCCTTAATCTCTTTCCCTTCATTTGTAAGTATTCCCCTATTTCCAACCACTCCCGTGTCCCTCCCACATTACTACTAAAATGTATTCCTATGTGTGCAGAGACTCTGCAGTCATGGCGGCGATCTCCCCACAAATATGTATAGAAAGAGGTACTAATTCTGCATGTAGATTTGTGAATAGCATCCAGTAGTATGTATTGTAGTCAGTGCTTAATTTGTGCCAGTGCTTTCCGGTGCTCAGCACCGGCACCTTTTTATCAGGGCCGGGTCTATACTGCCACTGCCAAATTACATTAACAACACGACTGCACTGCAGTCTGCACGTCACGGTCAAAGTTTATTAAATATAATTGCCTTACTGCAGTGTTGCTCACTTCACAGACAGTCTCCAGAATCCTCCGTCGGTGAAGAAGAGTGTTTCTCTGCAGGGCTGCTGACAGAGCGAGCCCGATAAATCCATTTCCATGATGCAAATTAATTTGCATTCAGTGTTGCTGGTGGTGGGCGGGCCACTGATTGGGCTGTATTTGGTTCTATAGGGTAGGGGGCTGCGGCAGCGTGCCGTGCGTAAACTTTTTTCATTCCAGGGACGGTGGACCACACCCCAGCACACACGCACTGGACGAGTCACCAGCACCAGTTAGCGCGACGTGGAGGCGGGCACTTTTGAAGCAGCAGCAGGCCTCTTAATAAGTCAGTGCCACCAGCAGTAACCGCAGTAAGTAATAAAAAACCAATGCTGCTGCTTTTACTGGCTCGAGGTGACAGTCATCTGAACCGAGACAGAGGCCCCAGCAATCATGCCACTGGCATCGGGCGGCGGAGCACCGTGTGCAGTGCTATGCTCCAAGGCTGCCGGAAGCGCAGGGCCTTGCCCTTAATTTAACCCCTGTCTACTCTAAAGTGTATACTTACTTTTACTTGGCTGGCAGTGCTCAAAAGAAATGAAAAAATCCTTGAAAGCCAAATGGATAAAAAAAAAGGTGTGATAATCTTTAAGGAAATGTGATTTGCACGTGTGGGAAGAGCCACCAGCAGTAACCGTGGCGCCTACAGTCAGTAAATAATAAAATCCAATGCTGCTTTTACTGGCTCGAGGTGACGGTCACTTGAACCGAGTCAGAGAGGCCCCAGCAATCATGCCACCTGCGTCAGGCGGGGCACCGTGTGTATAGATACGACACAGCGCAAAGAATCGTTCTGGTCACATACATGTGACACAAACAGTGTGCAGCCAAATCACGTCTCACTTGTCCCTGATTTCCAATGTCCCCAAGTTACGCACTCTTCTATGTACAACACTCCCTGGTCGAAATGACCTTTCGAAAATAAGAATAATCCCTGCACAGCCCCCTGCAACAATGCCTTCTTCTAATTGCCACTTCACTGGTGTCCGGCAACATTGTCCCTGCCTCCATTAAATAATCTACTTCATTTCTTAAGCACCGTCTTGCTACGAATTCAATTCAAGGAGCAGAATGACCATCAGCGCTATAACTAAGGCAGACCGACTGGCACACTGACATTTTGCACGCACAAGTGTTCTCTTTTTTCAGCAGCACCCTTTTCAAGGTATCGTTTCCTACTTTATTTTATTTGTGTAGAGAGTAGTTTCATCGTCTTTGTGTAACCTCTTCCAAATCATCTCCCCTGAAGCTGTAGGATTATCTCATGGACAAATTTCAAAATCTTTCTTATTGCTCTGCACTCTTTTGTTTGCACAAGCAGTTTATTCATATTTATTTTCAAACAACAATATTGCTTGCACAAAATACCAAAATGTGCAGTCTAACATGTACAATTTCAAACCTAAGTTGCGATAATCAGGTCGCAAGAAAGGCAGAGGAAATAAACCCAAATATCCTCCCAACTGAGCTTTTCACAAGCATACATCCATAGTGTGCACGGGATCAGGAGGGCTAGCCATGCAAGAACGTGCCTGGCACAAAAATTAAGCTCAAGAACAGTGCAGGAATCCAGAGGCCTCAGTCCACGGACCTGGCTGCAGCCTCCCAGGGGAGTTTGAGGGTCCGTGGGGCTGAAAGGTTTGTTGGCAGGCATGTCCTGGTACAAGATGTACTTGCTTGTGAGTGGTTAGTCTGTAGAATGAGGCAGTGACTTAACTTCACATTGGGGCACCTCCCTCCAGGGGGTGTGCAGTGCATTCCTAGGGAAGGTTGAAAAGTGGGGGTGCGGCCGGCCTGGAGAACCCCCCAGCATGGACAGAGGAGAGAGCGAGAGATAGTGGTTTGGAGGCCTGCCTGGAGAGGACTGAGGAGGACAGGTGATGTCCACCTGGGGAAGAGTACAGAAGGGCGTGTGGGGTCGGTCCGTGTCAGTCTAGTACAGGAGACTGGAGACCAGAAGGGAGGGGGAGCAACCCTGTAGGAGAGAGCAGGAAAGAGGGGCGAGTCTATGTTTAGAAAGCAGAAGAGATGAGCAAGTGTGCAGGCCTGCCGGAGGGAGGGGGTCAGAAGGGCGTGTAGGATGGGGAGGTGTCAGGCATAGCGAAAAGACCCGAAGGAAAGTAGGGGACAGCCAGGCGAAAACTTGATATGGGGGAGGGGGGACATGCTCAGGGCTGAGAGGCCTCAAGGAGAGATCAGAAGAGATGGGGACTGGCAGCAGAAGAGGGTGAGTGTGCAGGCCTTGGAGACATCACAATGGGTTGGGGGGGTTAGAGCTTGTCTAGATAGAGGCTGAGCGCAAGAGGGGAAAGTGCGCAGGTGTGTGAAGATAGCAGGAGGGAGGTGTAAGGGCGTTTGCAGGTCTGGTGGAGGGAACGGAGGGGTATGGGGAGGTAAGGGCCCACTGTGGAGGAAGTGGGTGGAGCCAGGGGGGAAGTGGGTGTGGCCTCCAACAAATATTTGAGCACCTGGACTTCATATTTTACAAATTAAGCACTGATTGTAGTACTACAAAATGTACTACCAAATGCAGTTTGTGGATTGCCCCCATAATGTCCTTGACACCAAGAGCTGTTTCATCAAGAGTAATCGCAAGATAGGCCTATGGAACAATCACATTCCAGCATTCCCATAGGTCTAAAACAGGATTGATGGATAAAACTGTTATTTTTCTTATTTGACTAGTAGAGAAATGGCTGCTATACCTTAATAAGAAGATCATACACCTTTTTTCAGACATCGACGACCCCATTCTCATGAGGCAGTTATGTAGGTTGACCCCTGTGGCGACAGCCTGAAGAACACCACTGTCTGAATTCAAGATGCAACTGTGATATGATACCCTCTTCCCAAAAGACAACACAAATATCCCAAATACGCTCTACTTAAAAGACTACACAAATATCCTAAAAGACAACAAAAATTGCCAAGTCACAGCCTCGACGTCAGCCTCGACTCCAGGCTCTCATGTAACATTGATCCAGATCTACATCTGTTTGGGGCAGAAACACCACTAAGCCGAAATGTACTAACATTTTGTGCCGGCATTTGTGTGACACAATACATCACAAAAATATATTTACTTACCATTCTAAAAGGCCACGTGCGCAGTGCTAAGCTGTGTTGTGTCGCTCAAGCATCTGCATTAATCTTACTAAGAATTACAGGAGAAATGGCATGTGAAAAGGTGGCCTGAAAGCTGGTTTTGAAAAGGCATGAGTATAGTCTTTTTGAAATTCTTTCTGTGGGTGGTGGTAGTCAATTTCTGAGGCAAGAACTTTGCCAATAATCAAGCTACTTTTCATGTTGATAATGTGTCAGTTGTAGCCCTTGTGAATAGGTAGCCAGTTAGGGATAATCGGGTTTTATTTTTCTGAAGAATATTTGTCTTGGATTGCATGATTTACAATATAATTTTAAGGCATGGTATGTGACAGACCTTCAAAATGACACTGCGGTTCCCTAATCTTGTTCGTAGGGGCAGAAGTTTCATGGACTGGTGCCAACAGCGAATAACAGAAGACAGGGGTGCCATATGAGCTATGGGATTTAGGATGTTCAGGACATTGCACCTGATTGAAAAATTGTTAGCACTTTCGAAAAGTAGAAGTTACAAACACGCCTGGGATGAATGTTTGGAATTTGAGTCCATCAGGTGGGATTGTAAGGACATGGACTGGGGTCAGAGGTGGGAGATGTGGTTAATTTATTGTGATTATCAAGAGGCAGCTTATGCCTTTGCCTTTTGCAAGGAAGTGGGTGTGCATATCATGTTATGAAAAAATGTTCTGGGTTTATGTGCTTGGCACAGATGAAATGGGTTTCAGAATGCTTGAGGGGTGGGTTCATGAGTTTATAAGGTCTGGTTGGTTTAGGTGCCCAGTAACAGTAGACCTACTGTACCACTTGGTGAGTACATTAGTGGTTATATTTATTTTTTAATATGAGAATACTTAGCCTTCATATATGTTTGATCTGCTTATTTTTGGAACAATTAGGGGGTCAGTGTTGCTAGGCATACGTTGAGGTCTGTGATTTGGTGTAGTGGTGGAATCTGGGGTGATTGATTAAGGTGTGGCTTAAAGATAGACCAATCTGACAGAGGGAAGATGGTGCAGTTGCAAGCCAGTGGGAGGACGGGTATTTCTCCAGTAAGGGCAATGCATATCTTAGGTAGGATGGTGGTGCAGGAGGAGGTGTGATTTACCAGACCAAAGATAGTTCTTATCTGACTTCTTTTTAAGTTTGAGGTGCTGAGTAGGGCAGTGTGTGGACTCTGGGATTGCCGGGTGTGATTTCTGGTTCCATTCTTTTAGAAGTGGAGCAGCTGCAGGGGCTGCCAGAGTGGGCCTTTCGGCTTCCGTAAGAGGGCTTTAAATGCATTGGTAGGTAGAGATCCGATTGTTGTATGTGTCCCCTGATTAAGCATTGGACTGTTAGATATGATTGGCATTGCTTACTTTTACTGCTTCTTTCCTTGTCATTTACGATGCGTGCGTGGTCCAATTGCTTGCTTTACGAAGATCATGTGGGTCACACTTGACTGCATTTCCAAAATATACTGAAAGCTGATATTTATGCGATCATTCATGACCTGTGCTGGAGCAGCAGCGATGCATCTGCAAGATGTGTCTATAGCTGGTGCATGCTTACTGAGATTGCCGGATTTATTTAAGTTTTCATGTTTCCACTCTGCCGCTTTTGAATGGTTTCTGTCATAACATGAAATGAACTAGAACTAAAGAAAGATGCTATGTACATTTTGAGAAAATTATTGATTAAAATGATATGCCAAGTGAAATTGAGCAACCACATTTTCTCAGTGATCTGTCGTTATTAACAGTTTGCCAATGTATGGTGTTCTGAAAAATCCTCCATTTTGCCACTATCCTTTCACAGTGGTTTGAGGGAGGGTGAACTCCGGACACACCTATGGGATCAGACCTCCTTGACACCCCATGAAAGTAGTGGAATATTTAATTAAAGTGCTCCTTCGGAATCTATTGCGTTTTCAGACAACTTAAGTGAAAATATTACGTAAAATGCATCTTTTGGCCCCATCTAAAAAAGAATTCTCTGGGGGTGGTGAGACCTTACCTCACTGAAAAAGGCCAGGTTCTCTTGTTTCACTTCATCCCTCACTAAATTGCAGTTAAGGAATATACTCCAAACCATGGCCCAATACACAGCCTAATCACCCCAGGACCAGGCCTACATATGTCCCCTTCAAACACCTGATACCTAAGCCGTAAAGGGCTGTCCACGGGGGCCAAAATCCACATAAGTAAGCCCTGCAGCTTTAAGGAGCCTCCCGAGGCCAGCGTATCATCCCTGGTCTGCCATTTTAAGAGTGGGACCAAGGATCACGCATCGTCCTGCATCGGGCCCAGGTCTTGCGACCAAGACCATCCATATTGGCACAGAGGCATAGGGGGCTACTGCCCCCATCGGTGCCAGATAAAGGGGCCCTCCCGATGCCTTATACCAGGCCCCTCATCGGAGGTGACCCCACCGGATCAAGGCCTCCCCCCGCAGTCAGAGAGCTGATCGATGCACAGGGGCTTCAGCGCTCTGCTCCTCTTCTGCACCCTGGTCCAGCCTGTGAATATAGGGTATCTCCCCCACCAGCAGCGAACAGCAGCAGCGGCCACTACTAAACTGCTGAGTTCCCTAAGGACGAGCACCCCATCCCCAGCCCACCATCTTTAAGGAGTGCCGCAGGAACATCCACCGCCCTGCATAGGGCCCTGGACCCACAGCTGGGCCATCTGTCTCAGTGGCGCGGTAGGGGCATAGAGGGGCGACTAACCTCCATCGTCGCCAGTTAAAGGGGCCCCCCTCAATGCCTGACCAGGGGGCTCCTCATCGGAGCTGATCCTGCTGGAGCAGCCTTCCCCCCCCCCCGGTGAGTGAACTGATTGGTGAGGGGGGCTTTGGCGCTCTGCTCCCCTTTTGCACCCTCCTCCATCCAGCCTGTGACTACAGGGGTTCACCCCCACTGGCAAAGAACAGTGGGGGTGATAGATACTAGGGCAACGAGTCCCCCAAGACTGGGCGCACCATCCCTGGCTCGCCATCTTCAAAGAGTGCAACAGAAGCATAGGGCCCTGGACCCACAGCTGGGCCATCTGTGAGGGCGCCTGGCTGGCGGGGACATTTGACTTCCCTCTGCACTGCTGTTGTCTGGACTGCGGTGACCCAGTTGAACGAACACACGGCCATGGGGCTGCCAAAGCGGGGCCTTACCCACCCTGCGGTGAGTTGCTTGAACGGTGTGGGGGCGTTAGCAAGCTGGGGGCAGGTGTGGCGCTACTGAACTGCCTCTTGAGGAGAGGGCTGCTGCGTGACCTGGGGCCTCACACCAAATTGGAGTACCTGGCGGGCCTGAAGCGACCAGGCCAGCACTGGAGGCGTCTACCTTCCCACAGGACTCAGTGCCCTGCTGTAATAATGTGTAAGTGACATTATGATGTCACTTAGTTCTAGAGAATGTTAGGGATGTTAAGTCTAAGAAATACACTCACTGGGGATTCAACTGTTATACTAGGCATGATATGGAAGCGGATTTATAAGCTCTATTAAAGGATGGTCACAAACTATATTTATTGTATCTGGAGGATTCTTTTACAATGGCGACGAAATTGGGATGAGAACACCTTCAAAGAGAGTGAAGATTTTCAGCTAAAAGAAATCTGCTGTGATTTTTTTTCCCTATTTACAACTAACTGTGGATGAGCGCTGGTCTGGTCATTTGGAAAAGAAATAACATGGACTACACTGGACCTGCATAAGAAACAAATTGCTGAATGACTTCCTTTTGAACTTTGATGATGACCTTTAATCTTGAACTGTAAGTAATTTACAAATTGAATTTGCCAAGACTTATTTGGAATTACAAGCAGCAAGTAAGCTGAATTTTTCTTTAAATAAAAAATTATTTGCTGATATTTAGAAAAAATAAGAAAATTGAAGCTATTGAAATTGTGAATTAATGCATGTCGAGTGTTTCAATGCCAGCACTTGAAAATTATACGAAATGAGCAGAGTTTAACTCAAAGCCGAGGCAGGACAAAGCTTTAGTTTGAAAATAAACACTGCCTCTAACGGCAAATTGAACTCCTAATTAAAAATAAACACTTGACACCAGCACGTGCAATCAAGTGTGAAAGAAATCGAGTCAACAGCTGAAATAAACACTTAGCAGGGTATGCTTTAGCGCGTGTAATCAAGCGTTAAGGGAAGAGAACTGATAATTGAAAAGTAAACACTGACGTGCAGTGCCCTGCCACCTACCATGAGCTCCTGGAACCCCTCAGCCAGTTGCTGCACCTGGGGCCTGCCCGGGCGTGTGCTGCCTACACCATTGTAAACACTGCCCGAGGCCCTTGCCACCACCAGTGTTTTTAAACTCCTGGGCTCCGTACACTGGGCTCTGGCACATGGACCTGCATTGCCCCTCTAGCTCAAACAGAGACTGCATTCACACCTGAGGAGCTGTGTTCTGACCCTCTCCACGTGGGATGCAACAAATTCGAGCCATCTCTATAAGGAGCGCCCCCACAGTAGTGCTTGCCCAGAACTCATCCAATCACCCCTGGGGAGACCAATGACTGGTGGGTGCCCTGTGGACTATTGAGCAACCTTGGACTTCACGGTGTACCCAGGGGACCTTGCTGGGTATGCCCCACATGCCACTCTGCACGATGCGCCTGTGGCTCCTCCCTGTTGCCCTTGAGTAGCCCGGGATAAAGGTACCCTCAACCACCAGCTAGGCCTGACTGCTTCCCCGCTCCCCCAGTGACTCTGGAGCTGCTTGGGAGGTGAGGTGGGAATGGTCTCCCCCATGCCATATCAGTGCGTCGGCACAGATACACCATGCCGTGCTCCAAGTCTGCCAAGGCGACTTCTGTCACGTCGCTTTGTCACAAAACTTCAACATTTGACATAGACCTGAAAGGAAGCATCACACCTGCTGCAGCCGCGGGATCCTTGCAGGTACCTATTGCGCAGGACTATATGGACCAATTCCTGAAGAATATCCCCTCTGAAATTGGCTCCCTCAAAACTGGCTTCAAGTCCTGCCTCCAGGACATGCGGCAGAACATATCCGAAATTATGAGACTGCATGGATGACCTGGAACGCCTTCCGGAGACACGGGCAGAAGACCAAGAAATGCTTTGGTGTAGAGTGGCCACACTCGATGAACAGCCGGTGGAACTGCCGGCCAAGCAGGAAGACTTAGAAAATCGGAGCAGCCGAAACAATATTCACATTCTGGGGGGTCACCAGGGATGCAGAAGGAGAGGACATTATATTTTTTGCAGCTGAACTCCTGCAGATGATCCGGGGTGACCTGGTAGCCCGTCCACTGGCCCTCGATACCACCCATTGTGTCTTCAGTGCTGGAACGCCCGAATGCTCTCCCTGACATGCTCACGTGGGTTCATTACTTCACCAAAAAAAGAGGCCATCAAGGGGGCCTCCAGGGGTAAAGACGACTTAGTCTTCTGCAGTTACACCATTCAACTCTTTAAAGATCTCTACCCTGTTACCCTGTGCAAGAGACAAGACTTCAAACCGATCACTAACAAACTCAGGGACTTGAACATCCAATACCTATGGGGCCATCCCTTTGCTCTTTTGTTCCCTTGGAAAAGAAAACAGTGCTCCTTACTCTCCTTGGCTGAAGCTAAAAAGCTGCTGGACCTCCCAGACGACTCATCCAGAAGAAGTGCGTCCCCTGCCCGTGCGGCTGCCGGGGAGGGATAGCGCCCAGTATGGCAGACAGTACATGCTGGGCGACACAGCAAGCCTGCCAAAGTGACTGCACTCCAGGAGGCTAAACAAGACATCATCGCTCATCTGCAGAACATGGAAAAGGAATTGTCCTTAACTGCCACTCCGATTGACTGACAGTGATAATCACCAACCTCTGCTTCCTCGACAAGAGGGGACACTGACGTATGCATGATACGCCTTCAATCATCCTTGGGCCTAGGGCCTGGCTAACGCTGGTCACAGGGTCTGGTGGACCCAGTTGTTTATGCCAATATGTCTACCCGTTTGCTTCCCTAGTTGGAACGCTGTCTCCTGATGGCCAGACAAACATTCCCAACGGCCCACCCACCTTGATTCGTCCTTCAGGAGGGTGACTTCTCCAATGGGACCGGCACGCCTCTGCATCGGCTCCCCCAGGACCAGAATGGAGCTGTTAGACCATGTTGGCCTACCGTTGTTCATTTCTTTTCTTTGTTTTCCACTCTCCATTGGTCAGGTGCCTCTCCAGGGGAAGCTTACCCATCCTCCTCCTCTGACCTACACTACATGCTACCATACACCATTTGGCATGACAGTGACACAGAGGCTTCCCAGCACCTATACTCTGCAAGCGGCATGTTAGTGATGCCCACAATCTACCACTTGCCCTCTGTCCGGGGGTGAGATGCCCACCACCAGAGTCATCCTAGGTGAGCCCTTCTGCGTATCACCATGCGCACGCCTGACAGCATAGCGGTCACATTTACTTGCCTATGCTATGGCCACCACACAACATCCTAAATTACTCTCTCTTAACTTCCGGGGCTTGCACTCGCCTAACAAGCCCAAGCAGGTCTGGCGCTACCTTCTTTTGTAGGACCCAGATGTCATCTTCCTCTAGGAGACGCATCTCCTGTGGGATGACTGCCACCACATGTCCCATACAAAATACCCACATCGCTTTTGGGCGCACACTCTAACAAAACATTGGGTGTGGCCATCATGTGCAAGGTACATTTTTGGCCCACAGTCCGGAAAACTACCAGAGACAAGGACGGTCGCTACGTGAAACTGACTATCTAATGGGGCACACACCCACTAGTTCTCCTTAACATTTACGCCCACAACCAGGCCCAAGATTCCTTCCTCAGGGACCTTCTGCTGGAGCAGCTGGTGAACGAGGTGGGTGATTTCATAGTATCTGGTGAACTTAACATGGTGTGGGACTCCAAGCTTGATCTTAGTGCTGCATCCTTCCAAGGCACAAGGGCAATGCCTGCTCTGCTTAAACATCACCATACTGATCTGAGTTTGGTGGACACGTGGCGCTACAGACATCCTGACACATAAGACTACTCCTTTTATTTGCACGTCCATGCCTCATACTCCCCCATCGATTATCTCTTTCTTACAAATTCTCTGCTCCTTGATCTGGAAGCAGTGGCCATATTGGACATCTCCATCGTGGACCATGCCCATGTGGAATTGGTATGGGTCAGGCGCAGTGGCCCATGTCAGGTACCACCACGCTGGCAATTCCCTCCCGAGAAACTCAGAGACCCAGTAGATACGGCTGAGATCCATAAGGGGATCGCAGACTTATTCGACCTTAATGATCACCTCACACACTGTGGGATGGCTTTAAGGCTACCATTAGGAGGGTGATTTCGACCATTGCTATTGCTATCGCGTGAGCGAGAGAGTCCCGTCTGGTGGAGACAGACCTGATGGCTGAGATTAAAGCCCTTGAGCGCCTTGATCAGTCTGCTCCCACCAGGCGCAAGAAGTGACAGCTTGCGATACTGCGGGGACAACTGAGAGCCCATAGGACCAACAAGGCTGAGTGATCCCTTCTGGCTCTGAAACAGAAGTACTATGAAGGGGGGAACAAAGTCAGTACTCTCCTAGCCCGTAAACTGCATCAACATCATGCCAGGGCCCACATAGCCAAGATTCAGATGGGTGAGACGACTTGGGCAACTATAGAACGGGCAAAGCATCATTCATTCCACAGCTTACCAAACTCTCTACACCTGAGATGACATTCCTCCGGACCTAATAGATTCCTACTTACAGCCTGCAACTGAGACGCTCTTGACCCACAGCATGCAGAACTCTTGGACGCCTCTATCACCCTAGCAGAGCTACACGGAGCTCTGCAAGAGCTCCAGATCGGGAAGACACCCGGCCTGTACAGGCTTCCTGTCACTTTCTACAGAGTATTCCTCCCCATCCTCCAAGATCGCCTACTGACACTATTCAACTCACTCTCACACAACATGGGGCTTATCTGCACTATGGTGGCTGCCGAGACCGCCCTCATCCCCAAACTGGGCAAGGAGTGCACCTATGCTCTTCCTACCATCCCATAGGCCTCCTGAATACGGACGCCAAGATCTTTACAAAGATCCTGGTGAACAGGCTGGAACAGTACCTCCCCGTCCTCATAGCCCCTGACCAGGTGGGCTTCATCCGCAACCAGCAAGCTACGGATATTATCTGACGGAATGCGCATTTGGTAGGGAAATCCCACAATCTCAATATCTTGCCATGATCCTATTAATCATGCCCGGGCCCAGACCAATTCTATGGCGGGCCGCATGAAGAAAAGTCCAGATGACCCTCTAAAATGCCTTCTCCTCATCTTGTCTTCTCTCACTAGAAGCAGAGAAAGCATTTGACAGGGTCAGCGGGACTAGGCCCGGGCATGATTAATAGGATCATGGCATCTTATATATGCCTGACTGACACCATTCGGGTTAATGGACAACAAACAAGCCTGATCCATCTAGCTAGAGGCACACAGCAGGGGTGTCCACTTTCACCCCTGCTGTTTGCCCTGGCAGTGGAGCCCCTTGCCATCACTATGCGGCAGACGGTGTCCATCGTGGGCTCCCTTTTGGTTGGCGTCGCCACAAAATAAGTCTTTTTGCAGATGGCTCACTGCTTACTCTCACTCAGCCTGCTACCTCCCTTCATGCTCACAACTTTTGAGCAGGTTTCCAGTTTTAAATAAACATGACCAAATCATATGCCCTTAACATGCAGAGAGCTATACAGGTCTATACCCACTTGGAGAAATTGTTTAGAGCATACAATGGCTCTAGGGGCTTGATTTCACGCACCTACCAAGTATTCCAACACACTACACAGCCGCGGCCTCACACGTACCAATTGCAATGGCAGAATAGCTCTGTAAAGTGTATTTGACAAAAGCAAAAGGAAACACTCTGGTGCGACATCCTTAAAACCTACAGAAGTACACTGCAGCATGAGACAGTGTACAAAATCATGATACAATGGCACTACACACCGACACACCTTCACAGCATTTATCCTACTGTCTCTGACCTTTGCTGGCAATGTAAAGCTGCACCGGGGGACTTTTACCATATTTGGTGGTCATGCTCTCTCATTACTACCTATTGGAAAGATGTCCTCGGCCACATCAAAGGCGCTGTGGGCTTCCCTCTTCCTGACTCATACACCATGGCTAATCTGGGCATCCGGCCCCTTGAATTAGAAGCAATGACACACATGGACTGGAGACTTATTAGTCACATGCTAGATGCTGCAAAATAGCTCATAGCATTTTACTGGAAGAAACCCACTGCTCCACCCATCACCCAATGGTTTATGCATCTTTGGCATGTCATGGCTATGGAATTTCTATCTCATAAGGTGGCACAGACTGACGCTGAATTCACCAGCATCTGGAAACCACTGATTGACTATTTTACCCATCTATAATATACCTGTTTCATGCCGGCCCGGCTAAAAGCGCTCCAACTCTTTGATTAAGTAACCCCACATGATGATGACACAGGCACTGTGGCACTGACCTCCTGTCCCTTTGACACCCCACCCATCCCCTCTCCCCCCACTGCCTGAGAATCTCCCGCCTATAGAGCCCCATGACATCTCCCCAGTTTGATAGTCACATGAGCCATACCTCTGACCCATACTGATTTCAATGTTTGGTTACACTGATCTTTTCTTCTCCTTCTTGGACACATGGCATGTCTCCCCATTCGCAAAGCCCCCTAGTTGGGTGCCCTGAGTTTACACCGCTCCTAGTGCACCTATGCCCTCTGCACAATGTTGTTGATTACTGTCATAATATAGCTATGTATGTAAATGTGGTACGCGCTTCCTATTGATTGCATTGTATAGTGTATTGTTTTGTGAAAATCTTCAATAAACAGATTTCAAGCAGAAAAATGGAGCTTACCTCGTAAAGAAAGCCAACTTAGCAGACCCGTTTGGTGATTACGGGAATAATCTTGACTTTCTTTGTAGTATCAGAACATTAGAATGTTGGGAGCTCCATTTTAGACAATGAAGTGGCTCAGGGCTAATAATGACCCCAACATTCCAATGTTTATCTTTCTGTTGCTCCCTTTTTAATTTAGAACATTCTACCCACAGTGGGTAGTATGTTCTAATAGCCTTTCTATTGAAGGCCATACAGGTTGTTAATGCCTTCTCCCTCTTTATAGGCCCTTGCCTGTGGTTCAGGCCCATGACTTGGGTTCAGGGTCTTTAAGAACGGGGATAGCCCTCAACAGTGGGCTATAAGGTTTTAGTATGTGGAAGGGTTAACCACTTTACTTGTTGAACCTATACACACTATATCAATCAATCAATCAATCTACTCGGATTTGTAGAGCACAGCTAATCACCAGTGAGGGTATCTAGGTGCTGTGCTCTTGCTAGGGTCAGTCGAAAAGCCTGGTCTTGAGTCCCTTTCTGAATTCCGGGACGGAGGATGAATTTCGGAGGTGTAGGGGGAGGACGTTCCAGGACTTGGCGGCAAGCTAGGAGAAAGAACGTCCTCCACTCTAGCTTCAGGGTATGCTGGGGGTGAGCGATGGTGAGGGAGGAAGAGTGCAGCTGTCTGGAAGGGTTGGTAGAAGTTTGTGGTGATGGTTGATGAATGCTAGTCCTTGGTCGTGGAGGGCCTTGTAGGCGTGTATCAGCATCTTTAATTGGCATCTTTCCTGGATGGGGAGCCAGTGAATGTTCCTGAGGTGGGGGGATGTGGGTCCGTTTGGAGAGGTCAAAGATGATCCTGGCAGCTGAGTTCTGTATCGTCTGGAGTCTCTTTAGCAGTTGTGTGGTGGGTCCCGGGTAGGGTGCGTTGGCGTAATCCAGCCGGCTGGTGACTAGGACTTGAGTGACGGCTTTCCTGGTGTTGACGGGGAGTCATCTGAAGATCTTTCGGAGCATGCAGAGGGTGTGGAAGAAGGCAGATGTGAGTGCATTGATCTGGCGTTCCATGGTGACACAATAAAATACAATAAAATACAAGCCAGCCTTGTTAGGAAATGTTGAGGACCCTGTGATAAGAAACTTACCATATATCCCACATGAAATAGGGGGAATATGACAGGCTATTTCTAAGAGGGAAGGTGTTTAATGAGCAAAGTCCAAATGAGAGTCCTCTGACTTCAGAATACTGATGATGATGCTACAGAAGGATAAGTGAGGGAATGAAGGAGGAATTTAGAGTCACACCAGGAAACATGGTCGTATTTGGATTGAGTGTTACTAGAGAGCTATGAAAGCAAAGTCAACGGAATGTTCATCAGCTTAATAAGTGCACCTCAACCATGAAAAAATATTTTCATTGCCACTTCTTTCCAAATACTTAGTGTAGCTCAGAAGTTTACTCATTTTAAACAAAGGCTCTCTCATATCAGAATGCAGGTGTACCTGGAACTTTACAATGCTATTTGCGTCAGAGGTTCATTACATTTGTGCAGTGTACATTTGATATGCATGCATCTTTGTGCACTTAGGATTTAGCTCACTGCACATATTTATCCTCATTTACTTGGGTTTTACCATTGAATGACAATACAACAGCATTGCACCTGACATTAACATAAACTCCACAAAGATTTTCTTAAATTTGGCTCAGCATTTATGCTTTGTGATCCATCTGTGGGCTGCTAGACAGTGGTTCATGGAAGACATCCCAATTTGAATATTTATATGTCACAATTTGCAACAAAACATATTTTAGGTGATGCTGTGGGGCCGGGAGAGCTATATAGTCTAAATGGATCAACTCACACTGTGCCCATCGATTTTTATATGACTCAGCCACCTTCATTTGCCCAGATGTCATGTTCAAGGGTCCAGGCAGTGGCCCTTCACCAACATGGGGTTGCCAGTGTGGTACTGGAAAGGCAAGGGAAACCCATCTCAAAACTGACAAAAGATCCTGACACACGAGTAGCATTTTAGTTTGTTACAACATATCTGTAAGTTGCTGCAGTGCTGATAGCTGTTTTCACTGGCATATTGGTGATACGATTAATATATGCAAGATGGCTGTTTTAACATTGTGGGAACTTTTTGGGGAGTATCAGTAAATCACATTTTACTGTGCTCAGATTGTAACAGTGAGGGCCACCGATTGCAAGGGGCTTTATCTTACTGTTGAACCCAAAACTGAGCACCAAGTCCACCCTTCTAGAGCTTGATCCCCAAGGTAGTGAGATCGAGCAGTCCAAGACTTACTCAGGGAGGTGGTGTGAGGTAGAGACTCATAACTCAAATGAGCATCTAACAACTGTTAATAAATCATTGCCCAGACATTGCTTTTATTTGCAAAAGAAAATGTACTTTAATCATGGCACACAACTAAATACACACATGAAGGGTAAAAATATTATAATCAATTCACAGGGGATTAGTGTGGGGGTGAGCCATTCCTGTGTGTTGCCCCCACATGCTTACAAGTGGTACGACAAGATCAATGCACAACGCATTTAAATTATCACCAAGTCGGATGAGTACCATCTACTTTCATTTTACTAATGCAGTTTATTTGCCGTTGTCAATACTGGTGAAGTCTAGCTGTTCTTACGCTACCTATGTAGCAGTCCAGACGACTAAAAAGTTATTGTGTTCCCCCAGCAACTTTGTTTGCAGACTGTGCTTTTAAATGATGAGATGCCGAAGTCCTACTGGATGCAGCAGTCTGAGGTAGAGACACGGTTCTCGTTAATGTGTTTGCTCCCATAGAGTCCATAGGGTACAGCTGCTCTTCCTCTTCCATGGCCCTGCAGACTCAAGCTTCCACACCGAAGGTGCTGTTGTGTGAAGGTGCACACCTCTGGTCCTGAAAAGGCGGTTCTGCATGGTGACGGCTTGGTGGAGGCTACACTTGCTCATGCTAGTCACATTGAAGGGAATCTTCATTGCTGGATCTTCCTCGATTCAACCTCAAACCCATCGCACAAGCAACTGAAAAGTCCAACCCAGGTTGCAGCAGTGAC
The DNA here is from genome assembly GCA_963921515.1 of Calotriton arnoldi. Lineage (NCBI taxonomy): Eukaryota > Metazoa > Chordata > Amphibia > Caudata > Salamandridae > Calotriton > Calotriton arnoldi. The sequence goes on from CAWUFW010014534.1 coordinate 155,440, forward strand.
CCCTAGATGAGGATCTTGAGATGAACAACTGTGGATGTGGTTGCTGTTTCTTCTATAACCAAGCTGTTATATTCACTTCTATTTCTTCGGATGCAACTGCTAGATGTGGTAGCAATTTGTGTTAGTGCCTAGCCATCACAGACACTTATTCTCCAAATCTGGCATCTGGGTCAATCAATCAAAAGACATTTGCACAGTGCACAGCTGCTTCATCGGAAACTTCCCAGGGATTGTGGCTTAAGAAGACTGACATCAAGCGGCCTCTATCACTGAAGGTTAATCAGTGTCAAAGAGAAAGGTTTTTAGCTCTCTTTTGAAGATCGAGACTGAAGGAGCACTTCAGAGGTTGAGTGGGAGAGAGTTTCATAATTTGCCACTTAGGACTGTGAAGGAACTGCCTCCCCCTCTGATCTTAGAAAATGTTGGAGCCTGCATCAGGCGTAGATTAGTGGACCTGAGTGATCTATGTTGCATATAGGGTCGAAGTCTGTTTCTCAGATCGAGTGGACCCTCCTCTGCAGACACTCTAAACGCCACCATGAGGGCTTTGAATTTAATGCGCTTGGTGACTTGCAGGCAATGTAACTGCTTCAGATGGGGGTAATAGACTGCCAGAGAGGAACTCTCCAGATTACTCTTGTAAGAAAAAAAAAAGATGAGTATGTCTATCTGTAATGCAATTGGTGCTTATGTAAAGCGGACTGATACCTGATACCTTTGGGTAGGGTTTGCGCTCTATAAAACTCCAGAGGAAAAAAAAACTCTTGCTGCTGCATTTTGAATAGTCTGAAGTCTTTGAATTCGAAAGGCGGGAAAGCCCAAATAGAGACTATTGTTTTAATCCAGGTGGGAGGTAACCAGTGCACGAACCACCGTTTTTCGTGTGTCCTCGGGTATAATGTGCAGCAGCTTCCTTGGGGATTTCAGTTTGGAGAAGCATACTGATGAAATCTGCCTAATTTAGGCAGAAAGAAAAGGGCTGAGTCAAAGATTATACCAAGATTTCTGGCAGAGGCAGTGGGAACCAGGAGGGGGGATTGAGTTCCTCCGGCCACCAGAGGATGAGGGGGAGACCAAAAGGACCGAAGAAGAGAACTTCTGTTTTATTAGAGTTCAATTTAGGGAAGTTTGTATTCATCCATCCTGCCACTCCCGTAAGGATCTCCCTGCGTTTGTTGAGAGCAACCTCTGAATGTTCCTTAAAGGATAATAAGAGCTGGGTATCATCAGTATATGATATCACCTGCACACCCTAGGATTCAATCAGGCCCGCCAAAGGAGGCAGATATAGATTGAACCGAGTTGGGCTCAAAGCTGGACCTTGTGGGACTCCATATGAGAGGGATCTGGGAGGCAGATGAAAAAGGGTAAAGATGTACCCGTTGGGATCTGCCTTCCAAAAGGGATTTTATCCATGAGAGAGCCTTGCCTTGAATGTCATCTTGTTTAAGTCCGTCCAGAAGGGTGGCATGCAAGACCATATCGAATGCTGCAGGTAAGTCCAGCAGAACCACCACAGCTGTACATCCACCATCTAAGTTCGCTTTAATAAATTCAGAGAACTCCAGGAATGCAGATAAAGCCTGACATTTGTTTGCACAAAAGAGGATAACTGGTGATTCACAGGTTTTCTAAGATTTTCGCTGGTGCTGGTAGAAAGAAGATAGGTCTGAAATTACTTAAGATGGTAGGGTCTGCATTTGCTTTTGCTGAGGAGGGGCAAAAGGAACGCTTGTTTCCAGTCGACGGGAAATAAGCCAACGTTCAGGGAGGTACTCCAGATTTGATTAAGTACTGGGTTAACGGACTGGCCCATTATCCTAAGTATTCGGGGTGGACACAGAGCCGCTGGGGAACCACATTTACATTTCTCCAATTCATTTAAAGAGACTTCCGCTAAATCATGAGAAAGTTGGTAAGAAGGGGCTTTTGCGTATGCGAGGGATTTGCCTGCACTCCAATGGTGGATGCAGGAAAGGTATCATACAGTTTCTGAATTTTCTCGTGGAAAAAAGAAGATAAATCATTACAAAGTTCAAGAGAAGAACTGAAACTGCTTTGTGCGGCATCAAGAGAGAGGAATGACTTAACCATGTTTGACAGATGCTTTCAAGGAAGCTCTTTCTGGTAGGATACAGCATTTCCAAGTTGCTGTGCCAAAAACTGACCAGAGAAGCTGGCAGTCAGCAGTCTCAACCCTGGAGTGCAAGGGCCTGCCTGAGTCTCCACTGGTGAAGTGATCCCTGACGCTGGTTGATGAGAAATCTTGAAACGTTAACTTGTGGTTTCGGCCCCATACTAATAGCAAGTTTGCAAACAAAGATTGCATATTCCACAGGTCCAGCTCTGGTTTCAAGCAGTTCTCAACTTTGCATATTCCTCCCAGACTTGTCAAGCCACAGTCTTTGATCTTTTTCCTCTAGTGGCAGCAAGAAGGATGGGTAGGGTTGGGAACTGCAAAACAAAGACACGACAGAAGGAGAGGCCTCATCACTCAGCCACCTCTCAATTTGTTTGGGATAACAGCTCTTAGGAAGAACGTTTGCAAAAGAAACAATTGATGGACGGAATGCTGGACAATGCAAACATTCACCCCCAGTCACAAGGATCTGGGTTAAATCCATCATTCTTTTGCTCACCACACCACCCCAGTTTGGACCCAGCCATATGCAAATCAGTCTTGACCCTGTTCCTTGTGGGAACAGTCCAGCCCGAACTGCCAAGCCAGGTCCTCCCTGGACCGGAAACAAGCATCCTGGGACCGGTTTCAGGGCATCACCCTTCTTCAGCCAGGCTAGCTTGAATCCAGTGGTGTGGTGAGCACAGGACCCACGTCTGGGCATACCCTTCCCACTTAGGGTGACAAATGCAAAAGAAACAATTGATGGACGGAATGCTGGACAATGCAAACATTCACCCCCAGTCACAAGGATCTGGGTTAAATCCATCAGTCTTTTGCTCACCACACCACCCCAGTTTGGAACCAGCCATATGCAAATCAGTCTTGACCCTGTTCCTTGTGGGAACAGTCCAGCCCGAACTGCCATGCCAAGTCCTCCCTGGACCGGAAACAAGCAACTTGGGACCGGTTTCAGGGCATCACCCTTCTTCAGCCAGGCTAGCTTGAATACAGTGGTGTAGTGAGCACGGGACCCACGTCTGGGCATACCCTTCCCACTTAGGGCGACAAATGCAAAAGAAACAATTGATGGACGGAATGCTGGACAATGCAAACATTCACCCCCAGTCACAAGGATCTGGGTTAAATCCATCATTCTTTTGCTCACCACACCACCCCAGTTTGGAACCAGCCATATGCAAATCAGTCTTGACCCTGTTCCTTGTGGGAACAGTCCAGCCCGAACTGCCATGCCAAGTCCTCCCTGGACCGGAAACAAGCAACTTGGGACCGGTTTCAGGGCATCACCCTTCTTCAGCCAGGCTAGCTTGAATACAGTGGTGTAGTGAGCACGGGACCCACGTCTGGGCATACCCTTCCCACTTAGGGCGACAAATGCAAAAGAAACAATTGATGGACGGAATGCTGGACAATGCAAACATTCACCCCCAGTCACAAGGATCTGGGTTAAATCCATCATTCTTTTGCTCACCACACCACCCCAGTTTGGAACCAGCCATATGCAAATCTGTCTTGACCCTGTTCCTTGTGGGAACAGTCCAGCCCGAACTGCCATGCCAAGTCCTCCCTGGACCGGAAACAAGCAACTTGGGACCGGTTTCAGGGCATCACCCTTCTTCAGCCAGGCTAGCTTGAATACAGTGGTGTAGTGAGCACGGGACCCACGTCTGGGCATACCCTTCCCACTTAGGGCGACAAATGCAAAAGAAACATTTGATGGACGGAATGCTGGACAATGCAAACATTCACCCCCAGTCACAAGGATCTGGGTTAAATCCATCATTCTTTTGCTCACCACACCACCCCAGTTTGGAACCAGCCATATGCAAATCAGTCTTGACCCTGTTCCTTGTGGGAACAGTCCAGCCCGAACTGCCATGCCAAGTCCTCCCTGGACCGGAAACAAGCAACTTGGGACCGGTTTCAGGGCATCACCCTTCTTCAGCCAGGCTAGCTTGAATACAGTGGTGTAGTGAGCACGGGACCCACGTCTGGGCATACCCTTCCCACTTAGGGTGACAAATGCAAAAGAAACAATTGATGGACGGAATGCTGGACAATGCAAACATTCACCCCCAGTCACAAGGATCTGGGTTAAATCCATCATTCTTTTGCTCACCACACCACCCCAGTTTGGAACCAGCAATATGCAAATCAGTCTTGACCCTGTTCCTTGTGGGAACAGTCCAGCCCGAACTGCCATGCCAAGTCCTCCCTGGACCGGAAACAAGCAACTTGGGACCGGTTTCAGGGCATCACCCTTCTTCAGCCAGGCTAGCTTGAATACAGTGGTGTAGTGAGCACGGGACCCATGTCTGGGCATACCCTTCCCACTTAGGGCGACAAATGCAACTGTACTGTACTGGGGTGAATGTATGACATTGTTCTGCATTCTGTCCATCAACTGTTGTTTTTGCATTTGTCACCCCGAGTGGGATGGGTATGCCCAGACGTGGGTCCCGTGCTCTCCATGCCACTGGAATCAAGCTATCCTGGCTGAAGAGGGGTGAAACCCCGAAACCGGTCCTAGGATGCTTGTTTCCAGTCCAGGGAGGACCTGGCTTGGCAGTTCGGGCTGGACTGTTCCCATGAGGCACAGGGTCAAGACTGATTTGCATATGGCTGGGTTCAAACTGGTATGGCATGGTGAGCAAAAAACGATGGATTTAGGCCCAGATCTCTGTACTGGGGTGAATGTATGACATTGTTCTGCATTCTGTCCATCAACTTTTGTTTTTGCATTTGTCACCCCGAGTGGGATGGGTATGCCCAGACGTGGGTCCCGTGTTCTCCATGCCACTGGAATCAAGCTATCCTGGCTGAAGAGGGGTGAAACCCCGAAACCGGTCCTAGGATGCTTGTTTCCAGTCCAGGGAGGACCTGGCTTGGCAGTTCGGGCTGGACTGTTCCCATGAGGCACAGGGTCAAGACTGATTTGCATATGGCTGGGTTCAAACTGGTATGGCATGGTGAGCAAAAAACGATGGATTTAGGCCCAGATCTCTGTACTGGGGTGAATGTATGACATTGTTCTGCATTCTGTCCATCAACTGTTGTTTTTGCATTTGTCACCCCGAGTGGGACGGGTATGCCCAGACGTGGGTCCCGTGCTCTCCATGCCACTGGAATCAAGCTATCCTGGCTGAAGAGGGGTGAAACCCGAAACCGGTCCTAGGATGCTTGTTTCCAGTCCAGGGAGGACCTGGCTTGGCAGTTCGGGCTGGACTGTTCCCATGAGGCACAGGGTCAAGACTGATTTGCATATGGCTGGGTTCAAACTGGTATGGCATGGTGAGCAAAAAACGATGGATTTAGGCCCAGATCTCTGTACTGGGGTGAATGTATGACATTGTTCTGCATTCTGTCCATCAACTGTTGTTTTTGCATTTGTCACCCGAGTGGGACGGGTATGCCCAGACGTGGGTCCCGTGCTCTCCATGCCACTGGAATCAAGCTATCCTGGCTGAAGAGGGGTGAAACCCCGAAACCGGTCCTAGGATGCTTGTTTCCAGTCCAGGGAGGACCTGGCTTGGCAGTTCGGGCTGGACTGTTCCCATGAGGCACAGGGTCAAGACTGATTTGCATATGGCTGGGTTCAAACTGGTATGGCATGGTGAGCAAAAAACGATGGATTTAGGCCCAGATCTCTGTACTGGGGTGAATGTATGACATTGTTCTGCATTCTGTCCATCAACTGTTGTTTTTGCATTTGTCACCCCGAGTGGGATGGGTATGCCCAGACGTGGGTCCCGTGCTCTCCATGCCACTGGAATCAAGCTATCCTGGCTGAAGAGGGGTGAAACCCCGAAACCGGTCCTAGGATGCTTGTTTCCAGTCCAGGGAGGACCTGGCTTGGCAGTTCGGGCTGGACTGTTCCCATGAGGCACAGGGTCAAGACTGATTTGCATATGGCTGGGTTCAAACTGGTATGGCATGGTGAGCAAAAACGATGGATTTAGGCCCAGATCTCTGTACTGGGGTGAATGTATGACATTGTTCTGCATTCTGTCCATCAACTTTTGTTTTTGCATTTGTCACCCCGAGTGGGATGGGTATGCCCAGACGTGGGTCCCGTGCTCTCCATGCCACTGGAATCAAGCTATCCTGGCTGAAGAGGGGTGAAACCCCGAAACCGGTCCTAGGATGCTTGTTTCCAGTCCAGGGAGGACCTGGCTTGGCAGTTCGGGCTGGACTGTTCCCATGAGGCACAGGGTCAAGACTGATTTGCATATGGCTGGGTTCAAACTGGTATGGCATGGTGAGCAAAAAACGATGGATTTAGGCCCAGATCTCTGTACTGGGGTGAATGTATGACATTGTTCTGCATTCTGTCCATCAACTGTTGTTTTTGCATTTGTCACCCCGAGTGGGACGGGTATGCCCAGACGTGGGTCCCGTGCTCTCCATGCCACTGGAATCAAGCTATCCTGGCTGAAGAGGGGTGAAACCCCGAAACCGGTCCTAGGATGCTTGTTTCCAGTCCAGGGAGGACCTGGCTTGGCAGTTCGGGCTGGACTGTTCCCATGAGGCACAGGGTCAAGACTGATTTGCATATGGCTGGGTTCAAACTGGTATGGCATGGTGAGCAAAAAACGATGGATTTAGGCCCAGATCTCTGTACTGGGGTGAATGTATGACATTGTTCTGCATTCTGTCCATCAACTGTTGTTTTTGCATTTGTCACCCGAGTGGGACGGGTATGCCCAGACGTGGGTCCCGTGCTCTCCATGCCACTGGAATCAAGCTATCCTGGCTGAAGAGGGGTGAAACCCCGAAACCGGTCCTAGGATGCTTGTTTCCAGTCCAGGGAGGACCTGGCTTGGCAGTTCGGGCTGGACTGTTCCCATGAGGCACAGGGTCAAGACTGATTTGCATATGGCTGGGTTCAAACTGGTATGGCATGGTGAGCAAAAAAACGATGGATTTAGGCCCAGATCTCTGTACTGGGGTGAATGTATGACATTGTTCTGCATTCTGTCCATCAACTGTTGTTTTTGCATTTCTTAGGAAGAACGTGGCATGAACGGGGCAAGGATGACCCTAAATTTCAGTGGAGCCCTCTGACACACACCTAGCGTCTGGTTCGTTATAAAGTATCTCTGGAATGCTTTGGTGGAGCTCTGCAATTAACATTGTTGTATGGTAGGTTCTCTCAACCACAATCTTGTGGGCCATTCCTACACAGAGAGCCAAAATGGATTCCTAGGATGCAAAATGTAAGCATAGCGCACATGCTGCATGCTCATTGTACTACACCTACATTGGGAAAACATACAAACAACATCCATGTCCCACACTGATGAATGAAGGATCCAGTTGAGGAGAAACCTTTATACAGGAGCAGCCAGTAGGCAATTTTCCCTGTGCAAACCACAGGAAAAAGGCCCTGGCCTGTATAATCTGTTGGCTGTTGCCACACCTGTCAGTGCTCTCCAGGGACCTCAAGCCTCACTTGTTTCAAGGGATGCTCATATAGTTGGATGTCTGTTTGAGCTCTGACTCACAACAGGCTAAAGGTCAGACCTGGTGAGATGGGCTAGAACCTGAACTCTAAATAGGCATGTTTTCAGAGCCCTTTACGTGATGGGAGGAACTGTTTGGACACATTAGTGTGATGCTACTCTACATTTGTCAGGAATTTTTTCACAGAGCTCTTACATTTAAAAAGTCCAGGCTTAAGTTGCTCCGCCGGTCCAAGCTTTAGCTTTGCATTCTGGGTCTTGTAGTTCTGAATTTATAATAGGAGTACAAGTACCAGAATGCAAAGAAGAACACTGAGCTGGCAGAGCTACACATGAATGAAACTGTAAAACTTGAGAGTTCTTTGTTTACCTTGTTGAGGTTTTGGTATAATTCTATTAATTTTACCAAAGTAAACTTTAATAATTTTACTGATCTCGTTTTCTGTGGTATTGATGTCAAATATTTAGATGACCACCTCCTGTGATGTCAACTAATCCGCCACTTAGTTCTCCCTCTTAAGAAATTTCAGACCTTGAGAGCTCTGCTTCCACAATCTGGTCAGCTGACAGTAGTCATGCTGTACAAGCAGTGGCGGCAGACCCAGATAAATACCAGTGGGGCAAGTGGAGGGGGTGCGAGAGGGGAGAGGTGGCTGGCAGGAAGCGTGCGGGGGAGTGCGCATCAGGGGGTTTAATAATGAATTTTTTTTTCAAAAACCACTTACCTGGTGCTGCCAGCTGCCTTGCGCTCGTCTGATTCCAGTTCCTGGCATCACAAACTCCCCATCCAATACCCGCGCTACTCTCAAGCATGAGAGCAGTGTGGGGATTGGCCTGAGCGGGCTGGATTAATGCTCGCTCAGGCACAGGGAGTCTGTGCTGTTTCTCCAACCTGGCTGTGCAATACATCTGTGTTGGAGAAACCTAAGTGTGCATATCAGTTTGGCCGGCCTAAGACAGCCGGCCAAACTGATATGCGCACTTAAAAGTGCACATCTACCACTTCTCCTCCTCCCTCCCAGGCCCGGCCCGCCCCTCCCTGCACACGCTGAATCAGAACCAGCAGCTGAAAAAAAAGATAGTAAAATAAAAAAATAACCAAAGTGCCCCAATAGGGTCGCTGGGCAGGAATACACGTTACCAAGCCTTTCAGAGGACCTTTTCCATCTCAACATGCATTATTATGCTGTTGTACCAACATAAACACCACCTCACACTGCGGCCAAAATTCCTAATGGCAATGAGAAATACTTACAACACATTTTTGCACATGCATAGAATAAAAACCTTACTGACTGGTGCACTTCTCCACACTATGTTCAATATTTATGCCATATCCACTTGGGTGTAAAATAGGTACCCAGAAAAGTGTAGAAAGTGCATGCCTGGATATTTACAAATAGCCAAAAATGTTACTACATAGTGGATGGTGCAGAAATTTGCAATTGCATGCCATGCATGTCTAATCACTTTTGTGAATAACATGTCATGTGCATATGGCAACATCAACTTCATAAGTGTAAAAATGAAGCATACTTGGTAAAAAGCTTGTGAATTGGCCATATTATTGCTGAATGCAATTGAAATTGAAATTGAAAATGTATTGTACAAGAAATAATAAAATATCTGTACAATAAATATAAAAATAAAAATAAATAAAATATCAGTTTACATGCCTTATCTGTTACTTGTACTAGCAGCCTGTTTGAAAACATTGATAAACGAGACCTAAGAATTAAGTTAATCTGCCTATAAATTGGCAATCTTGTGCTGTGTAGCTGTACCTTACTGCTTCCTTAATTGCACACCGGTTTTTTGCAATAAATGAAAGCTTTTTTTCCTCAAATCCAGAAGGGACGAACATATGCATAAGATGTGTTTGCTGATTTCCTCCCTGAATCCTTAAAGTCGGCAGGCTTTGTTGATAGGCAGTTAATGTTACATGCTCCTTCGAATTGTGCAATCGGAATGCAAAAATGTTGAAATCTCAAATACCTATTTTTACAGGCAGAGACCAGAGTTTTATTAGAATGTGAATCTACTATACAATTTACGTGTTTATGTTTTACAGACGTATTCAGATTGGCCAGTCTTCTGATAGTTGTCAAGATTTTCGGAGAGTCTTGCGCTGCAGACAGAGGGTATTTGCTAAAATTGTTAAAGGTTGGTAGATTATTTTTTGTCATTATTTTTGTGATTGATTCTAAACTCATTATGAGATTAGGACTTTCAGTGGGTCTGAGTTCCTGAGAAAATAGCCATTTTAATGTTTCGTCTGTGACCGAAATACAGTCACAAATATAATTTAATTGAGCCATGTGATGTAAATCGATCTGTGACGGCAATGTTAGTTTGAGTCGCAGTTTCACCTCTGATGTCCAGTGACGTAAACTTAGCGAGGATTTTATCTCATTGGAAAATATTTTATTGAGTTTGTTTATAGTATGATCTTTGAAGATAATAGAACGGTACTAAAGGGTTAGTACCAGTTTTAAATTAATTATTTTAAGTGACTGAGTAATTGCACACCCTCCATAGATGCTGGAAAATGTCTTTACTGATCTGGTAACAGTGATTGCTTTCTTCTGGTTATTTGCTATATGTTTAAACCAGGTTAGATTATTTTCGACTGTTAGCCCAAAATAGTCATGACTTCACTTCTTCTATACAGCTTCCATCAGTGAACCATCTCAGACCTTTCCTGTTCTCCCTAAAGGTCATTATTTTTGTTTTCTTCAGGCTTATCTGTAAATCACTCTTGTAATGAAATTCTGCCAGTTTAGTTAAGTGATTTTGCAGTCCGATTGGTGTTTTACGAGAGTAAGATGTTATCATCTGCATATGCTAGGTAGGTGATAGGCTGTTTGCCCAATTTTGGGGCAAGGCTGCTCAGATGATCAAGATATAGGCCCTCATTATGATGTTGGTCGAACCACAACTGATGGCCTGTCGATTGCGGTCCGACTGACATCTAGTGCCGCAGTCCGACCACCGCATTATGATGCGCCATGGTCGGAGGCAGCGTGCGTATGGAACGACCGACTGACGATTCCGACGGACTCCGGGAGCCCGTCCGACCATCGGTCGGAAAGAAATTCCCTACAATGGAGCAGTGCCTGCTCAGGCACTGCTGTAGGGATTACGATGTCCCTTTCAGATAGCCTTTCTATGGCGGTCCGACTGCTATGAGGCCTGGGGGCACCAGTTTAGAAAAATATCCAATATTTTTATATATTTAAAACAAGACCAAAATGGTAAAAATCCACCATACAGTATATGCATCTGCAAAAATGATTTTAAAATGCAGTTTCTTTAAGTTGGTTGCTCTGTCCGGTGCTATTGCGGTGCTGTAAACAACAGAGTTCAACAGTTCCGTCTGACCGCGTTGGTCGGAGCGTCGGCAGACTCGTACACAGTACCTGTTAGTTGCGGCCGATCATGTTGGTGCGGGCCGGTCGTGGTAACCGTTGCGATGCAAAACATAGCGGTGCTCTTAAGTCGCTGTGCAGGCAGCGGCTCGGTGACGGTCGTCCAGCGGCGTCGGAGAGATCAAGGCTGCGGTGCAGAGTGAAGGCGGTGCTGGTTGCGGTGCTGACAGATCATGGTACAGGTGACAGAGCCGGTTGCGGGGAGCTGGTGTCGGTCGGTCGGTCTGGACTGCGGTGTGGGACGAGACGGTGCATCGTGAGACTTACGAGCGCTGCCCCCAGCCACGATGCGGTCACAGATGTTGAAATCAGCGGGTAGCGACAGCGTCAGTGAGACCAGGGCGGCGAAGTGAATCGAGGCAGTGCGGAGTGCGGTGGCCACAGGTCCCGGTGCAAGCAGCGGCTTGGTGTCAGCGGTGTTGGTCATTGTCGTCTGTGAGACCAGGGTTGTGGTGTGAGATGCGGTGGTGTCCTCTGCGGTGCCTTCAGGACACAGAGCCAGCGACGGAGTTGGTGACGGAGTCGGTTGCGATTTCCCCCCTCTTCGGCAACTGAAACCACGGTCCCAGAGGTGGTACCCAGAGGTAAGTGAAGTCTTTGCGGTCCCTGAGACTTCAGAACAGGAGGCAAGCTCTACTTCAAGCCCTTGGAGATACTCAGCACAAGTAAAGAAAGTTCAGTCCAGTCCTTTCACTGCCCAAGGCAGAAGCAGCAACTGCAGGCCAACCCAACAAAGCAACAACACAACAAAGGGGCAGTACTCCTCTTAGCAGTTCTTCCAGCTCTTCTTCTTGGCAGGTTCCTTGATTCCAGCGAGCTCTAAAGTTCTGGGGTTTGGACCCCAATATTTATACCGCCTTTCTCTTTGTTCTTTGGGGCAGAGAATGTCTGTGCCCAGCCCAAACCAGTTCTGTCCTCTCTGGCCCGGCTTTCTGGCAGGAGGTGGAAACAGCATTGTCCAAGGCAGACCAGGCCCATTCAGGTGCAAGGAAATCTCCTCCCCCTACTCTAAATGCAGCCCAGGTCTATTCAGCCCAGCCCTGACTCATCCCGGAAAGGCAGGACACACCTCGACCCCCCACCCCAGTGGCTGTCTGAAGACAATGCACATCCCCAGCCCATGTCACCCCAAAGCCAGACAGTCAATCCACAAACCCAGAAGAGGCACACAGGGTGGCTAAGCAAGAAAATACCTACTTTCTAAAAGTGGTCTTTTCAAACACAGAACATAAAAATCATCTTTACTAAAAGATGCATTTTTATATTCTGAGTCCAGGCATACTAAACCCCGTTTCTCTATCTTGTCCCAATGGGAAGATATGCTTATAAGATGTTATAAGTAAACTCCCATTCTAGCCTATGGAACAGATAGCCTTTCCATTGCAAACTGCGCGCAGACACTGCAGTGGCAGGTCTGAGAACCCTTTTCAGGGCTGCTTGTGTAGGTGGCACAACCAGTGATGCAGGCCCACTAGCAGCATTTGATTTACAGGCTGCCTTAAGGGCATCAAAAGCTTTCTGGCAGGCATCAGTCCAGATCACCTTCCTGGGCTGGTTCCTGGAAGTCAGCTGTGTCAAGGGGGCAACAATGGTGCCATAGCCCTTGACAAATCTCCTATAGTACCCTGTGAGACCTAAAAAGACTCTCACCTCTGTCTGGGTCTTGTGGGGCTCCCAAGCCAGAAGGGTGTCAATCTTAGGCTGTAGGGGCGCCACCTGGACGCTTCCTACCTGGTGCCCTAAGTACACCACAGAGTCCTGCCCGATCTGCCACTTACTGGCCTTGACCGTGAGGCCTGCCTACTGCAGAGCCTCCACCACTTCCCAGAGGTGCTGCAAGTGTTCTTTCCAGCTGGAACTGAACACTGCAATGTCGTCCAGGTAGGCGGCACTGAAATCCTCCAGCCCAGCCAACACCCGGTTGACCAACCTCTGAAAGGTGGCAGGGGCATTCTTCAACACAAACGGCATCACCCGAAACTGGTAGTGCCCCTCTGGGGTTGAAAATGCTGACCTCTACCTGGCCCCCTCAGTTAAAGCAATCTGCCGGTACCCAGACGTCAAACAAATGTGGTGAGGAACTTGATAGCTCCCAACCGATCAATGAGCTCATCAGCTCTGGGGATGGGGTGCGCGTCAGTCCTGGTGACTGCATTGAGCCCACGGTAGTCCACAAAGAACCATAGCTCAGGAGTGGCACTGGGTGCAGCAGCCTTTGCGACCAAGACCAGTGGGCTGGCCCAAGGACTGTTGGAGGGCTCGATCACCCCTAACGCCAACATCTTAGAGACCTCCTCTTTGATGCTGGTTCTGACCCGGTCAGTCATCCTGTAAATCTTGTGTTTTGCAGGAGGGCTGTCACCAGTATCCACGTCATGGGTACACCAGTGAGTAACACCTGGTGTTAAAGATTGCAGGAATCGCTGTTAGCATGAGCTGAAAGCCATTTTGTACTTGGCAGCCATTTTAGTTAGCCATGTGCTCGCCATGTGCTTTCTCCCTCTTCCAGAGTCTTGCACATGCTCAGAGAGGCCTAGCTGGTAGAATGCACCTGCTCCTAGTATAGAACTGTCAGGCTATTCTTACTCATGTAAGCAGTTTAGTCTCCCCTCCCACTTTGTGGAGCAAGCAAATTTTGTATACCCATATTAGTCAATAAGCATGCTTGTATGTGCTAGGACCTCCCCTTGATTTTATGCTGACTATGTAACAAATACATATATAAGGACCCTGTTCTCTGCACTCATTAGAATGCCTCCTACAGTGGCCTGCGGGTACCGTAAGATGCAATCTCCCTCATCTGAGGTTAATAAAACATGTTTTTTGATATTACAGCTTCTGTGCCAATCTCTTCTTTGTTGGTCTTAAGGACCAGATGTATCAGTGAACCTCTAAGAAGGTTTTTATTTCTACAAATGGCGCCCGAAAGTGGACCTCATCGGTGCAGCGGCTATCCAAGGGAGTGGTCTTGAAGGGAGACAGGAATCTACTGAGGAGTACAGGACAGGAATCTACTGAGGAGGTACCCTGCGCACGGAGATTGTTTGTCTTCCAGCCCAGTATATTTCTGGTCTTCCTGATCTGATCCTCCAAGTGTTTGCCGCTCCCGACTGAGAACTTCTTTGGCGTGAGTATTTTAAAATGACCGTTAGGTCACTCAGAACTTGGCAGTTGGAACCTGGACACCATTTGATTGGTAAGAGCCGTTTTGCGGCACTTGCTGTTGGTTTGATGCCTTTGATTGGTAAGGTAGTTTTAGTAACACTTACTGTGGCTTTGTTTGTATGATTGGCCAATTTTGGAATTTGTTTTGTAAGTTCTATATGCATTGCAATTCATATAGGCAGGTAATGAGGAGATTTTTCTCTAACTTTGAAAACTTGAACGGCACACATTGTGTTAAGTGTCACTTGGAGTATAATATTATATATGCTATAATATTTTTGACATGCCTGCTTCTAGCACACTTTGTTGAAAGTGTTGCTGTCTTGGAGGTACCGATATGGATTTAGTAAGTACTCAGCTGACTCCCCTCAGAGGGGATACCTAAATAGGTTTACGTATAGTAAAAAGATATTTCTTCCTTGGTGACTAAGTACCCCATGGAACTAAATATGTACATAAAACGGATCCGGATCTGCGCACTTAGTAACATTCATAAGTGGTGATATGCAGAGCGCTTTTTGAGTGTTCTACCAGCCAAAACTGGCGAATTTGGTGTATTTTGGCTTCTTGACCATGGAACAGTTTTTTGGGCTACTTTTGAGAGCTCTTCTTGTAAATATGACTTACAATTAGTATTTACAAATAGGTTGGTCTTGCGTACACTTTGTAAGCAGTCCTAAGTGTTGATTTGTGGGTTAAATATGTGTTTCAATGTCTATGTGGGGTTTGTGGTTTGACATTGGTAATACTTGTGTGAGTACTCTTTGTGAAAGAATGTCTAGCTTTAAGCGCGCTGTGTTGTGTACTCTGCGTGTATGACCCCCTTCTGTAACTGTCTGAATGAGCTCAATGAGTTTGTTTATGTTTTTTGCTGTCATCATTCTGTTATGCAAAATGTCATTTAGTTACTTACATATTAAATAAAAATCCAGAAATGAATTATATAACATACGCTAAACAGCTGCATGTTACTATTAAATTGACAGAGTACGACACTGTACATGTGTGCAAATTGCCACAATGCTAAAGATAAAATTAGAATTCATATTCAATAGGATTAAAATAGGTCTCATACAGAGGAATAAAAACGAAATTGTGTGTTTTGTAATCAATAGACTAAAATACATGTTACAGCATTTTCCTTAAATACATTGTATTAGACATTAAAAGGCATGCACATCATATGAGTGAATTTGGTTGTTGCTGAACTAAATACACATTATAGAAAGATAGATTTGACTGCATTGAAATGCCTCAGTTTTTAAATAGACTGTGACATGCTTTTCTTTCAGCACCCGAGAAAAAGCTTTCCAACAGCTGTGTTTAAACTGACTAACTGAAAAGAAACTGTTTGACACAGCAAATGGGGATTTAACTCTGTCAGGGTATTTCAAATAATAAAGGGGTTTTTTCCTGAGAAAGGCGTGAAAATTCGACGCCTGCTGACAAACAACAGCTGCATAAATAGCATATGGCTATTCCTGATCACGGCCACAGACAGGAATGCTGAGTCAGCGAAATTTTAAGTCAGTGTAAAACTGGTATAAGGGCCTGCATTATTTTAAAAGTTTCAAAAAACCAGTTTCATTATTTTGGATAACAGAGAACAAAATTGAAAGTAGGGATTTCCTTTCTTAATGCCTTTTTTACATAAGTACATCTGTGGTTCTGATGTTAAATGATAACTGTCCTTTTAAAAAGTGGCGCAGACTTTTCCTGTTTCAAGTAAAGGCTTCTGTGTTTAGGGTTATGAATGAATGCGTTTAAATATGATAGGCTACGAATGAAGCTTGCTTTTCAAATGTGGAACCATCAAAATGGTTGGTTTTGATTAAAAAAAAAAAAAATTATTATATGAAAAAAAATATATTGTTAAACATAAATGCTTTAAATTCGTTTTTTCATCTTTATAAAGCCTAATCATCATACTGTGAATTCCTAGTATCGAAGTTGGATTTAAGCAGTGCTGTACCGCATTAGCAGGAACCTTAAAATGTGAAATGTCACTTTACCCAGCCATACAAAACTCATTTTTATAAGGGTATATCTTATACATTTCTGATTTCCCATTCCTGGGCTATCTAGAGAACACTCTGGGGGTTCCTATTATGCAAAAATATTGTAGGATATTCATTTTTAAGTGCCCCTACCACCAAAGTCGAAATTGAGCTAAATTCACAATTTTACAAGCAGTTCTACCACTCAAGGCAGTTTTAACGTGCTCTCAGGCTTCCATAAAGTATATGCAAGTATAAAACAAACAGCTGACCTACTGCACCCAACATACTGTACATAAATGAAAATAAGTATACAGAAACCAGCAGACGTTATTATCCTACCTTTAAATTGCTGGCAAACACACCGGACAGGACTGCCTTTTAGCTGTGATTCTCCAGAGTTGCTTTGCATTACGAAAACCGCATGGCAAGCCTTGCACAAACAAAATGAACAGCTGCTGAACGGGTCAAAGGTCGGAGTTCTGCATTTAGCAACTTAGCAGGGTGAAGGGTAATGTTTGCTGGGACACTTCGACCTTCGAAAAGTTTTTGAAAGACGAGATGATAGCGCAAAGAGAGAAAGAGAAGCTTTGCTTCCTATTTTTGGCAAACACACGTTTTGCGCAGTCATATAAAACGAAGGAAAACAGCCCTCAGTTGGGCATTGATCTGCCAGGTATCAAAATAATGGTTTTAGTTTAAAGAATACTGTGTAGGGGCTACGATAAGGAGGAAATGGATTTTAGTTTGCATTCATGCGCCCTCATGTTAATCAAGTACAATTGCTCAAGAAATTGATACATTGGTTTGTTTGTGCCCAGTTGCTACAAATAGGGGTTGAAAGTGTTGACAGAAGTAAAACCTGTTTCAGGTTTTCCTACTGTCAAAATGGGGGAAGGAGGCTAGCTCCTCTACAAATTAAGGGTAGGCAAAATTATGTTTTCTCTCTTCTTTTTCTCACTTTTTTTTAGTCTGTCTAAGCTGTCTAGGAAATGGCCATGTGATAGTTATTGGCTATTCAGTAATACTGTTTTAAAAATTGTTAGCATTAATAAAATGATAAAATCTATGCTATGTTACTGCCCATCCTGTATGAAAGAATGAGTAGAACAGATTGATGTTCCCTTATTTGATCTTTAAGGAGAACTGTATAGTGGTGGTTTCTGTTCAAAAATCTCAGGTGGCAACACTATTATTGTTTATGTTATTCTCATGTTCTATACAGTTTTGCAAGGGCATTGCTAGTTTTTTATTAGCTAGTCTCTGTCAATAAGCTGACAGCCCTTATTAGAGCTGGAGATAGGGGTTTTTTTCCTTTTGAAAATGATGTTGCATAGTCCAGATCGTGAAAAGTACAATGCAGGAAAGACGCTCATGTGATCCTTAGCAAACATTTTGAAGGAATATATTGTTTTATAGGAGTTTGTTTGTCATAACATGTTCTGCTGGAGAAAATGTACTCACTATGTTGAAGTTTAGTTCTTTTTGCAATAAGAATCCCTGTTAAATTAGCAGTTTTAGATTTTCCTGCTGCACCTATAACATGAGAGCATGGTCCTAAGCATAACATGTAAGAGAAATTATTTTACAAGTGTCTGCAGTCCTGTACAAGTAATGTAAAATCTATGAGTAAAAGTGTAGAACATTTCCTTTTTCTTGAGGGTTCTTCAGATTGGTAATATAGGAATACACCAATGTAAGTATTTGGAGTATGTCTGTATTGTTTTTCTCTTTTCCTCAGAATTTAGTAAATGAACACAGACTTCCTTGGCTGTTTGGGATTGGGTGATGTATTACTCTTGTCAGTTCACCAAAACGTTCCTTTTATACTTGCCAATAGGTCCAGGGTTTTCTACTCTCAGATAGATGAAGTGGCTCTTGGGTGCCTTGCTAATGTATGGGGCGCCCCAGGACTAAGAGAGTATTCTGAGACTATCCTCTCTGTTGTTAGATTATTTCTGTGCCTTGTCTAAAGACCTCTTGTTCTGTCCACCAATAGATATTTGCTGCCTTACAACCATTGCCAGAGGGGCCCGGACATCAGATCCAGCCTGGGGAGTCAGCGCCACTCCAGTTTGAAGCCAAAGTTAAAGGAACCAGCATAGGCGTTGCTGGCAACTAGGACCTCAGTGAAGGCGGAAGCACTGGGACGTGAAGTGTGTACCCCTGCCACTGTCTTGGGCGAAAGACGGGGTTACAAATCAGGATGGAGAAATCTTTGTGTGGATCCAGTTTTTGATGCCCAGCTGAGAGAGTCACAGAACGACAAGGACGGCAAGGAGGCTTTTGCTTGAGGTGACCCCCTTTGAAACAAGGGTTGCTTCAGGCCTTTGAGTCCTGGTCCCAAGTGAATGCAAGTCTACGCCTTTGTTTGTTGATCAAGAGATGCCCGAGCACACTGGGTACAATTTGTGGCCCTAACAAAAGAGCAGTGCGCCAGAGGTGCAATACAGGAGTTAGGGAAGGACTTGAGTTTAGGGTACAGGTGCTGTGCCCTTGGTGCCTGTTAGATTAAAGTGAAGAAAACTGGTGCACTGCCTGAGACACTGGACAGGATCATTGAGGGTATTTGCCCTGGGGGGTGATTGCCCTATCCTGAAAGAAAGACTTTTCCTTCTCCGTGATTCTTGAGTTGCGAGTTGTGCAGCTCCACCGTGGGAACAACAAGAGCCTGCCTGTGAGGCTCAAACGGACACAGGGAGAAGACTCCCCTCTGGCTGGTGGTTCTAGAAATTCCCAAGGACTCTTTTTTTGTTAGTAATGTACCCCTTTGGTCGTCCCATTTTTTTTGGAGGAGCAGCCCTTTGCGGCTCCTTGTCCTAATTCCTATGGCCCTGTGTGGTCCTCCTGGTCCCCCGGAGCCACAATTGTTTTTGTAATAATATGTCTGATTGCTTTAATATTTTTTAAGAGTAATGTTTATTCTGCATGAGAAAAGTTCATCTGAGCATGTTACTTTACTCTTTCCTTAAGTATATTAATTGATAATTTAGCCCTCATAAAAAATACTGAGAAAGTCTATTGAAAATGTTTTTATTAGGTATGTGCTGTTGGCTATTTTGAAATTGACATTAATAGTCACTGAAATACATCAGAGCCCTGAAACTTAAAATTAGACTAGATGGTTTTGGTATTTGCTTTCTGCTTAGGATTGGAAAATATTGAGATTTCTGTTTGAGATAATAGTCATTATTCTCTCTTGCTACCTGTATGACCCAATGCTCTGTTCACTTTGTACTCCTGCTTATACCTTGTATATACCTGCTTAATGAAATGTTTAGAATGTAAATGCCCACCTAGCATAGGATATTGATGAATTTATGAGAAGAAAATGTGCAAAATATTTTCTATGTCTCTACTAGATCATGGGAATGTCTTTAGCTCATGCTAAAAGGATCATCTATTAAAGATTGCAGGAATCGCTGTTAGCATGAGCTGAAAGCCATTTTGTACTTGGCAGCCATTTTAGTTAGCCATGTGCTCGCCATGTGCTTTCTCCCTCTTCCAGAGTCTTGCACATGCTCAGAGAGGCCTAGCTGGTACAATGCACCTGCTCCTAGTATAGAACTGTCAGGCTATTCTTACTCATGTAAGCAGTTTAGTCTCCCCTCCCACTTTGTGGAGCAAGCAAATTTTGTATACCCATATTAGTCAATAAGCATGCTTGTATGTGCTAGGACCTCCCCTTGATTTTATGCTGTCTATGTAACAAATACATATATAAGGACCCTGTTCTCTGCACTCATTAGAATGCCTCCTACAGTGGCCTGCGGGTACCGTAAGATGCAATCTCCCTCATCTGAGGTTAATAAAACATGTTTTTTGATATTACAGCTTCTGTGCCAATCTCTTCTTTGTTGGTCTTAAGGACCAGATGTATCAGTGACCCCCTAAGAAGGTTTTTATTTCTACACTGGGGTCAGGGAGAACAGCGTGGCAAACTGCCCCAACAATTGGTGACAGTCACTCAGCTGCTCTGGGGTCAGTGTAGGGGAGAGGATAACACCTTCCACTGACCCATCGTGCTCCTTGGTAGACAGTAGGTGAGGAAGAGGTTCACTCTCCTTTTCCACCCCATCCTCTGTCGCCAAGATCATGCTCACTTCGGACCTCTCAAAGTGAGGTCTGAGGCGGTTCACATGGAGGACCCTCAAATGGTTCCTGGGAGTCTGCAAATTCACCAGGTAGGTGACATTACTTTTGCGCTCCACCACCTCAAAAGGCCCAGTCCACTTGTCCTGCAAGGCACAAGGTTCAATTGGGGCCATGACCCAAACTTTCTGGCCAGGGTGAAACTCCACCAGAGTGGCATTCTGGTCGTACCAGCGTTTCCTCTCATCCTGGCTTGCTTCCAGGTTCACCTGATCGAGTTTCCTGAAGCGGGTAGTTTGGTTCCTGAAGGCCAGCATGTAGCTATATATATCTTAGGGAGTTTATCTGGGAGCTGTCTCCCAGCCTTCCTTGACCAAACTGAGGGGTCCTCTCACAGTGTGCCCATACAGAAGCTCAAAGGGACTGAACCTGAGAGACTTCTGTGGTACCTCCCTGTATGCAAAGAGAAGGAATGGGTTCTGTTAGACCCTTGATCATGCCCTTCAAGGTTTGGTTGAACCTCTCCACCAAACCATTACCTTGTGGGTGGTAAGGAGTGGTGAACTTGTAAGTCACACCACACTCCTCCCACAGGGATGACATATACTTAGATATGAAATTGGTCCCACGGTCAGAAACCACCTCTCTGGGGAAAAGATCCCCATTAACGCCCAGCCCACCACAGGTGCCGTCGTTGTTCTGAGAGGGATTGCCTCTGGGTACCGGGTAGCATGGTCCACCAACACCAGGATGTACCTGTTGCCCATGGCTGTCTTGGGATCCAGCGGCCCCTCAATGTCCATTCCAACCTTTTCAAAAGGGGTTCCAACAACTGGAAAAGGTTGGAGAGGAGCTTTACACTTCCTCCCCCTCTTACCACTTGCCTGGCAAGTTTGGCAAGACCTGCAATGTCCATCTGACTGCCTTCACATTTGGGGCCAAAAGAAGTGGGTGACAAGCCTGTCAAAGGTCTTGTCCTGCCCCAAATGTCCTGCCAAAGCCACGTTGTGAGTGAAACAGAGTAGAAAGGTCTTGAACCGCAGGGGTACCACCTTGCACACGGGCTGACCCAGGTTCAGCGATCTTAAGCTCGCTATATAGGAGACCATTCTCCCAGTAGATCCAGTGTGATCCAGACTGATCACCAGCGGCCTAGTTTGCAGCCTGCTGCCGCAAACCCTCCAGAGAAGGGCATTCTTTCTGCTCCTTGCAGAATTCATCCCTGGTGGGACCACCTTCTTGCTGCCTATGGGTCAGCTCAGATAACTTATCTGAGCTGACCCATAGACAGCAAGAAGGTGGTCCCACCAGGGAGGAATTCTCCAAGGAGCAGAAAGAATGCCCTTCTCTGGAGGGTTTGCGGCAGCAGGCTACCTGCTCCCCTGTAGGTACCGGGGTGTCCCCCTCAAGGTCAGCCTCCTCCCGTCAGTGGGAACCTCAGGGGTGGGTTTCCCACGCCCCCTGCCCTTTCTCTTGGCCGGAATCTGGGCCACTGTTTCAGGCTCCAGGTCCTTCTGAACACCCTTTCCAGCCGCCATTGACAGAGTGGTCACGCATGCCCACTCTGGCAACCCAAGCATCTCAAATGAGACCTGAGCTCAACATCCTTCCACAAGGACTGCTCCAGGTCTTTCCCTAGCAGACAATCTACATGCATGGTAGGGCTCAAACCACCCTCAAGGGACCTGAGGACCCCCCCCCCCCCCATTCAAAGGGAACCTGCATCACCATACACTGGCCCTCTGAGTTGTCTACAGCAACTACTTGGTGGAATGCCCCTGGGACTAATTGCTCCTCAGAGACCCGGTGACACCAGACTGAGGTCACACTGGCTCCAGTATCTCTGAGAGCCTCTACCCTTTTCCCATTGATGGTCACCCAGGCGCTGTATTTTCTATTGTTAGGAAGCACCTGGTTTCCTGGGACTATCTCACTGTCCCCGAGTGAGACGAGGGTCATTTCTGCGGGATCCCCACCCTCCTGTGGGGACCCCTCCTCCCCAAGCGCTACACTAGCCAACACCTTGTTCTGCCCACCGGTGGGTGGCTGGTCCCTCTTGGGGCACCTGGGATCCCCCCTTACGTGACCCACCTGCTTACAGGCAAAGCACATCCGGGGGCCCGTCTCTGCAGGCTTTCCTAAAGAGACCCCTTGTTTCTGAACTCCTGGGCGGTGGGAACCTTTACCCTGGGTATTAGTTTGGGGCCCTTTAGAGGACTCCTGTACTTTACCCTTGTTTCCCCTACTCTTCTGCTGGGGACCCTGCCCACCTTTGGCTGAGTCTCCCCCAAACGCCTTCTTGTGGACCCTGGTACTCACCCAGCGGTCCTCCTTCTTAGCAAGCTTCCTGGGGTCAGTCAGCTTACTATCAACCAAGTGCTGGTGCAGATCTGCAAAACATAGACTAGACAAGTGCTCCCATGCAATAAAATTGTAGAGCCCCTGAAAATATGTCACATTACTGCCCTTCACCCAGCCATCACCCAGACCTCCTCTGCCTCCGCACTAAGATCTCCAGACTGCCCACTGGCCTGTCTGGCTGCTACCCAGGCCCTCAGCGCCTTTTGTAGCTCATCCTTCCTGGTGAGGTCTCTGACTTGGACCTTTAGGTTTTCACAAATAGCCTTCAACTCCTTCACATTGTAGGTTTCCAACCTTTCCTCCTCAAATGCCACCTCTAGGGATTCACTTGATGTTGCTGTTGTACCAGGCATGAAGCAGTTGGAAGTTCAAGTTCCAAAAAGATGGGATCACAAAAATAGACCAAAAAAACAGTATGTGGCACCTAGTGGTCTGCGATACGGTAGTAGTGCACACAAATCACTGTAAGTCAAGTGCAAATGCAAGTCCTATCCCACCGCTGACAACCAATGTTAGAAATGGGGGTCTCTAGTTGGCAAGGGTTGACACTTTGTCCAAGTAGGGACCCTTCCTTCTAGTCAGGGTAAGGGAGTTACTCTCCTAAGAAAACCCCTGCTCACCCCCTTGGTAGCTCGGCACGAGCAGTCAGGTTTATCTCAGAGGCAGTGTGTAAAGCATTTGCACATAACCAACAATAATACAGTAAAAACACTACAAACTGACACCACACCAGTTTAGAAAAATATCCAATATTTTTATATATTGAAAACAAGACCAAAACGATAAAAATCCAACATGCAGGATTTAAGTATATGCACTTTGCAAAAATGATCTTAAAATGCAGTTTCTTGAAGTCGGTAGCTCTGTCCGGTACTACCGCTGTGCTGTAAACAACAGAGTCCAACAGTTCCGTCTGCCCGTGTCGGTCAGAGCATCGGCAGACTCGTACACAGTACCTTTTTGTTGTGCCAATCACGTTGGTGCGGGCTGGTCGTGGCAACCCTCGCGGTGGCGGTGCGAAACGTAGCGGTGCGGTGCCCTCAAGTCGCGGTGCAGACAGCTGCTCGGTGATGGCTGTCCAGCGGCGTCGGTGAGACCAGGGCTGCGGTGCGGAGTGGAGGCTGTGATCCATGCGGTGCAGACAGATCAAAGTGCAGGCGACAGAGCCAATTGTGGGAAGCTCGCATCGGTCGGTCCGGACTGCGGTGTGGGATGAGGCGGTGCACCGTGAGACTTACGAGCGATGTCCCCAGCCACTATGCGGTCAGGGATGTTGAAGTCAGCAGGCAGTGATGGCATCGGTGAGACCAGGGCAGCGAAGTGAAGCGAGGCAGTATGGAATGCAGTGCCCACAGGTCATGGTGCAAGCAGCGGCTCAGTGGCAGCGGCATCAGTCGTCGTTGTCGGTGAGACCAGGGTTGTGGTGTGAGATGCGGCGGTGCCTTCAGGACACAGAGCCAGCGACGGAGTCGGTGATGGAGTCGGTTGCGGTTTCACCCCTCTGTAGCAACTGAAACCACGGTTCCAGAGGTGGTACCCAGAGGTAAGTGAAGTCTTTGCAGTCCCTGAGACTTCAGAACAGGAGGCAAGCTCTATTTCAAGCCCTTGGAGATACTCAGCACAAGTAAAGAAAGTTCAGTCCAGTCTTTTCACTGCCCAAGGCAGGAGCAGCAACTGCAGGCCAACCCAACAAAGCAACAACACAGCAAAGGGGCAGTACTCCTCTGGCAGTTCTTCCAGCTCATCTTCTTGGCAGGTTCCTTGATTCCAGCGAGTTCGAAAGTTCTGGGGTTTGGGCCCCAATATTTATATTGCCTTTCTCTTTGTTCTTTGGGGCAGAGAGTGTCTGTGCCCAGCCCAAACCAGTTCTGTCCTCTCTGGCTCGGCTTCATGCCTTGGACAGCAATGTCCAAGGCAGACCAGGCCCATTCAGGTGCAAGAAAATCTCCTCCCACTACTCTAAATGCAGCCCAGGTCTATTCAGCCCAGCCATGACTCATCCAGGAAAGGCAGGACACACCTAGACCCCCCAACCCCCCAGTGGCTGTCTGAAGAGAATGCACATCCCCAGCACCTGTAAATTCAAAGCCAGACAGTCAATCCACAAACCCAGCAGAGGCACACAGGATGGCTAAGCAAGAAAATACCTACTTTCTAAAAGTGGTGTATTCAATCACAGAACATAAAAATCATCTTTACTAAAAGAAGCATTTTTATATTCTGAGTCCAGGCATACTAAATCCTGTTTCTCTATCGTGTCCCAATGGGAAGATATACTTATGACATGTTATAAGTAAACTCCCATTCTAGCCTATGGGACAGATGCCTTACCATAGTGAAAAACGAAGTACACTGTAATTCACTACCAGGACATGTTACACACACTAGAACATGTCCTACTTTCACTATACACAACACCCTGCCCACAGGGGTACCTTGGGCCTACCTTAGGGGTGACTTACAAGTGGGTGTACTTGCCAGGTCGACATGTCAGTTACAAACTGCACGCAGACACTGCAGTGGCAGGTCTGAGAACCCTTTTCAGGGCTGCTTGTGTGGGTGGCACAACCAGTGCTGCAGGCCAACTAGCAGCATTTGATTTACAGGCCCTGGCACCCTTGGTGCACTTTACTAGGGACTTACTAGTAAATCAAATATGCTAATCATGGAAACACTAATCCATAATACCATTTACAATGGGAGCACTTGCACTTTACCACTATACAGCAGTGAGAAAGTGCACAGAGACACTAAACCAGCAAAAACAGAGTCAAAACCACGAGGTCAGAAAGCAAAAAGTCCTGGAAAACACACCAAAAGATGCCAGGTCTAACACACACACTGCCATTGCAGGCTGCGTGTTTGGTGCAGAACATAGCGATGAGTCAACATGGCACACATCCCTGTGTACATTAGGTGTGGAGCGCAGTTACGCCCCAGTCCCAGTCGCACAGCGATTTCCATGTGTATACAAAATACTCCATCTCAATTTGAGAAGTCATATTTGACCATTTTATTCCGTTTCATCCAATATTATTACATCTCTTTCTTCATCCACATGTAAGGTTACATGCTTTTCCATTGTTTCAAATGCTCAAGATATGCCCATCCAGGCCTTTTTCAAAAGCACGTATGAAAATGCATCGTTCATCCAAGGCAGTCTGCATCCACCCAATGCATTTCGGGCTAAAATAGCCCTTTTTCAGGGGTAACTACAAATTTTTAAAAAAGCAGTAGGCCAGTTTTCTGTTGAGCGTAGGACATCGTGCTGGCAGGGATTTCTATAATTTTTGATTTTTTCGTGTTTTGAACACAGTGTGAGTGAGGTAGGGGGGTGTTCACATGGGGAGAGAGGAGGGGTGCGAGCGGAGAGGGGTTATGTTGGTGGAGTTGTAACGGGGAGTATTAGGTAAGGAGTGGTACAGTCGTGTTTGGGATAAGGATTGAGGTTGGTTCACTTTTGAATGTAGGAGAGAGCTAGAGCAGACATATTAAATTATTTGTTTTTTGAAGTGGATACATAGGTTGGATAATGAATTAGGGAGTAGGGGATTTTGTGAGCACATAGATGAGTAAGAAATGTAGAGTATCACGTGTCGGGGAGAATGCAGGAATAATTAAGTTGTTGAGGGTTCCAATTCACTTTAAAAAAATGCTGGTATATGACGGGTAGTGTTTTGTAATGCATGGTTTAGAGATCTTATATAACGCAAAGAGAGCATTGTACATCATTTCACATGTTAATTGTGTAAAAATGAAGTAATACTGTTTTTAAAAAAAAATTTAGTTACCCCTGAAGAAGGGCTATTTTAGCCCGAAATGCATTGGGCGGATGCAGACTGCCTTGGATGAACGATGCATTTTCATACGTGCTTTTGAAAAAGGCCTGGATGGGCATATCTTGAGCATTTGAAACAATGGAAAAGCATGTAACCTTACATGTGGATGGAGAAAGAGATGCAATAATATTGGATGACACGGAATAAAATGGCCAAATATGGATTATCAAATTGAGAAGGAGTATTTTGTATACACATGGAAATCGCTGTGTGACTGGGACTGGGGCGTAACTGCACTCCACACCTAATGTATTCACTAATGCGCGTCAATGGGGCAAGGCACGCGCCAAGTCTGCACGCGCTAGTTTAACACTAGTACTTTAAGCAATCGAGAACAAATGAAATTAAAAAAGGAGTGTATCCTATCACCTGTTTGGACACATCCCTGTGTGCCATGCCTGCAATCCACTGCCCTTGCATAGGTAAGCCATCCCTCTTGCTGGGTGCACTATACCAGTGGTGAGGGTATAGGTGCATGAGCCCTGTACCTCTACAGTGTCTAAGTCAATTCTTAGGCATTGTAAGTGCAGTAATGCTATAAAGAGTATATGGTCTGGGAGTTTGTCATTACGAACTTCTCAGTACCATAATGGTTTTACTAAAAACTGGGAAGTTTGGTATCAAACTTCTCAGCATATTAAATCCACACTGAACCCAGTGGGGGATTTAATGAAAAATGCACTCAGAGGGCATCTTAGAGATGCCTCCTGAAAAACGACCTAGACCTAGCTCTAGTTTGTGGAGAGGTGTGGTGCAGCGGCCAGGGCAGCTGACTTCGGAGCACAGGGTTCACGGTTCGATCCACGGCTCCGGCGGCAGCTCAGCACCATGTGACTCTGGGCAATAGCTCACTTAATTTCCACGACGGCCCCCAGCGCCTTGAGACCCGTAAGGGTGAGTAGCTGCGCTATATAAAAACGGACTTACATTTTAGTGTCCTGGCTGAGTGGCTGGTCGCCAGGTGCCACCACCAGACAGGTTTCTTGACCCCTGGGTCGAGAGCCTGCCGCTCTCGGGGTCCTGAAACAAAGCACATCCTGGGATGAGGTGCCAAGCCTCCTCCCCCAGGATGGGCAGGGTCCACGAAGGGGAAGCTTCAAAGGCCTGCCCCATTGTGAACTACCCCAGCCATTTGCTGCTCCCAGCAACTGGCCCCTAACAGTTCTGACCCCCACCTTAGGCGGGAGAATCGGCAGGAAAACCAAGACAGTAAAAGAGGTGTGCCCACCTTTGCCAACCCCATCCCTCAGGTAGGGGAGGCGAGGTGAAGCACAACTCTCAATCCCCACCATCTTGCAGATGAGCGGACATAACCAACCCAAGTGAGGCTCATGCCCCCCTCCCACTGGAGGGTGGCATAATAGGGGATGTACCCACCCCAAGGAAGGGACCTGTAATGCCCCTAAATTCAGTATTTAGGGGCAACCCTGAACCTTGCCTCCTCAGACCAGAACTGAAAAGAAGAAGCAAGAAGAAGAACTGAACAGCCGTGCGGAGAGAAGAAGAGGAGGACACTAACTGGCTTGGCCCCAGTCCTACTGGCCTGTCCCGACCTCAGACTCCTCCAACAGACCCTCGGTGTGTCCAGCAGTCGGCAGTCCTCGAAAACCCAGAGAATCTGCCCTGCCTTTGCGACTTCAAAAGTACTTGGTCTCCCATGAGTACTGGACGTGCTCAAAAGTAATTGACTCTGACCGACTCCATGAGTCTCCTTCACTCTGCTCCCGGTGCCCCGAGCCCAAGCCTGAGTGACCCAATACCCTAAGGAGGTCAGCCCAGGGATCCTAGTCTGGATCCCAGTGACCCCTGAACCTCCAGAAGTTCCTAAATTAACCTGCAGCCAACAACTGGAAGGTCCCTTCAACCGCGACCAATGCCGATCCCCGAACCGACTCCGTAACCGAAGCGGTCCAGAAAGAGCAACCGCGACCGTCCGATCGACTCCATCACCGGACGCTGCGGTCACAGGACGTCGACTTCCAAAGCCCCCATTCGCCACAACAGCAGTGACCGGCTCCGAGGGAACCGCGACCAAATCTGCAGCATCAGCCAAGACCGCATCCTACACCTGGCCGCCCCTGTGCCGCTGGTGGTGTAGTTCTTGTGTTGGCCATTGGGCCTTTAGTGCTGACCTCGACCCCAGGAGCTGTTTGCTCCTCAATCTGGTGGCCTGTTTGACGCAGTCCCCATCCCTCGACCGTGCCTAGCTCGTTGGCTAGCGTGTGGTCCCTGCATTCTGCACCCAGCCACCTCTGTGCCGCTGGCGGTGCAACTCGAGTGCCCATTTGACCGAATCCTACCCACGGACCCGTAAACTCAGTTCTGCCTTCTCAGGACTAAATGGGGCTCATGAGTAAAACCGTAAGCCTGTAATAAGTTTGCAAAATGCATTGACTCATTTTTCTTTCCCTTAGGAAATGCACCAGCCTAGTATCTAGAGATACCTGGCTGCGTAAGAAAAGTTATTGCAAATTAACTCTGACTAGTCACAAATACAAAGGGCCTCATTTATGAGACTCCTTGCGCCTCCGGAACGTCACTTTTTGTGACGTTCCGTGGCGCAGAAGCCTGCGTGATATTTATCAGGCAGCACTAAGCCACTTTTTTTGGCTTAAAGCTGCCTGATAAATATCAGTCCCTTTAACGCAGTGTTCTGCGTTAAAGGGGCGTGCAATGGGTGTTGCTGGGGGCGTTCCCAGCAACATCCATGGCCTTTTGACACTGCCCCAGATTTACGAGAAATCGTAAATCTGAGGCAGCGCCAAAAGCTTACGCCTCCCCAGGGGAGGCGTAAGGGAGGCACAACGAGGAGAAATATCTTTATTTCTCCTCGTTTTTTTCTTTTTTCTATGCGTGCTGCATTCTGCAGCACACATAGAAAGAGGAAGAAGCCTCCTTTGATTATTTTTGTACAGAAAGGTTTCCCTTCCTGTACAAAAATAATCATCCCCGCAACGCAGGCACCCTTGCACCATGGTGCAAAGGTGCCTGCGTTGGCGCACAGCAGCCCATTGTGCGCTGGCGCAGGGGAAAAGGACATGAATGCGCCATATCCTATAGATACGGCGCATTCCTGCCCTTTTCTTTTGCCGTAGGGAAGCGCAGCAGGAAGGCCTGCTGCGCTGCCCTACGGCAAAACCTCATAAATGAGGCCCAAATTATTTATACTGTAACTAATTCCGCGCATTCAAACTGGATCTAAACTGCATATGCTTGCAAAGTATTTCTATACTGACCTGTACAAGGCCTGGCTTGGTTCTAGAAAATAAACATAATTTGTATTTTTTGTATTTAGCAGTATTTATAAAGCGTATCAATCATTCCGAGGGACATCACGGCGCTAGGACGGATTAGAATAAAGTGTGATTGATCAATGGTAGGGTCAGTCTCTAGGGAACAGGGTGGTTTTCAATTTTTTCCTAAACAGTAGATAGTCGTCTGTTAGGCGGTGATCAAGGGTTAGGTTGTTGCAGAGGACTGCGGCTGATTTGGAAAAGGACCGGTCGCCCATTCTGGCCGTGGAAGTGCGTTTGATAGAGGCGAGAGCCTGATGGCGTGATCTCAGGTTACGCGAAGGGATGTGGAATTGTAGTTTATCATGTAGAATTTGTGGTCCCTTTTTATGAAGGGTTTTATGCGCAAAACAGAGAAGCTTGAAACTGGCTCTCTGGCGGACTGGAAGCCAGTGTAATTCCTTCAGGCAGAGGGATGCTGAACTGTATTTTTTTTTATTACATATTAGTTTGGCGGCAGCACTTTGAACTACCTGGAGTCTGGCGAAAAGATAGTCAGCCATGCCTACATAAAGGGCGTTGCCACAATCAAGTCTGCTCAAAAGCAGAGCCTGGGTGACCGTTTGTCTGCAATTTTGTGGAATCCAGGGAAAGAGTCGTCTGAAAAGTTTCAGTGTAGCATAGGCTTTACCGCACAACGTGCGTACTTGGTCCACCATAGATAGGGTGTCATCGAAGATGATGCCCATATTTTTTGCCGCTCGCTTGGGTTCTGGGGCGGTGCCTAGTGCCTGGGGCCACCAGCTATTGTCCCAGATATCCTGGGCAACACCGAAAAGCAGGATTTCAGATTTTCCGGCGTTTAGTTTTAAACAGTGCTGAGACATCCAATCTGTGAGTTCAGTGAGACATTTAATTAGGTTATTTTTTGTTTCAGTGTTGGTCAGCCTATCTATCAAGGGAATCACCAATTGCGTATCATCGGCGTAGGAGCAGATATCAAATCCCCATTTCCTACTGATATCCGCCAGGGATGAAACGTATGCATTAAAAAGGGTGGGACTTAAGGTAGCTCCCTGCGGGACTCCGTACTTAATGCTCTTTGCGGTAGAGGCGCAGGATCCCATTTGAATTGTTTGGGTTCGATCTTTCAGAAAAGAGGTGAACCATGACAGGGCTTTGGAGCAGATCCCTTTTTTGTGTAAGATTTGGAGTAGTTTGGTATGAGAGACAGTATCGAAGGCCGCAGTGAGATCTAGTAGGATCAATGCTACGGCTCTGCCCTGATCAACTAGTGATCTGATATTATCAGACACAGCCAGTAGAGTTGCTTCGGTACTGTTATTGGTTCTAAAGCCCGTCTGTGAGGGGTCGAAAAGGTTATTAGATTCAAGGAAGGTGGTGAGTTGCTTATTAACTAAGCGCTCCAAAACTTTGGACAAATAAGGTAGTTGAGAGATGGGGCGATAGTTAGCTGGGTCATATATTCCGACTCCTGATTTTTTTTAAAGTGGAAATACTACTGTTTTCTTCCAAATGTCTGGGAATGATGCTTGTTCCAGAGATTGGTTGAATATTTTAGTGACATGAGGGGACAAAATTGGCGGTAGTTTGGCAAAAATAAAATGCGGGCAGGGGTCGAGTGGGGATCCCGCCTTGACCTCAATCATGGCTTTGGTCACTTCCTCCTCTGAAAAAGGAGTCTCAGTGTGTAGGTGAGTTTGTACAGAGGGATGAGGAGCCAAATTTTCCCAATCAACATTATCGTCTTCGAGCGGATTATCGAAGGATGCATACATTTTTGTCACTTTGTCAGTGAAAAAATTATTTATTAGTTCGCAGTTTTCTACCGTAGGAGCCATGGTTTGTGATAGGCTGGTGGGTTTACAAAGTTCACGAACAACTTTATAGAGTTCCTTGGACGAGCTGCCGTTATCTTCTATCCTCCTTGTATAGTACTTTGTTTTGGTGTTTTTTAAAGCGTGGTGGTAGATTTTCAGTTCAGCTAGGTAGTTCTGTCTATCTGTGTTGTCCTTTGACAGTCTCCATTTGTGCTCCAATGTGCAACATTTTCGTTTGTTTATTTTTAGTTCAGGAGTGTACCATTTTTCGGATCTCGAATTAGTAGTTGTTTTTTTTTTTTAGTTTGGGGGCGCATTTGTCAAGCGACTTCTCTATTTCTTGTTGTAGGTGAATGGCTGAGGTGCTAGCACAGTGAGAGTGAGCTGTGTCCTGATCTAAGTGAGTGATGTGCATAGGAAAGGTTTCCTGAGTAATTAGGTTCCAAGATCTTATCCCTAATTGATGTGTAGCTTCAGCCTTAGATGACTTAATTGGTATGGTTAGGGAAAAGGAAATTAAGGAGTGATCTGTCCATGTAAGAGGCTTAATTTTATTGAATATTAATGGTCGTTATGTTTGAGAACAATAGGTCCAGTGTGTGTCCAGCCACATGGGTTGGATCTGATATCCTCTGAGTTAATTGCATTATGGCCATATCGTTTTCCAGGTGTTTAACACCTGGATTAGCAGCATTTTCATAATGAAGATTAAAATCACCTATGACTAGGAATTGATTCTGTTTTAGGCAGAGAGGAAAAAGTTGAGCAAGTAAATTAGTGCTTAATCCGGGATATTGGCCCGTAGGGTTGTAAATGACTGCTCCTCCCAGTAATATATGGGCACCTTTCAAAACTGTAAAGGCTAGGATCTCATGGGAGCCTGCTTGGGTAATTGTGTTGGGAATGCAGGAGAGATGGTCTTTAAAAAGAATGGCTATACCCCTGCCTCTCTTGCCTTTCCTGTCTTGTTTTAATATTTTATAGCCAAGTGGGAGGGCTGAAACAATATCAGGTGAATTGTTGTCGTTGAGCCAGGTTTCGGGGCGAAGGCCAAATCTGGGCTTAAATCGTCAAGTGTGTCCCAAATCTCAATGCTATGTTTGGGAAATGATCTGGTGTTAAAATAGATACATTTTAGGGTCAGGTTACTGTCATGGTGAATTAAGTTTGCCACTAAGGGTGGAGTGAGGACAGCTTGGCATCCCCATTTACAGTTGAGGCAGGAAAAAGGTCCTTCCACCTCCGTTGGAGCGGCTTTTGTGCAGCATATGCCTGAGATTTGTTTGTCCACCAGTTTCATAAGCTCATCTCATGAGTATATAAGATGGGGAAGTCTTTTTGAGGCGTAGGAGGCAGCATTTCTGGCCCCTGGGCCCGGTCTGGCGCGGATGGGCGCAGACGGGCTTGCCTTAGGCGCGCATTCGGCACGCCAGCGGTACGCCTGCTGCGCATCGAGGCAGGCATCTGTATTTATGCAGCCGGTTGGGCAGCTAGACTGCTAACCGCCGCTGTGCCTCGTGCTGAAAGAACGACACTTCCGGTCTGCGTCAGAAATCCCTCCACGCAAACCGAACAATCCATGGTGGACCAGGGAAGACGCCGAGCTGACCGAGTGCAAAATACAATGTGCAAATGAGCGTGATTGCTTCAGGTAAGTTTAAAATGAGGCAAGTCTAAAAATGGGTTTCACAATGGGTTTAAAATGTTTAGTCTGTTAATCAGAGTATTTTAAAAACAACACATAGAAAATTGCTGGGAGCCCTTTGCCAGGCGCTCCGTTCACTAACCAAACGGTTTAAGATGCAATGACTAGTTTCCTCTAGCGCGTCCGCTGCGCGTCGAGGCAGGCATCTGTATTTATGCAGCCGGTTGGGCAGCTAGACTGCTAACCGCCGCTGTGCCTCGTGCTGAAAGAACGACACTTCCGGTCTGCGTCAGAAATCCCTCCACGCAAACGGAACAATCCGTGGTGGACCAGGGAAGACGCCGAGCTGACCGAGTGCAAAATACAATGTGCAAATGAGCGTGATTGCTTCAGGTAAGTTTAAAATGAGGCAAGTCTAAAAATGGGTTTCACAATGGGTTTAAAATGTTTAGTCTGTTAATCAGAGTATTTTAAAAACAACACATAGAAAATTGCTGGGAGCCCTTTGCCAGGCGCTCCGTTCACATAACTAAATAATACTTTTATACAAACCAATTAGTCGGAGTTCAGTCCTTGAGTGTGTGAAATCATCTCTTACTTAAGTTTAGTAGTTTTCCTTAATGACATACATTATGTCATAATTCTTTAGAGAACGTACTTTTTGTGAGTTGTAATTTGGACAGGGAGTAGTACGCTCTCTCATTGGGGCTTCTCCCTTAGATCCCTTGTGTGTATTAGTCTATGGTACAGTCCTCGGACTGTGGATCAGCACTTTTGCCCTTTCCTTGCCCCTTACAGTTCTCTCACAAACGCTTCACTTTTCTGACATTTTTATCTAACATCTTTTTCACATATTTACACGCTACTACGAACATTCAACATGGCAGAGAGTGTAGTATTAGCTTTTGACGAAGATATGGTACAGTCCATTTTACAGACTCCCTGCCTTTTAGAAACTACATTGGCTGTTACTACGAACCAAACAGAAGAATGGAACAAACTATCCAATCTTAAAAACCAACAACTGAGAACTGCAATGCATGCAGCTAGTCTCAAGGATTATCAAAGAGGTAATATAGCTCCACAAGGTCTCATTGTCACAAATGCCCCACTGTTGTTCCTTGATAACAAGATCTTTAAAAAGAACTGGTCCTTGATCTCATGAAGGTGTACGCGTGATTGGCTAATTTTATTGATTAACAGCCAAAGAATTAGAGGATCAATTACTTGTTGAGATACAACAACTGGAATCTCAGATAAAAATAACTGTTCACATATCAGTCTATAAGAAGAAACTAGAAGAGGTCAACAAACAGCTGGTTACTCATGAAAACTATATCCATACATCAATGATGATTATGTACCTTCTTCCTCCAAGAATAATAACCGGAGAGGAGCGAGACGCTGGAGACAGGGGACAAATGAGTGGACTTCCAACTCGGAGGAGTGGAGCACCTCAGGCGATTCGGATTCAAGTGGCCCTAGCACTCCATATCAGTCAAGGAACCGACAACCGAGAGGAAGGTACAGTAGACCTCCAACACAGTTCCCTACAGGCCCCTGGTGGCCACCACAACCGTGGGGCTATCCCATGCATCCGTTTCATCCCATGCCCTTTGGAGCATCTAATTACCCTCCTTTTTTAGAACAGGGCTGAGGCGGAAGAGGATGTAGAAGAAGAGAATTCATATCAGGGAAACAACAAGACACCCAGAGAGTACAGTGGGATCCCGACATCGAACAACGCATCACATGGAGCATGACGCGGAATCAATCTCCATCAACGAGCACCCTGACAACTTGATTATTAATCTCAGTTCCAAGACTCTAACCCCTTTGGAATGGGATGTTTTGAACAAAGGCTTGGGTTTCGTGCTGACTCACTTGGGAGACGATTTCTTGACATGTATAGAAATATCCCAATTTTTCAGAAAAATACGTTTGGCCTTTTTCTTTGCAGAGAATGCGGAGACCGATGAGCCCAGCCAAGTAACCAACACGGGCCTTAGACCTAAATCAACTTTTAATCCACCTCTACACTTGGTTCCACCGGAAGTAGCGACTTTTGAAAAGGCAGTAATCAAAGAATTTGACTGAGTGCCTTCGCCAACTCAATGATGAGAGATACTGCCAATGCCTTTGTTTAGATCCCACCCCTAGACTTCTGACCATCATAAGAGCAATGGTGGATCAAGCAAGGGATGCAAGTTGGATTACCAGAAGCGAAGCAGATTTCTTGGTCCAAAAACAACCAAAAATACCTTACTTTTATGTGTTGCCAAAGGTGCATAAATCGATAAGACCGCCTCCGGGGAGACCCATTGACTCGGGTATTGGGTCACTCCTTGAAACCCTTTCACAATTTGTTGATTGGTTCTTACGTCCGATTGTTACAGAGATGCCATCGTATCTACAAGACACTAAACATGTACTCAATACACTCACTGAGATCCCTTTCAATCCGGGGATTCACATCTTAGCATCCTTCGATGTGGAATCCCTTTACACGAATATCCCGCAGGATGAATCTCTAGAAACAGTGAGAGCTGAATCAACGAGAACGTGATGACTTGACTCCAACCTCTTTTGTGTTGCAGTGTGCTACCCTTGCCATGAAGGAGAACTTTTTCCAGTTCGGGGAACAACTTTACTGGCAGATAACTGGGACTTCGATGGGCAGTACTTTTGCCCCTAGCATGGCAAATCTGTATATGCATAGATTTGAGACCCAACATATTTATCCACTAGACAATCCCTTTTCATCGAATCTCAAGGTTTGGAAGAGGTATATCGATGATATATTTGTGGTGTGGGAAGGCTCTGCTCTTTCCCTGGTGATTTTTGCGACTTGGTTGAACTCCAGGAACTCGCACCTTAAAATCACTTATGAGTACAGTAATGTCTCCCTTCCATCCTTGGATTTACGATTGTACCCCAAAGACGGAGGCATATACTCTGAACTGTATAAAAAACCAATGGCCCGCAATTCCCTACTGAGTTATACTAGTTTCCATCCTCATGCACTCAGAAACAATCTCTGGTAGGTCAATTTCTGAGGTTACTGGGGAATTGCACGGAAGTTGACAAATTTAAGGAACATGCTAATACACTCAGCACTCATCTGTTACAATGAGCATATCCCACCAAGTTGATACAAAAAGCATACAAAAGGGCCAGGAACAATAATCGTGAAGCCCTACTTGACACATACACGAAAAGTCCTATGGATCGTTTGGTATGTGTTAGTACTTACAGTTACCTTACTGATATAGTGAAGAAATCCATCAACAGAAATTGGACTATTTTGAACAGTGGTGACAACCAACGACCAAGACCCCTGTTTGCCCTTAAATGACGGCGGAACATTGGAGACATACTTGTGCATACCCGCCCTCAAACTCAATCCACTTGTTTGGGACCGAACACCCTATTGTCCAGAACACAAGCTAAAGGACATTACTCTTGTGGTACATGTTCGGTTCGTCCCATTACATCAGCATCGACGTTTGTAGATCTGGGGCTCATTACTCCCTGGGAACTGCACACCTTGACGAATTGTAATACAGAGGGAGTGATTTACATGTTGCGCTGCCCTTGCAATCTGATCTATGTGGGTATCACCACACGCAAGGTCAAGCAAAGGATAGTCGAACATCAGAGTTCTATCCGCTGTAAAAAAGACAACACGAAAGTCACACGACACTTCCTCAGTGCGGTACATACACAGAATGACATTCGATGGACCATCATTGACAAACCTTATTATGTCAGAACAATGGGGACCCGTGAATCCGTCCTGTTTCACAGAGAACAGAGATGGATTTTCAGGCTTCGCTGTGACACACAAGGATTAAATGATGATATTCCTTGGACTAGCCGAGACAGGTGATTGATCAATTGCCACTGTTGCTTAGTCACACCAATTGATGCCTATGAGGACCCATATGCACATCCATCATACCTCATCGGGTATTTGATAAACACACTGTCCTGTTTATGATGTTAGTAAGACACGATGATATAGCTTTAGAGCAGACATTACTTTGAGTTCCTTCTTCTGTGATAAACTGCCTCTGGGAACACTGCCTTAGAGCAGATATTACTTTGTGCTCCCTCTCCTGAGATGAACTGCCTCTGGGTACACAGTTTTTGCAATTGAGTATTATAGGTCTGGGTCCATGATACTTTGCTGAATCATTCCCCTTGTTTGATTCATACATGACCAAAATAGGGACAAACACAACATTTGTATTTTAACACACCTCTCTGCATCATTTAAATGGAAGGACCGTGGAGCGCATGCTCGAGTCATGGAAACTACGTTTCCCATGACTGCAGGAGGCGCGTGATGCACGGTACCTTCTTCGTCATTTTCTTTTTTACCCTTGCTTCAACTGTGTCTCTCCCTCTTGCTGGGACCCCGTCAAAGAAGGAGAAACTCTGACCGCACTACGGGTGAGTGCGGACAGCCCGTTATGAGTTATAAATATAATTGTACCTGCAAGTTGGTGAATGATCCTTGGTAGGCCCATAGTTATCTCATTTTTCCCGAATACTGTTTGCACCCCATTACGATAAGAGTTTGATGCTGGGCCTTTTTTACTGGGGGTCCAGACCGTTTTAGATGTGGTATTGATGGGTTGTAATGCCCCCTTGATACGAGCCACGATCTACGCTTCCATGAATGCGTGGTATTTAGAGATGATAATTCTAACATGTGACATCAGTCGAGTACTTGTGAACAGACCTGAAATATGATGCAGGGTTGATACACGACTAGTTTGTGGGCTCCATTCCTTGTTCTTTTAATAATCATAGGCGTAAGTAAACCAAAAGACTGTGATATGAAAATGGAATTGTAATTATAATAGAAAAGTATTGAACATTATGTGTGTGCACAAAACCCCAATAAAATATGTTTAAACAAAATACACATTGTCCTGTGGGGGTTCTTTATTATGTACAAATGATGGCCAGATCACCACTGGTTCATGTTTTTATGTTTACTTTACAGATGAGATGGTGTATTCATCCCCCGTTGCATATACGGGCTACAAAATCTTGACGGCCAGTATAAACATCTGTTTTGAACACATTTTTGTAACACTATTAGTGACTAGTTTTCTTGTTGGTCCTGAGGAATGCCCATGAACCCCGGTTGGGGTCGGCGAAGGGCAGGAACATGTTGACCTCTAGCAGGGGTATATTTGTTGGTAACCCTAATCCTCTTCGTTTTTAATCCTGTGCTAGGGCACCACTCAATAAAGTTATTAGGTCCCCTGTGTCACAACCCCACTGACCTGAAAACCAGGAACCGCAGAAACGGAGAGAGCCCCCCCTCTCCCCTCCAGACCAATCCTCCACGCTGACTACAACAGGATGGGCAATTGATCTCAAGGGGAAAGGGACGTAAGTATGCCCCACCGGAAACCTGTTGGGTCGGGCACACGGGTAACAGAAGGGGAGCCCTGGAGTTCTTGGAAACGGGACGGAGGGAACAGAAGACAGTGTCTATTCATGTCGATGTCTTGGGATGGACGGAGGGGGAGTCCCAGGTCTGGAATACAAAAAACGGGAGCAGGATATTAGGAAAGAAGAGACAGGTAAGTGCACCTAACAGACAAAAGACCTACTCTACAGTGGCAAAAGGAGGGAAAGGTGGTGAACTCACCTGGCTGCAAGGATGTGTAGTGTCTTGGGGAATCGTTCTGGTACCGGTTAGTTTTCCAGGAAGTCCTCTTAGTCTTGGGATATCATGCAAGGCTCAGGAAACCGACCAAGAACCGCTCCTGCGGTGTGGGAGGCTCGGAGCAGTGCTTGCGGCTCCTGCTGCACACCGGGAAGGAAAGCAAACCAACAAAGAACCGCTTCTGCGGTGTGAGGGGGCCGTGGCGGTGCCTGCGGCTCCTGCCCCGCACCGGAAAGGAGAGCAAACAACAATTGAACCGCTTCTGCGGTGTGAGGGGGCGTGGCGTGCCCGCGGCTCCTGCCGCGCACCGGGCCAGAGAGTAAACAGAGAATGAACCGCGTCGGCGGCTTCCCAGGGCTGGGGTAGTGCTTGCGGCGCCTGCCGTGCACTACAGGAGAAGTAAAATGTTTTACAGACCGCTCCTGCGGTCTTGACGAAGTCAGAGGTGCTCGCGGCTCCTGGCGCGCACCTGAACTGGATTTAGAGGGCGGAGAACCGCATCCGCGGTTCTACAGGTGGGATCAGTGCCGCGGCTCCGGATGCGCTCCGGGCAAGGGGAGAACAAACACGAAACCGCTCCTGCGGTCTGGAAGTGGGAGAAGGTGCTCACGGCTCCTGCCGCGCACCTCACAAGGGAAGTGTTAGAGAGAGAGCCGGTCCAGTCCTCTCTCAGCCAGGATTCTAGTCGACAAAGTATCGTTAAAGCCAAGCAACAGGAACTGCTTTCAGGTGTCAGTTAAATAGGACATCCTTCGTCACCTGATGTATTAGAAAGCCAATGAGGAAGGAGAGCTAGGATTTGAAAAGGGAAGAGTAGAAAAGAAAAGAAAAAGACGTAAGACAGTCATCAGGCCTGTGATTAGCAATGACAGGGATATGAGTGGTAACATTACCTCTTCCTCAAAGGCCTTTTAACAGGGCGAGGTTTAGAAGGGTTACGGGCATGAAACCTCAGTATCAAGAGGGGTGCATGAACATGCGATGCGGGTTCCCAGGTTCTTTCCTCAGGCGGGTATCCCTTCCAATCCACTAAATAATACAGTTTTCCATTTCGTTTCCGTGAATCCATGATGCAATTCACTTCATACTCTTCCTGTGCATTGACTAGCAATGGAGGTGGTGGGATCAAGGGATGTGTTGAAGGAATGAAGGGCTTGAGAAGGGAAGTGTGAAACACAGGATGGATTGGATAGTCGTCCGGTAGTTCTAACTTCATGGCCACTGGGTTGATAACCTGCAGTATAGTAAAAGGACCAACAAAACGAGGTTGCAGCTTTTTTGGGCCTGCCAAACGGAGATTTTTTTAGGCTAACCAGACCTTATCCCCACAGGCATAGTTAGGAGCAGGGCGCCGCTTTTTGTCGGCTTTCTTCTTCATCGTTTCCTTGGTTAACCGTAATTGAGATTGTGCTGCCTTCCATATCTCTTTTAGATTTATACATAGGGAATCTACTGCTGGGACTCTAAAAGAGGGTTACAACGGCACTGTTCTGGGATGAAAACCCATGGCACAAAAGAAGGGTGACATGCCGAATGCGGAAAGTAAGCTGTTGTATGCAAACTCCGCCACAGGCAAAGCTCTTACCCAATTACTAGTCAGAGTTGCCAACAAACAACGAAGATATTGCTCCATAGTTTGGTTAACTCGCTCTGTCTGTCCATCCATTTGCGGATGATAGGCGGATGACAGACGTAAATCCATTTTCAGAGTAGTCCCTATTTCGTGCCAGAAGTTAGAAACGAACTGGGGTCCTCGATCCGAAACGAGCACTGAGGGTACTCCATGCAAGCGTATGACATTTTGGATGAAGACAGACACCAATGCACCTCCGGTAGGGATTTTGGGAAGCGGCACAAAATGGGCTGTCTTGGAAAAGGAATCCACCACTACCAGAATAGTAGTACAGCCTTCTTCCTTAGGGAGATCCATGATAAAATCCATACTCACAGTATGCCAGGGATAAGGGGGGACAGGAAGAGGGTGCAATAACCCTTCAGGCCTGGTATGTGGGACTTTCTGTGTTGCGCATATCGGACAAGACGAAACATAGTCTTTTATGTCGTTAGCCATGTTTTCCCACCAGAACCATCTGTTGCATATGTCCTTGGTTTTTTGTATGCCAGGGTGGCTCACTAAAGCTGAAGAGTGGACCCACTGCAATACTTGGCCACGTTGGTTGCTCGGAATGTACAATCTATCCCCATAAGAAAGTAGGCCATCTTTTTGGAGATAATCAGGTTGTTCTAACCAAGGGGAAACATCTATTTCGGTTAATGTTTTTTCCAAGTCGGTACAGAACTGCTCGAAGGAAACGCATCCCAATATTTTGTCGGAGGGTATTAGAGACTCAAGATGAGGATTGGTTCTTTTGTGTGGGAGTGACACACATAAGCCGGACAGAGCGTCTGCTTTGACCTGTTGGGAAGCCTGTCGATAAGTGATCACAAAATCGAACTTGCTGAAGAAAGACACC
This sequence comes from Calotriton arnoldi, assembly GCA_963921515.1. Classification (NCBI taxonomy): domain Eukaryota; kingdom Metazoa; phylum Chordata; class Amphibia; order Caudata; family Salamandridae; genus Calotriton; species Calotriton arnoldi. The sequence continues at coordinate 196,806 of CAWUFW010014534.1, forward strand.
CATCGCATCTGTCTGGGAGTTAACGCTCTAGCGGTGCGAAAGAATTTGAGATTTTTGTGATCGGTATAGATAGTTATGGGGTGTCTAGCTCCCCAGAGATAATGCCTCCACTCTTGGAAGGCTTTCTTAATGGCCAGCAGCTCCCTTTCTGCGACCGTATAGTTCTGTTCTGCTGGTAATAATTTCTTTGAAAAGAACGCAATAGGGTGCATTTGTCCATTCATGTCTCTCTGAGATAAAACCCCTCCCACAGTATACTGAGATGCGTCTGCTTCCACAAAAAAAGGAATAGTTGGGTCAGGATGTATTAAAACAGGGGCAGAGGTGAATTTCGCCTTTAACACGTCAAAGGCATTTTGCGCTTCCGGAGACCAAACAAAAGGCACCCCTTTTCTTACCAGCCGTGTTATGGGTGTTACCACATCTGAGAAATGGGTGGTAAAGCGTCGGTAAAAGTTTGCAAATCCCAACAGAGACTGTATGTCCTTTACACATGCGGGTACAGGCCAAGATAGGATGGCCTCCACCTTCTTTTTGTCCATCTGTATCCCTTCTTCTGGGATTATAAACCCCAGGAATTCCACCGTGGAGGTGTGGAATGTGCATTTTTCGAGTTTGGCAAACAGGTGATGTTCTCTTAGCCTTTGTAACACTTGCCTTACATGTTCTTCGTGCTCTCTAGGGGTTTTAGAAAATACCAAAATATCATCTATATAAACTATTAGGAACCGATCCAAAAAATCTCTGAATATCTCGTTTACAAAAAACTGAAAAGCCGAGGGGCATTACAAAGGCCGAATGGCATTACACAGTATTCGAATAAACTGAACTTCGTTCGGAACGCCGTTTTCCACTCATCCCCTTTACGTACTCTGATGAGATGGTACGCCCCTCGTAGATCTAACTTAGTAAAAACGGTGGCGTCCTTTATCTGGTCTAAAAGTACTGGGATGAGTGGTAACGGATATTTGTTTTTTATAGTGACCTTATTAAGGGACCTATAATCTATGCACGCGCGAAGGCCCCCCTCTTTCTTGGGTATGAAGAAAAGAGGGGAAGAGATCGGAGAGGAGGAGTGTCTAATGAAGCCACATGCTAACATCTCCTCCAAATATTCTTTTAAATGAACTGTTTCCGGTTCCAATAGGGCATAGATCCGGCTACAAGGCAGCACCCCCCCAGGTTCCAAATCTATGCGACAATCAAAGCTGCGATGAGGAGATAGTGCAGTCGCTCTTGTTTTGTCGAACACGTCAGCGTACTGTTGATGCATAGGAGGTATTGCGCTCTGATCGGGGACGATACAGGAAGCACACACCAGAGGGGAGGCCCATTCTATTGCCTCTTGATAACAGTGCTGGACGCAGTGATTAGAATCCAAGGTCACCGTCCTCCGTGTCCAATCTATTTTGGGGTTATGCTTTTGCAACCAGGGCACCCCGAGAATTACCCCAAAAGCCGGCGTGTCTATTATGTCAAAAGAGACCTCCTCAGAATGGCCGTTGTCACACACCAGGGTCAAAGGGGCAGTATGTCTCGTGATGAGTCCTGACGACAATTCAGTCCCATCCACGGCTCTTACAGGTTCAGGCTCTTTCTTTGTTACACAGTCAATACCCAGGGAATTGGCTAACTGATTGTCCAAAAAATTGCCTGTAGCCCCTGATTCCAAGAGAACCGACAGCGACACTTGGTTGCTATTGGATAATATCATGATAACATTAATAGTAAAGTGCCTAGGCACCCGCGCTACCGAGGTGCTCTGTAGCTGTTGGGCATACGCAACACTCTTTCTGGGCACAGAGGTTTTAGGTCTAATAGGGCATTCACGTGCGAAATTACCCCCTTTACCACAATAGAGACAAAGGTTGAGGTTGCGTCTTTTCTCTTTTTCCTCTCGAGTTAATGGTCCTCGAACCCCGCCGATTTGCATTGGTTCGGCTGGGGGTGTTCTATTGTCTTCCTTCTTCTCACTTTTAAACACCAGAACTCGGGGGGTCTCGGTTCTCCCTCTCTCTCCGCGCCTTTCCCGGAGCCTATGGTCCATCTTGATAACTAAATCTATGAACTCCATACAGTCCTCCGGAGGGTCAACTATTTGGGATAAGACCTCCTTTAATTCATCATTCAGCCCCCGATAAAACAAAGATGTTCTTTTATCAAGTGGCCAACGGGTTTCTGCCATTAACCTATTGAAATCGGTCACATACGAGAGCAGAGGGTTCCTCCCCTGTCGAAGGTTTAGCATTTCCGTCTCACTGGCCTGCATGAACGTATGCTTGTCGAACAGCTTCCTCATGTGTTCTTTGAAGGCGGGAAAATTGTGTATGAGAGGGTCGTCAGTTTCTACTAACGGGATCAACCAATTCGCAGCGGTACCCACAAGGTATGATATTACAAAAGCTATCTTGGCCGAATCGTAGGAAAGGCAGTAGGCCGGCACAGGATCTGCAGATGGCATTGATTCATGAAGCTACGGTATTTACCGCTTTCTCTGCTAAACCTTTTGGGAGCAGCCAGGGGAACTGGAACAGGACTACTGTGATGTTAGTGGGTGGAACCCCACTACTCAATTGAGGTTTGTCAAATAGGAAAGTGGCAGGTTGCACCACGGGACGAGATGTCTTGGGAATAGCCCCAGGCTGAGGACCCCATACAGTTCCTCCCTGTCTAGTGAGTAGTTCATTCTTTAGTGACTGATTCACCTGTCTGAGACTTTGGACCTCCGTCTGCATGACTACTAATGCCGCCGCTAGCTCCTGGACTGAAGCAATGGGACTAGCGTCGGCAGGGAACCGGGCCTCACCATTCTCCTCTTGATCCATCTCCGTTTGGGCGGTAGAATTTTCGTGGGCTTGGCATTTTGTCACAACCCCACTCACCTGAAAACCAGGAACCGCGGAAACAGAGAGAGCCCCCCCCTCTCCCCTCCAGACCAATCCTCCACGCTGACTACAACAGGATGGGCAATTGATCTCAAGGGGAAAGGGACGTAAGTATGCCTCACCGGAAACCTGTTGGGTCGGGCACACGGGTAACAGAAGGGGTGCCCTGGAGTTCTTGGAAACGGGACGGAGGGAACAGCAGACAGTGTCTATTCACGTTGATGTCTTGGGATGTACGGAGGGGGGGGGAGTCCCAGGTCTGGAATACAAAAAACGGGAGCAGGATATTAAGAAAGAAGAAACAGGTAAGTGCACCTAACAGACGAAAGACCTACTCTACAGTGGCAAAAGGAGAGAAAGGTGGTGCACTCACCAGGCTGCAAGGATGTGTAGTGTCTTGGGGAATCGTTCTGGTACCGGTTAGTTTTCCAGGAAGTCCTCTTAGTCTAGGGATATCATGCAAGGCTCAGGAAACCAACCAAGAACTGCTCCTGCAGTGTGGGAGGCTCAGAGTAGTGCTTGCGACTCCTGCCGCACACCGGGAAGGAAAGCAAACCAACAAAGAACCGCTTCTGCGGTGTGAGGGGGGTGTGGCAGTGCCCACAGCTCCTGCCGCGCACTGGGAAGGAGAGCAAACAACAATTGAACCGCTTCTGCGGTGTGAGGGGGCGTGGCGGTTCCCGCGGCTCCTGCCACGCACTGGGCCAGAGAGTAAACAGAGAATGAACCGCGTCGGCGGCTTCCCAGGGCTGGGGTAGTGCTTGCGGCGCCTGCCGTGCACTACAGGAGAAGTAAAATGTTTTACAGACCGCTCCTGCGGTCTTGACGAAGTCAGAGGTGCTCGCAGCTCCTGCTGCGCACCTGAACTGGATTTAGAGGGCGGAGAACCACGTCCGCGGTTCTACAGGTGGGATCAGTGCCGAGGCTCCGGTCGCGCTCCGGGCAAGGGGAGAAAAAACCCGAAACCGCTCCTGCGGTCTGGAAGTGGGGGAAGGTGCTCACGACTCCTGCCACGCACCTCACAAGGGAAGTGTTAGAGAGAGAGCCGGTCCAGTCCTCTCTCAGCCAGAATTCTAGTCAACAAAGTATTGTTAAAGCCAAGCAGCAGGAACTGCTTTCAGGTGTCAATTAAATAGGACATCCTTCATCACCTGATGTATTAGAAAGCCAATGAGGAAGGAGAGCTAGGATTTGAAAAGGGAAGAGTAGAAAAGAAAAGAAAAAGACGTAAGACAGTCGTCAGGCCTGTGATTAGCAATGACAGGGATACGAGTGGTAACACCCTGGATACAGTTTTAATATCCTCACAAAATATTTTTTCATTTGCACTCTGCCCCACACTCACAGAGTCCTTCGGTGCCCTCTACTTAAAACACCTCAGCTCCACTTCTATTTTTTTTTAAGAGTTGTAGCCCACACCTGGGACCTCGCGGCCCAGACGTGAGGAGGGAGCCCTATGATGAAGCATGTCACCTTCAGATGAGTGAGGGTTCTCGTCCTTAAAAAAGGTCTCGCCCTATCCCCAACAAGACATTTAACCGTGTGATTTAAGAAATTCCATTGCAGTTTAGGAGTTTCCCTTCATGACATACATTATGTCATAATTCTTTAAAGAATGTACTTTTTGTGAGTTATGAAATCATCTCTTGCCTGAGTTGTACAATAAATGCTTAGCACTACCCTCTAATAAGACCTTAGTGCTCGCCCACACTACCACAAAATAGAGAGTAAGGTACTATCTACTTTAGCCTCTGCCTACCTTTGGGGATCCACTGGACTCTGTGTACACTATACCTTACTTTGGTATAGTATATATAGAGTCAGCTTCCTACAACCGCCGTGAAGGCGGTTGCATCCTAATTTGGGAAGCAGGACTGCCGACTCCTTGTCGGGCGGTCCCGTTTCTGACACAAAGCCAGTCGTATGCTCATCTGACCGGGATCGTAATGAGGTCCTTAGTGTTAGGTCTAAGATGTATAGTGAAAAAAGTAAAGGGGCCAGTGTCCAGCCTTGCTTCAGACCATTTTTGTTAGTCATCATAGGAGAGAGGCAATATTTTGCTAATTTGATTTGGAGCCAAATATTTTCGTGCGATAAGACTGAGAAATGTAACAACGTTTGGTCGATACTCCAGCTTGTGTTCAGTTCACTCTGTCAAAGGATGAGGGATAGTCGACAAAGCATAAGCATAGTCCAAGATCCCATTTTAAAGTTTTATCGACAAGTAATCTTAGGCTGACGTGTTAATCAAAAAAATGAGGAAAGGCAAACTGTGTTCAGTAGCAAAGTAATCTTCTTGCTCTTTCAAAATATGAATGAAATGATAGAGACAATATAGTAGAACCCTGATTCATACCACGATTACAACTAAAGCGCAAATTAATTTTGCCAGACAAATTTCACCTGGGAAAAACTGGGTGAGGAACTCAGGACAGGGAGGCAACGCCACACCCGCACCCTGTGGTGTAGGTATTTATCTGGTGCAGTATTACTTCCTATAGGGATGAGGACCTAAGCAACTGAGAAAGAGGTAGGGGGCACATTGTGATTCCTGTGCAAAAAGGAGTGTATGCACTGATCGAAATTCTGAATAATGTGGTAATTAGCACCACCTCACAATCTCCCCTAGAAATGTTTCGCTGCTCAAACCGTGCAAAATTTACCAGGGGAGGAGGTGCTGTTAATTTCAATACATGCAGAATGATGTGTGGAAAACAATTGGGGGTATATTCACAAGAACGTGTGATAACTACCGCAAGAGTAGCGTAACGCAACTTTCAATAACGCAGCCTATCACGGGAAAATAACCCCGTGACAACGTGGAATTCACAACAAGGCGGTACCATGCGATAGTCTGCCGAAACCGTGGACAAAGTCCGCGATACAACCACCACGATGGAGATAAAAACACAAACCACAACACCAAAAAACACGCGATGGGCCAAAGCGCGATGAGGAAACCAGCGACAAGCAGCGCCAGGCCTGCAACACACACCTGGCAAGCGTCAGAAACCTCCATAAAAGCAGAAAAAAATAACCCACACACAAACTGACCAACACACAAGCACCATGGAGGCAGCCGGAGCAGGCGCAGAGGACCAGCGCAACCCCACAAGCACCCCGGACGACCAGCCTGGGACCTCGGGGACAGGGAAGGGCAAGGACAAGAAGACCAGGAAGACCAAGTTCAGTCCGCAGGCGAACAGGATCATAGTCACGGAGGTGATGGAACACCATCAACAACTCTTCGTCACCTCCAACGTGTCATTGGGCACCAAAAATGGAATATGGCGGGACATCGTCGACAAGGTGAATGCCGTCGGAGAGCACAAGCGGACAATGGACGAGGTCAAGAGGCGATGGAATGACATCAAGCGGAAGACCAAGGATAAACTCTCCGCCAACCTGAGGGCAGCAACGCAGACCGGAGGTGGGGACCCAGCGCCACAGCTGGTGCTGGATGACATGGAGGAGCTGGTGTCGACAGTCATCAGTGTGGAGACTGTGGCCGGAGTCGGGGGACCGGACACTGCTCGACAGGACACAACACAACCGCAACAGGGTGAGTGACCACCAGGTACTGGGGGACGGAGGGAGATGGCCACAATGGCACACATGCACAAGCAAGCAGGGCACAGTGCACACCCACAATCACTCTGGGTCCTCGCCCAGACCCACACACTGTCACAATGTACAATGCCATGCTGTCTGAATGTCAGCCTGTACCTTGCGGCTACATACATGTGGACACATTGTAATACACCATCTCCCCTTCACATCGCAGGGGCATCTTCAACACCTCCTGCAGAGCAGTCACAGCCACTCTTCACTGATGACGAGGAGGAGGAGAACACCAGCATCGACATCCAAACCATCCAAGACCTCATTGACCACCTCCGCAACTCACCTCCAGGATCAGGGCAGCTCAGCTACATCCATGAGACCCAACCCACCACCCAAACCACCCAGCAGGAGGCACCCACAGCCCCGGCACCCTCCCAAGACCCCCAGGAACAACAAATGGCCTTCCAACGCCGTGTGCTGGAGGGCCAGAGGGATACGGCCGAGCAGGTGCGGGTGGGGTTCGAGCTCATGGCTAACAAACTGAACGCCATCCATGGGTGTCTATGTCCGCCCCATGGTCTCCAGCGAGCCCTGACTGACATCTCTGGAGTCATGACGCGGAGGGAAGAATACCTGTCCGCTCACAGTGGCCCCAGCGATGCCTTGAGCTGGCACACATGCGGAGGCTCATGGAGGACATGGTGTGGATGGAGGGGGAAAGGATGGCAGCCGCCACTGCACATCAGCGAAATGTAGCTGGGATCTACCGTGCCCTGCATGTCCTCATCATGGCATTGCTGCCACAAGGCGTGGCGATGATGAATGCTGCTGCCCCCACATCATCCACATCTCCACCCCCTGGCGTGTCAGTGCCTCCCAGTGCGGCAGGCATATCCACTCCGGCACCTGATGTGTCACTGCCACACAGTGCGGCCGACAATCCTCCTCCGGCCCCTGATGAGTCAGTGGCACACAGTGCCGCAGCCGGCACTGCAACACCCACAGGTGGGGCAGGGCACACACCCGGGGACGAGGACGTGGATGGGACTGTGGTCAGGAGGACCAGGCACTAGCATCCATTACCGCCACCTTGCCTGTTTCTGCTTGGTGCCGCACATGGCCTCAAGACCTACCACTGACCCCCGATACACTCCGAGGCACTCACCTTGGACAGCGACATGGACTGCCACATGCTGTTTGACGACCAATGACACGGCGGACAGACTGCGGACTGTACCCTTCCTCTTCCGCAGTACAGGTCGTCCCGGGATGGACACTGGCTGGCCCTCCACGTGCCCATATTGTGTGGTGTGCTCGGCATTGCCCTGTACCGCTCCAGCTGCATGACTGCACTGGATGTGCAAATAAACATCCAGTGACGCACTGCTGTGTAATGTCTTTCGTCATTCCTGTGTAGATGTGTGGATGAATGTGGGGACAGTGCCTTCCCTTGCGTCAATGATGTTCATCCTGTGGGATGCCAGTAAGGGGGTGCGACATTGCATCTTGTGTAGCGGGTTCCGTGAACACTGCAGCAGGGACACACGCATCAGTCACTTCCTTGTCCGGACATGGACTGGACCACGCCCAGAGCCCACGAGTCATTGTTGCAAGCCCTGCGCTGGTCGGGCGTACGGCAGGCCAGTCCACTCCGCTTACGCCCCGAGGGGGGGCCCTCATTGCTACCCGTCGCAGCCGTACTCGCTGGTGGTGTGCAGGTCACTGGTCTAGTCGTCAGCATGTCACAGCCACTCCCTGAGGGCAGGTTTTCACACACACCACACCCATCCGGCACAAGCGTCACAGGCCATGTGACTCCGCCAACATAAGGGTCCGACGACGTCACATTCCCCTCTTCCGGTGGTGACTGGATGACAGACACCCCACGGTTCGCACTCATATAGGGCCCATGAGTTGCTGCGCACACGGTTAGTGGCATCCGAGGCCTGTGAGTACGGCACGGGCCTACCACCACGTGGCGCAGACTGGGGTTGCACAGGGTTGGTGGCATCCGAGGCCTGTGAGTATGGTACGGGCCTACCACCACGTGGCGCAGACTGGGGTTGCACAGGGTTGGTGGCATCCGAGGCCTGTGAGTACGGCACGGGCCTACCACCACGTGGCGCAGACTGGGGTTGCACAGGGTTGGTGGTATCCGAGGCCTGTGAGTACGGCACAGGCCTACCACCACGTGGCGCAGACTGGGGTTGCACAGGGTTAGTGGCACCAGAGGCCTTGCGGACGGCACAGGCACCCCGCCACGGGACGGTGACTTTGGGTGCACTGAGTCAGTGGCACTTTGAGCTGCTGAGCGGGTGTGCAGCCTGCGATGATGCCCCGTCCCGGCGGTCCGGACAGCTCAGGTTTTGTGTGCCCTGCTGGACCGCAGTGTAGGCTAGAGCCAGCGGGCAGCGCGGGCCTACCGCCCCGTGGCGTTGCTTCCGGGATGCCACAGTCGGTGGCACCCATTGGGCTGAGCGGGTGTGCAGCCTGCGATGGTGCCGGGTGCACTGGTATGTCCTCTGCCATGGAGTAATCAAGACCCAGCGCCAAACGTGAGACCTGGTGGCCTGCGGAGTGGGGCTGCATGATTTGGAGGGTGCCATGTCCGCGGGCCCGGGCTTGTGGCTTGCAGCGGCACGTGGTGGGACCTCCTGTCTACGCGCGGGTGGCGGAAGGTGAGCATTGAGGCCGGGGTGTGCATGGGCGGGCATGCTCCGATGGGCGGCGGGAGAGGTTGGGGTGCCTCTGCCTGGGTGTGCATGGGCGGGCAGGCGATGTTGTCTTGTGCAAGTGTGTGTACTGTGCCAGTCATGTATCTGGGCTCTGTTTCAGCTGACGGCTCTGAATCAGATGTGTGACCTGGTGAACTGCCCTACATACCGGCACGTGGTTGGAGACACACCGGTGGCAGCAGGTGAGCAGTGTGGCCTGGGTGCGCAGGGGCGGCACTCTCTCTCTCTCCCTCTCTTCCTCTCTCTCTCTTCTCTCTCTCTCTCCCTCCCTCTCTTCCTCTCTCTCTCCTCTTCTCTCTCTCTCTCTCTCTCCCTCTCTTCCTCTCTCTCTCTCTCTCCCTCTCTTCCTCTCTCTCTCCTTCGCTCTCTCTCTGTCCTCTGATGTGCGCAGGACACACCTTCTCATCATGTTTTTTGTCTTACAGGCTGTGACCTACGTATTTTCCGGAGGGGAGCGGCCATGTGTCTTCATTTCATTTCATTGTTCATTTTAATAAAGTTTCATTTGTTGCTTCGAAAGTGAATGTGTGCTGGTCATTTCTGTGACGACACATCCATGTCACCAGTTGTGATTGTGCGGAATCAAGCGGAATATTTTGTACATGTTTAGGTGTGGCTGATGTGGCATGTCTTTGGTCAGGGGGTGCCAGGGAGGGGTGGTCCTGGGGTGGTGGCGGTGGGTGTTGTGGCCCTCTTGGGTGTCCGGGCCGCATGATGGGTGGCTCCATGGCATCTGTTGCCCTTCGGATGTGGCCCTGGGCTGTGCTCCCTTTTGTGGTGCTGGCTGCCGTCCGAGTTTACACCAGGTCAGAGCAGGTGTAGATTTCCTGGTGCTAACGCGCCTTATCGCCTGTTTTGTGTTTTTATCGCGGTTGTGGCTGGTCGTTGTGAATGTTGAGGTGTGCTGTTGTCTTGGCTTTAGTCACGGGAACGCCTACTCTGCATCTCATTAGCGATATTTGCGAGGGTCCTCTGGGGCGATGTTTTTTGCGGCTGCTATCGCGGGTAAACTGGTGCTGTGGGCTGTTAACACCGGCTTGTGAATGGGGGGGTAAATTTATCACGACTTTGGCTGCGATAAAGTGCCGTTAATTCGGCGATAGCTCCTTGTGAATATGCCCCTTAGTCCACAAGTAATACCTCATATTCCATTTACCGCACCCAGTAAATACTGCGTCCCAGGACATCACTATTTACTGAGTGGAGCCACTACCTGACCATTTACCCCCACTTGATAATGGGGAGCTAGGTGCAGTAGCCATGGGCCCTGGTGCAGGCAAGAAAAATAGTCCCTTTGATTACCGTTGGTATAGCAAAATACAGCAATTGTCAAGGCTCAATGGGGCTCTTAGGGTTGGGGGTTTGGTGCCGCTGCACCTGCTGCACCAACGGTAGCTACCCTGCTGGCTAAGGCCTTATTTATGAAGGCCTTGCGCCGCAGGTACGTCACTTTTCCCCATTTTAAAAGCGACGCACCGGCTGCGCAAGGCCTTCATAAATCTGCCCCTAATTGTTTTTAATTCAGGACCACTTCAGTCACCGCTCATTTTTTGTGCGAACCCCCAGCCATCGAAATCCGAACTTGCCGCATGAACACACCGCTTTAGAAGCTTCGCCTCACTTTTTTTCCCTGCAGACTCTAAAAATAAACCAGAGCAAATGACACACATATCTGCAGATTGAGGATCCTCATTCAGAGTGGGCCCACCAATCCAGTCAGAACGGGGTATTTTTAGCCACGGCGTCTAAATGCTGTATACATTAGAGATCGTTATTGAATGAAACACGCGCCCACGCACATCCTGTCGGCTGCTGTTAGGGAATATTATTCCTTTCATGCCGTTCAACGGCATGCAGGCGAACAGGAGAGAAAATCATATGTTCAACATCAAATGAAGGCGAATAAGCAAACTGCAGGGGGAAAACGTGCAATTACTTCTCTTTTTACTATACTGGAAACACAACAGGTGAAAACCATGAAACCTTATTTTACAAGGCGAGGTTGTTTTGGGGAAAACAATGGCGGTATTTTCTTTGTGTGTTTAATCCGCCTTCCCTCGTGAACCAATTTCGGAGCAGAAAACTGCGTTTTGTAATTTAGAAGGGGATGTTTCCGGCACCGACACGCAGCGTGCACACTGTGAAGGGAAAAAGAATGGGGCGGGCTCAACAGCAGAGCTGAGAGTGTTTACCAAGAGTCTGAGTGGAGAGATGAGTGAGTCTGTGTGGAATACAGCAGAACAAAGAACGCACTACAGAGCAGGGAACAGCTCTGGACAGGCCGCGTTCAGCAACCATTGCCAATACACCTGCGCGCGCCACCAGGCTGAGGTATTTCAGAGATTTATGACAGAGGTTAGCAGAAAAGCAAATAAAGGTTTAATTTAAAAGCCACCTCAAACAAGAAGATAACAAGCATTTGGCAAAGCCAATAGATCTTGAAGGAATGTTATATATATTAATGTGAAGCATTACGAGTGGATAGCACGGATCAGGTGACAGTTGCACTGTAACGCCAGACCTAAAAATCCAAGTAGGCTAATGACTGCCCTCCTCTTCATCTGTGCTGCTGCCAGAGACAATCAACATACATTATCTAGTTATAATAGACACTTTAATAGCATTCCAATGTCAGTTGTGTTTCCCTGAAAGTTCATGCTTAGGCAGCTGGACAAATAAACAAAATGATGACAGTTGCATGGAGGGTAAGAACATTTTTGTAGAAGCACATAACTTCTGCCCAATCAAAACATGTACTCCTGTCTCCCAACATTTAGGCGGAGCCACAGCCCCTCTCTGGGGATGCTCACATAGCTGTCTGGAAACAGCTGTGCTGTCCAGCCCGAGCATCAAAAAGTACAGCTTAACATATATAGTGGAACATGGACGATGATTCACCAAAATGGCCAGTTAGTGGAAGTGCCATCATGCACAATTTGACTCTGCAGTGACATCACAGGATCAACCTATTGCCCTACTCTGCAACACCCAACAGACCCACATTTCTTTAATGTTCTTTGTCCATCATTACTTGAGAGGTGACTCTCACTTCCAAAACAGGAAAAATCAGGAGGGCTGAAACTGGAAGTCCTGCCCATCGTATACGGGACGCTATATCTGGGTTGACATTCCCAGCATCCTCCTATTTTTTCCTGTCTTGATCTGAGACTGATATATTGATGTTAGGAATAAAAGACCTCTCCTTAGCTTAGCTCTCCATCTGAGGCTCTAATATTTACCCCTGCCAGGATTGGGTGAGGGCAAACCTAGCTCCGCCATGGGATCAACAAGGTTGAGGGGGTATGGTATGATCCCAGGCACAAGATATGCTCTTGATGTCTCTTTTAATGCATCCCTGAGGTCATCAGTCTTTCTGATCCCACTAGTGAGGGTAGATTTGGGGAGTTACTCCAATCAACCTGCTGTGGGGGACAGAATACACACTAGACACAGGGGCCATATTGCAGAAAGTGCCCCATGGGATGCAATGTGTATATGTGTATTTGCGCTCACCAGGAGCACTTTGCTCTTGGGACCGCAACATAAAACAAATTCGGGTATAGAGGCAAAAAACTGTTGGGAGGCACAAAGACTGTGCACCACATTGAGGTGGCACACAGTTAGTGCGTCCCCCGAGGGTGCTTCTTGAGAACGAACACATGGAGGGGACAGACTGTCTCCAGTGAAAGATGAAGCCATGGTTTTGGCTTGTGGACCTATCTTACACTAATGCACTCTCCTCAGTACAGGCATAAACTGTCAGAGTTTGTCCCTGTGCTTAGTACAGTGATTTTGGTAATTGCTTGCACTGTCTCTGTCTCCACCATGTGTTCCTAATTGAGGGTGCACTGCGGCGCACAGAGAGAGAGCGCCGGATTTAGAATTCTGGCACTGACTTTCTTTCTTCTTTTTTTTAGATGGGGTGGGGGCTGGTTTGTCCAGGCACTGAGCCACACCTCCCACCCTGGAGCCCAAAAAGTATTCTATCCACGGGGGGATTTGAGCCCGAATACTGCACCTATGGGTGTAGTTTTGATGTATGGGCTGTAAGAAAGGGGGTAACCCCTCCCCTCCCTTCTGTCTCCCCAGATGCCCAGTGATAGGACACCAATCCTTGGTATCTAGTTGGCTTTCTGTCCACTAGATAAGAGGCGAACCCTCCAATTTTCACCTTCAGGGGGACAGGTAGATAGTCTGTGCCTAGTGCTGTGGGCTGTAGTCCATTGCCATGATGTGCAAGCCACACATCCCGTTCTGTTTCCCACTTTTTCCTTGATGGCCTACTGGGTTTTCTGACCCCTACCCTGGGATGGGTAGACATGGAGTAAATGCCTGAATTCCCCCCCCCCCCCAGGTGGGTTGAAAAACAAACAGACTACCAGAGGAAAACATGAGGAAAGGGAAGGAATCAGGCACTTGTCCTTCTTGGCATCAGGCACCACCCCTGGGCACTAGACAGTATTTCTGCCCCCATGAGGTGGTGTAATGCGGGTTTACCTTTTTTCTAGTCATATGTCAAAACTCCACCCAAAGATATCCCAATTTCTTCTCAATAGTCATGATAAATGGCTGCAGTATTCGGGTTCTGGGTCAGATGCAACCAAGGAGCCCTTTCAGTTTGGGGCATTTCTAAAACTTAGACACCCAGGGAAATACGGGGTGTGGCTTGAGTGGATCCCTGCACATTATCTTACCCAGAATGTTCAGCAAACATAAAAAATAATCCTACAGCATCCAATTTCCTCTGTCTTTCCACAAGGTATGGCTGCCTATTTTTGGCTCAGGGTGTCAGCACCGAGGAAGACCTAACAATCCTAGGAATTTCTGAAACCTATAGAACATGGGGAATCCAGGGAGGTGTGGCTTACTTGAATCCCCACACATTTTCTTACCCAGAATGCCCTATAAATGTTAAATATGTGTAATTTTCACCCCCAGTTTCCACTCTTTTTCTATGTGGATGGCTACAACATTTCAGCCTGAGGTCAGAGGGAACCCAGGGATCCCTAACAATTCTGGGCATTTCTGAAACATAACGACTCAGGGAATCCAGGCTGGTGTGATTTGCATGGATTCCCCCACGTCGTCTTAGTCAGAATACCCTGTGAACCTCAAAGTATTGATCTAAAACTCTTATTTTTCCATATTTTTGCAACAGAAACTTCAGAGACTCCTAGCCAGTGGATAAAGTCTTACCTCCCTGTATTTCCACACTTCTTCTGATTATAATGCTGCACTCAAGGGTGGATGGACATAATGCTCATCATAGGAAGGCACCAAAACTGTAACCAGGGCGGACCCTAAATAGGATTGACTGGGATAGCGCCCTGGACGGAAAGAAAATTTGGTGTTTGTTGGGGTGGGCGGTTGTTGCGGTGTGACGGTAGGAGGTGTGAGGAAAATGGGAGGAGGGCAGGGGGTTGATGGGGTGCTAACAATTATGCTGAGGTACATGAAGAGTTAAGAGTTGGGATTAGTAGGTTTCCCTGGGTGTGCTGGGCCCAACCTAAATACCTCAGCAAACCAAGATGCCAGGCTTGGTCCAAACTGCGATGGCATGGTGGGCAAAAGAACCGTGGGATGGAATGCTATCCAGAGCAATTGAAAGTGGTTAGACACATTGTAAGCATTCCTCCCATCACCTTTTGTGTGTCTGATTACATCCTTAAGTGGCAAGGATATGCCCAGATGCAGGTCTTGTGCTCACTGTGCCACTGGAACAAAGCTACACCCAACTGAAGAGCCCCAAACAGGGTGAAACAGGTCTTGTGTTCCGGTTCAGGGAGGACCTGGCCTGGTAGTTCGGGATAGGCTGTTCATTTTGGGACAAGGGCCAAGCTTGCATACAGCTGGATCCAAACTGACATGACATGGTGGGTAAAAGAATTGTGGGTTGAAATGCTACCCAAGCAATTGCCAGAGGGAGGGACTGGTCTGTTTCCTGACACCTTTCTCTCTTGGATGATTGGTGTGTGTAGTAGGATGTGGGAAGGGACTGGCCTCTTTGCTAAGACCTCTCTCTGTAATGATGGTTGTACATAGTAGAGTTTGGGGATGGATTGGGCTCTCCTTTCTGCTCTCTCTCTAAGATGACGGGTGTGCATAGTAGGGTGTGTGCAAGAACTGGCTTCTTTGCTGAGACCTCTGTTTGTAATGATTGGTGTGTGTATTCATGTAACAGCTAGAATGTCCAACAATGCCTGCATATATACGCTGTATGTTGTAAAAATACAAAACCAATAAAAAAGATTTACAAAAAAAAAATGATTGGTGTGTGTATAGTAGGGTGTGAGGAGGGACTGGGCTCTCCTTCAAGACCTCTCTCTCAAGTGACGGGTGTGCATAGTAGGGTGTGTGCAGGGACTGGCCTCTCTGATGAGACATCTCTCTGTAATGACGGGTGTGCGTAGTAGGGTTTGGGGAGGGACTGGGCTCTCCTTTCAGACCTCTTTTTCAGATGACGGGTGTGCGTAGTAGGGTGTGTGGATGAGCCTTAACACTGTTCACAACTCTTCCGAAGCCAATGAGCATAAATAGTAGACTTTGATAAACATCATCTCCAGTAAGACTCCTTCCTACAGTAACAAGTCTGCATAGCAGAGTGTAATCAAACATCACCTACTCCTGCCTACTTTTCACAATTCCGTAAGAGTCTTGCTAGATTGTAACATTTTTTTTAAATAAGAGTTAACCATTTACTCATCACAGTACTTATCTGTTACACACTTCTCAAAAACATGGACCACAATATGCATTCCTACTAATAGAGGGGCTCATTATGATGGCGGAAGGACCGCCACCGCCGGGCCGGCGGTGGCGGTCCTTCTGCCATCATACTGAAAATTCCCACTGCCAAATTAGGATGGTGGTGGGAATCGTAATGGTTCTGCGGCGGACGAAAAGTCCCTCTGCCATGGTTCCACAAGGGGGTCCTTTTCCGCCTGCCTTGCAGAACCCGGAACCAGGGCAACATTGCGGCGGTGCCGTGCAGGCACTGCCGTAGTGATTAGGATATGCCCTTCCGCCTGTCTGTTTGCGGCGGATATCCCGCCGCAAAAAGACAGGCGGAGACTGGCTTTGGGGGCCTGTTGCGGGCCCCCTCTGTGTGTAGGGGGGGTGCACTGGGGGGATACCCATGGTACCCCCCTGCAGTTCCATGCACCAAGTGGCAGGCACCGCGTGGTGCCTGCCACGTGGTGCAGGGAAATGTTGTGCATGCTCTTTTGACATTGTGGACGGTGCTGCAGCCAGCAGCACCGTCCGCAATGTTAAAAGGCCAGGAGGAGCCCGCCAGTATGGCGGGCGCATCCTAATTGCACTGGTGGGACCGCCGCACGTCTGGCGGGCGGTCCCAAAACCGTTATGATAGCGGGTGGACTGATGTCCGCCCGGCATCATAATGAGCCCCCTTGTGTATTGAGAACTCATCTACTCCTTTTTACTATTCACAATCCCAAGAAAGTCCAGCGAGATCATTAAAATTATTTAAAAACAATATACATTTATTTTTTTCACAATAGTTATCCCTTAGACACCTCCTCTCTAAATCTAGGGTGACAGCATGCCTTTCTGTTGCCCCCATGTAATGCTTTTTTACTTCATTTCCTCAACACCTCCAATTTTTCAGTGTAAACAGTAATGGAAGCCATTTAATTTCTAATATTCCAATAGTCAGCCAATCAGAATGCTCAGGGGGCATGACTTGGAGCGCAATGTTGGCAGTTTTCTTTCTCAGAGCTCCGCGCCGGTGGGCCAAAAGCCCAGGTGATCCTGTAGCAGCCCTGACAGAATCTGGCTTCCCTTGCATCCTCACACAGTGGG
Organism: Calotriton arnoldi; assembly: GCA_963921515.1. Taxonomy (NCBI): domain Eukaryota; kingdom Metazoa; phylum Chordata; class Amphibia; order Caudata; family Salamandridae; genus Calotriton; species Calotriton arnoldi. The sequence continues at coordinate 213,811 of CAWUFW010014534.1, forward strand.
GGAGCCACAGGGAGCAAATTGTAGGCAGTACACACTCCCCCACCCTCGGATCGTGGAGGAAAGACTGCAGCAACCTTACGGGCCCTCAGGCGGGCGAGCCAATTGCAAAGGATGCGGTGATAAGAAGCGGCCCACATAGAGAACGGAAATAGAGGATGCCGGCAGTCAGCTGGGGGTGGCGGAGGGGGCTCCCCTCGGACCCCGGAATGAAGTAGCGGCAAACTACAGAGACTGCCCCTGTAGGACCTGAGATCTGCTCTGTATGGCAGCACCACATGAGGAGAGGCCGGGCGGAGCGTAGTGACCATACTGACCCCCCGTGAACTGGACACTGACAACTAACACCAGGTGGGGTGGCAGCTGCAAAGTGACCAACCTATGAACTGTGGGAAGAGGCTCGGCAATCAGAGAGTGGGGAGCGAGAGAGAGGAGGACTGCCAATTTTGACCCCCTGCATGGTCTGAAAGATCCGGAGCATGGGTGGAGGACACATCCATAAATGCCTATGAATCATCCTTGAGAGGGGTCAGAGGAGACTTGGTTTGTGGGGCGGTGGAACAGCCTCAAGGAGTGAGAAGTGCGGGGTGGAGGTGAACTGAGAGTGGCACCCCTAGGGCCCTGATGTATGGGCCGGATCCCAGATCGGGTAGGGAGACCCGCCTAGGGTCACTCGATAAAGGGACCCTACAAGCCACAACCTGATGGAACTGAGTAGGGGGGAAGTACTGAGATGCACTGCTACACCCGACGACCCCACCCTGGGTACGGCACTGGAGAGCAGAAGTCTGTGGTGGGTGCTGGAGGACCCTGGAAGGGAATACCCGAGAACTTGACCTAGCAAGACTTTGCTGGCTGTCTGGTCCCCGAGATTGCAGGGTGCAGAGGTGGTAGGCATTCAACCACTGGTCCCAATCACTTCAGAGAGTGCAGAGGGTGAGCCCCAGACTCCGTGTAGGAAGGGTCCCAACTGGGGAAGGGGGTGACTAAGCACCAACCAGATATAATAGTGCCCCCAAGGCAAGCTTAATAGTTGCAGGGGACTGAGATCCCATTGTGAAGCTGGACGAAGGCGCAAAGGTGGAGGGGTCACCACTTGAGGCGCACACTGACAGAATACTAGTGGCCATCCGCGACATGAAGGTAGCACTGGAACAGAAAATTGAGACTGTGGCACAGGATGTGGGCCTTCTAAGGGAGGATCACCTTAAGCTAGCGGCGAAGATAGGAGAGGCGGAAAGATCCATTACAGACCTGACCCCTTTAATCAAGGACCATGATGCACAGAACAGACAGTTGCAGTCAGACAGCAGGCACCTTACGGCCCATGCAGATGATGCAGAGGGATGCACTAGACATAATCACATGTGCATCATTGGGGTTCCGGAACATGCCAAGGGACCCAATATGGACTTGTTTGAGGAGCAATGGCTACTTAAGGAGGTGTCGGAGGCACGGCCCCTACCTTGTACTCGGTGGAGAGGGCCCATAGGGTCCCAAGCAAACCAATCCAACCTGTGGCTCCCTCCAGACCAATCATAGCTAGACTGCTTAATTTCAGGGATCGCATTCTGCAGGAGGCACGTGCAAGGGGCCCTTGGCAGGCTGAGGGCAACACAGTGAATCTGTTTCTGGACTATACTGCATCAGTGCAATGACAAAGGGAAACATTCCTGAAAGTGAAAAGGCACCTGAGGAATCTGAACTTAAAGTATGCTCTTCTTTTCCCTACAAAGCTCCATGTTACGGTGGGGGAGAGGCTTTCTTCTTTGTCCCTGCAGCAGAGGTATAGAACTCGCTGGAGCGCAAAGGCTACCTGGCGCCCGAGTTGGCAGGCCTAGCCGGCAGCCTGGAGTGGCGAGAACAGAGGTCCTCCGATCACCCAGGAGAAGGGGCAGAGGAACTCCCACGAAGGACCAGGCATGGATAGAATGCTCAAGGGTGGTCCAGGAGGTCAGGAGGGTCAATCATGGACTAATAATAACAAGTGGGCTGCCCTGGCGACGAACTCCCCAGATTTGGGCGACAGTGACGAGGCTTCTGGTGGAGGAGACGTGTAGCATCCCCCTCCCCTGGTGATCCCCATGGTGGCAGGTGAGATTGTGTGAGAGGTCGAACTGGGCGGTGGGATCCCTGAGAGGTCAAATGGTTGATGCCGGTAACAATGGGGCCCGCAGTGAATAATGACGATTGAATGGATGGGCTGGATGGCTCGGTGGTGCAAGGCATTACCGCAGCACAGCAAGAATAAGCAGGTTGCAATGTGATGTTTTGGGGGGTGGGCAACAGGTACCTCGAGCATTGTGGGGTGGGAGGTTCTACACTAACTGAACGAGGACACAGGGTGGGTTAGGGTGTTGGGGTTTACTTTAGGGGGTTAGGCTGTTTGAGGGGGGTGGATGGGTTCTTAATTTGACAGCGGCAGATGGGGCAAAGTCTTACTCCGCAGTATGCGTATGTCTACCAATAAGGCGAAGGGACAGGTAGGGGTTGCCTCCGGTGGGCAGGAGGGGATGGGCTTGAAAGTTCTTTCATGGAATGTCAATGGTCTGGGGAGCAGAATTAAGAGGGGAGTGGTGACAAAATTTATCTCCAGACAAGCAACTAATGTGTTATTCCTGCAGGAAACCCATCTTGTGGGGAATAGATGTGATTTCTTCAATAAAGGAACTTTCCGATTGGTGGCACATGCGGGATTCTCGAGGGGTTCCCGGGAAGTGGGGATACTGGTCCGGAGAACGGTCCCCTTTCACATAGTGAAAATGTGGGTATCTCAAGACAGTTGCAGGGAACAACACCCTGACCTTAGGCAATTTTCCTATGCGGCCAACGCCCAAAAATCCCTCTCCAGATTAGCCCATCTGTTGGTCCCTGGGCATCAATCCAGAGAGTGGGGAGTCGGGAGAGGTGAGTTATTTGCCAAAGGGAATCTCGGATCACTCTCCGATGATGGCGTCATAGCGGGGAATGGGGGGACGCAGAGGGGGGATGGAGATTAGATCCCAGGGAGCTAACCGACTGGGCTGCCAGGAAACAGCTGGCCGCAGAGACCACAAGATATTGCAAAGAAAACAAGGACACAGTGTCCTCAGGTGTGGTGTTATGGGAAGCCCATAAGACAGTGATTAGGAGCCATTTAATCGCCCCTGGGTTGGGCAAGAAGAGGGGAAAAGGAGAATGATTGTCTGATCCTGGATAATAAATTAGTCGGCCTAGAGGCAGCTTTCATTGCTGACGCAATGCCAGAAGTGGCAGCTGAGGTTGACAATACCTGTGAGGAGTATCGAGTGTTGGCCCATCAGGAATCCAGAACTCCTTTCCAAGCTAAACAGGGGCACCTATATGAGTTTTGAGACAAGGCTGGGAAGTTACTGTCCTGGCTGGCAAAGCAGAAGGAGGGGCAGCAGTGGATCAGGGGTCTAAAGGGTAAGAATTGGTCCTTGGGGGAGACCTCAGAGGTAATCGCTGAAGTGATAGCAGCCCATATGAGTGAGGTGTACAGTTCTGCAAAAATCTCTGATTCAGAGATCGCTGAGGCCCTTACCTGTATGAAGAAGCGCCGGGCCCCAGGGCAAAGAGCTTCCCCATGGAGTTTTTCAAGTGCCTCAGGACTCAACTGGCACCCCAGTTGGGGAACTATATAAGGGCACCAAAATAGAGGGATCGTTCCTGGAAGGCCTGCGGTGCGCACTGATAGTTCCCATTTATAAGGAAGGGAAAGTGAGGGAAGACTGTGCTTCCTATTGGCCGATATCCTTGATCAATGAAGAGGGTCGTGGACACCCTGGTGAAGGCAGATCAATTGGGGTTTATGCCCCACAAGGAGACACAGCACATTCTCTGGCAGGTATTCGGATGCCTGGTGCGCAGTGAACAGATTCAGGAGTATGCTGTAATATTGTCACTAGACGCTGAAAAGGCGTGTGATTCCCTGGAATGGCCATACCTGTGGGCGGTCCTAGAGAAGATGGGATTTGGGTGTCCCTTCCTGGGCTGGTTCAAACTGTTATACCAAGATCCAGTGGCCCAAATGAGAATAAATGGAGTGCTGTCAGAAGACATAAAGATTAGGAGAAGCAGCAGACAGGGTTGTCCACTGTCCCTATTACTGTTTGCAGTGGTTCTCAAGCCACTGGCAAGCTGGATCCGGAGAGATGCCCAGATTAGGGGCCTGCACTGGGACGCAGGATGGTAGGGTGTGATATTCCTCTACGTGGATGACATTTTACTGTACCTAGCGGAGCCCACCCATTCCCTACAACGGGTGCTGGAAATCTTACAGGTGTACGGTGAATATACCAGATTGCGCATTAACTGGGGGAAATCTGTAGTATACCCCCCTGACAGAGGGGTGCCCTCCAATGCAGAGTCCCCCACTCCAATGAGAGCCAGAAGGGTTTAGGTGCTTGGGGATCTTTATCATGTCGGACTGTGAGCACTGTTTTCAGACCAACTTGAGTAGTGTACTGAAGTCGTACAAATAGGACGTTGGCCAATGGCAACACCTCCCGCTGTCACTCCTAGGTCGAGACACGCTGTTTAAAATGATTTATCTCCCGAAGTTCCTATATGTTCTTCAAAACACTCCCTATGCCATACCAAATAGGTTCTATGCACAAGTGGACGAAATTAAAAGAACTCTGCTCTGGAATGTGGGGGGCCCTCGGGTAGCTCTGAAAACATTGACCAGAAAGACCTTGGACGGGGGCATTGCCTTGCCAGATCTAAGGTTGTACCACTGGGAAGCGCAATTAGTAGTGGTTAACAATTTTATGTTCTCAGACCAGGTGCAGCCCTCCCTAATGGCATACAGGAGAGCAATGGATCCCCTGGGACACATGCACTATTTATATGGGAGGAAGGTGCTGTAGGGACTACTGGCGCCAACGGCACAGGAACTCAGGATTTGACAGAGGGCTGAAAGGCTCATGGGCTGGATGGGACAGATCACTCTGGCGACCCCTCTGTGGAAGGCCGAGGTACTGAAGGAACTTACGAATATTGAGGGTTATAGAAAATGGGACATCCTGGGAATCTAGATGGTGGGAAATGTGGGGAGAGAGGACTGGCTGATCACTTTTCAGGAACTACATACTGAATATGAGATGTCAGGCAGCCAGTACCTCAGGTACCTCCAGATGCAGCACATATTTAAGGGACATGGCCCCTCACTGAACAACCTGCCGGAGGAGTCCCCGCTGGAATACAAGGTACCAAGAACCAAGAAGAGGAAGTGGGGGGACAGGGCATTCTCGGTGGCAGCAAGCAAACTCTGGAACTCCCTTCCCCTTGCTCTCAGATCTATCCCTCTTCTGCTCCTGTTTAGAAAAGCCCTTAAAACCTGGTTGTTCACAGTCTAGCGGTGAGCTGGAGTTCTCTCTCTTTTTTCTACTCTCCATGGTATGTACGGCTGGTCTCTAGCGCCTTGATGCCTTCGGGTGAATGCTGCGCTTTATAAGTATCAAAATCAAATCAAAATCAAGGTGTTATTGTCTCCCTTGCATATGCATGCTATTTCCTTGATCAATTCTACTTTATTGGCGCATAGTCTCCCAGACCGGACCTCTCTTAGGGACAGTTGGGAATGAGATCTGGGAATCTTGGAAGATGATGTCTGGGGTGAGGCCTGTCGATATCCTCGTGAGGTGGCGATAAGGGCTGAGTTCTCTTTGGTCCAATTGAAGCTCCTCCACAGGGAGTAATTTACGAGGTAACACCTATAGAAACTACCAAGCTACAGTCAGCACAGCTCGGTAGCAGGGAAAAGCAATCAATACTCTCTTTTGCGCTGCCTGCAACTCTTGCACTAATTCAGAGAATTTCGAAGTTCAATATATATGCGCTTTAGCCAGTGCAGGAGCTCAAAAATAGGTGCCATAGCTGCACTGTTTCTGAAACGCCCCAGAAACTCATATTACAGTTTTCATATTACATTTTTCATCAGTTAACTCACAATTCATAATGTTGCACCTTACTAGGTGTCTGGTAAAAAAACATTTGTCTAGCACTTATTTTTTACCATATTCTCACTTAAAGAACAACTTCTAAAATTGCGCCCTAAATGGTGGAAGATGTAATTTGCTGTTCTGCACTAACCACAACAGAAGGTTGGTGATTAGGTGCAGAAATCACAGAAATAATGTTACGCCTGTGCAAACGTGCATAAAACAATTTTTGCAGAGGATCATATTGCTCACTATGTGCCCCCATTGTTCCAGGGTGCATACAAGGAATGCATGCTAGCACATTGCTAAGCTGTGCAAGTGTTTTAAGAATTTGCAGTGTCTAATGTGCATAACTGTCAATTTCCTGCCTCAAAAATGGGGGTGCAGGCAGGCATTTAAGAGGGAAATCCAATTAAGATGAATGGGGGACGAACACTTTTTGGTGTACATGTGGGTTTGAATAGCGGCTGACCCCATCAAACTCAATGGAGATGTACACCTAAAGGTTTACGCGAGTTAGTGGACCGCTTTGTACTCTTTATGAGTAATCTAGATCTGACCGCAAATTACAGCAAGTCACAAATCATGGCTTATGGGCCTGGTAAAAGTACCTTAAGCATATTTATTTCTAATGGACAGTGTTTGGTTGGTGTTAAAGAGTTTAGTTACTTGGGAATCACATTTAACTCTGCTGCACCTGGCACTCACATGTGACTTCTTGCCTCTTGAAGCTCAGCAGATCAGTGGGAGCAGTTTTTAATCTTTCCAGCCCCTCACTCAAAGGTAATATTTCTCCCTTGTTAAAAGTGTACAACGCTCAATGCATCCCTGGAGCAGTGTATGGGGTAGGGGTTTGGGGTTACCACAATGCCTCTTCACTTCAGTCTAAAGAAAACCGTATTTGTCGAAGGTTTTTTACACCTCCCTCCAACAGCTTTGAGTAAATCGTCCACGCAGAACTTGATCAGCAATACATTGAGGACATTGTCCATTTGGCACCCTTGCTACTTTGGATCAGTATCTAGGTGAATCCTCATGCCAAGCTTTGCAGCGATATTATTTTGGATTGTCTCGGCCTATATAAAGGATGCGCTGAGTTACATAGCTAACTCTTTGAAGGCCTTCGGGTTGTCCTCTCTCTTTTCTTTACCTACAGTTATAAATAAAGAGGATAAATTAATGGTTAAGCGTTCATATCCTCAGCTCTGTGAAGAAAGGAGTTTTGCATTGGAGAGTACGAAAAGCACAGTTTTACTTTATTATAGGTTGCTCGCTTCCCCTGAGCCAGTTTTCTATCTTGGACTTGATTTATCTCATTGGAAGCGATCTTTGCTTTTTTGGTTTAGATCTAACACTGTATGGTGTCTTTTGTGTTTTGCTGGTTCTTATGCCAACTTGGGGAGCTCTGCAACACTTTGCCCTTGTGATAACCTCTCTGAACAGTCCTTGTTGCATTACGTGTTTTTTTGCGCTTACTATTAATATGCACGAATGGACTTTATCAAGCCTTTGTTAGAAACCCTCGGTTATCGCAATGAAGCGCTATATCCTCTGCAATTGTCAAGCACTTCGAATATCTATTTTAGAATATACTCTTTTTTTTAAAAGCTGCTATCAAAGTCAGGAGAACGGTGGAGGATTTATATATTACTTAAGGTTGTGATGGATTTCTTTTATATGATTGCCACACTTGTTTTAGTGCAATTTTCTTTTATCCCTTTTACCTTTTCAATCTTGCTTTTAGCTGTTTTACTTTTGACAATTTGCACATTTAATCTCTTGTATGAGCACCTTATGTATTTATTTTTCGTTGATGATATTCATCGATTGAGATATTTTGCTGTTCTAATGAATTTTATTCATTTGATGTTTCAATTATGGAATTCTCTTTTAACGATTTTGATTATTATGTTGTGCAATGTTCTTTCCTTGTCTTTTATGGCCTGTCTGGCCCAATAAAGAATTACTGAACTGAACTGAACTGTGGACACATTTTGGGCCATATGTACAAAGGAAATGGCGGAGCATGTCGTTAGCCTCCTTGACTTAACGACACGCTCCGCCACTTCAGAAACGCAGGGCTGCACCATATTTACTAGAATATGGTGCAGCCCTGCGTTTCCCCCTGCGCTGGCATTAAGTTTTGCAGCTTAGCGCCAACGCAGGCACCCTTGCACCATGGTGCAAGGGTGTCTGCGTGCAGGGAAAGATTGTTTATGTACTGGAAGTTCCCCCTTTCTTCACATAAACAATCTTGAAATGCCGTTTTGTAACTTCTATGTGTGCTGTGCAGCACACACAGAAGTTGCAAAAAGGCATTTAAAAAAAATGATTGTTTATGTGCAGAAAGGGAGACCTTTCTGTACATAAACATCATTAGCCTTTTGCTGTTTCCATGTGTGCCGCATAACGCAGCACACATGAAAACAGCAAAAACAGGAGAAATGAAACTGGTCTTAATTCTGGCGCTGCCTCCTATTTACGCCTCCCTTGTAAATAGGCGGCAGCGTCAGAATCTATGGGTGTTGCGGTGGAACGCCCACCGCAACACCCATTGCCCTCCCCTTTCACGCTAAGCATAGCGTGAAAGGGTGCCTTATATACAAGGCGGCGTTAAGCCACGTTAAGTAGCTTAGCCTAACGCTGCCTTGTAAATAAGGCATGCCCCTATCGCCACAGGAACGTCGAAAAAAGTGACATTCCCGTGGCGATAGGGGCTTGTACAAATTCCCCTTTGTTTGTCAGGCGGGTGTATAGATGTTAAAAAAGTTTCACCCGTCAAATGTGGGTGACTTGACAGGCATGCTTAGTTCTCTGAATTAGTGCAGGACCTGCAAGTGTCGCACCCCTCAGAAACAGGTCTAGGTAACCAGTTTCCATATTCCGAGCTGTGCTGACGACAGCTCATGAAATAAGTCAGAGAATTTCAGACTTAAGTGAATGCGCTTTAGGCAATGCAACACATTTAAAACAGGCAAACCGCTCAGTATTGTTGTACCTGTGCACGACTTCATGAAACAGCCCCATAGATTAAAAGTGGTTTTGTAATTGTACAGGTTTTACGTATTTCAGAGGGAACATGAAACCACTATAATATCGTTCTGAGTTATGTGGTGCCTTAATCATTACCCCTTGAAATGGGCGGCCCCTGGCATGTCACTTTGAGTGATGTGCCTTTCAGAGCGCAGCAAACAAGCTAAGCTGCCGGTAGGCACTGCCAGCCGCCCACTGAGAGCTGTTACCTCATTCATTCTGCTCTTCCGGGGTGCCCTGCGACCCTCTGCTTCCTGACAGCGCGAGGCCACCAGAGCCACGCCGGAAGTCCTCGGACTGCTCCTGAGGAGAATGCAATAACGATGCCAGTGTAAAGGCTGCAGGTGGAAATAGCATCAGAGACGTGGCGGGAATCTTTACAAACGACGAAAAGCCAGCGAACAAGTACACCCTGGCTATAAATGTCATGGACCTGGAAGATCTATCCACCTACCTTTAGAAACACATAATTCAGTCATTTGTGTTTCCAAATGTTACCTTTTAGAAATAAAAATGTAGTTAAGGGGGGTCTGACTTGTACAGAGCGTAATATATGAACGGCAAAAGTTTAATGAGGCCTGTAAATGGGACATCACAATAATTATATTATTAGTAAGCTCATTAAAATTGATATGAAGAGAATGACATAGACTGATATGTTCCAGGTATAAAAAGCAAAGGTGTACTAATGACTCATTCGGTAAGGGATGTTCTGGTCCCGGCCGTAAATAACTGCTGCAGATGATTCATCAATAGACTTCTTTTTACTGTCTCAAGAACCTGTTCACATGACTCACCCATGAATGATTATTGGATTGGGAATCGTCCAAGGTTCATTACGTCGAATGTGAAATAGAAGAAACCTAACTTGTAGCAAGGGTCAAAATCTGCATTTGAAGGGGACATTCTATTAGGGGCGGCTCCTCCGCAATGGCGGAGGAGGGTTGCCCAACTGGCAGAGCCAGCAGCTAAAAAATAAGCCGATATTTGATTATCGTTTTATTTTTAAGCAGCTGGCTCAGCCAGCGTGTGCAGGGAGGGGCGGGTCAGGGCATGGGAGGAGTAGGAGAAGTGCTATGTGCACTCTCTAAGTGCGCATATGTGTTTGGCCGGCCGTCTCAGGCCGACCAAAACACACATGCGTACCTAGGTTTCTCCAGCCCGGCTGCATTGAGCAGCCGGGCTGGAGAAACCCCACAGACTCCCTGAGCGGAGAATATTTTTTTAGCCCTCTCAGGCCAATCCCTGCACTGCTATGCAGCACGGGGATTGGACAGGGAGTCTGATGCAGCACCAGTGCCTGCTGGGACACGGAAGAGGAAGCACCCGGCATGACTCAGCCGTCAACTTAAGGTACGTTTTTTCTTTCTTTCTTTCTTTTTTTTATTCTCCTCCCGTGCGCCCCCCCCTCCCTTGCCACACTACCTTTTGTATGTGGCGGCCGCCACTGCTGTAATTGCCCGAGGGTGAGCGCGAGATGAGTGAGCGGCAGGCTGTGAGTCGGTGCAGGCAGAGTAGGGGGGCAGTAAGAGGGAAAAGGAGGGCAGGCCGAAAGGAGGTCAGTTGAAGGCAGGGTCTAGCTATGAACAGTGGGTAGGAGTGCTTAATTTGAGCCGGTGGTTTCCGGTGCTCAACACCGGCACTTAATTGTCAGCACCAGCTCTAATGACAGTCCACCACATGGTGGCGCTGACTGAGTTGTGCAAAAACAACTGTGTTTATTAAGTCAAATGGCATTGAAAATGAATAATACCAGCCTCTCACGCCATTATTATAACTTTGTGTGGCCTGAAATAGTTTGAATTGTCACACTTGTAGGAGTACGATGGTTAGGTGTTATGTTGGTAATGTCATTGGCAGTGCTTGCAGGAGCAATGCATGGTGCAGGTTGCAGTGGCATTCCGAAAAGGGCCCTGGCACTTAATTTTTTAACAAATTAGGTACTGTAACTACGTGGGCCAGGGTGTGTCTAGCGGAAAGCTTTGATGGAAGTTGCTGTTGTGAAAGCTGTGGGAGGTCAGGCTGAGTGTTGGGAGCCGGCTGTGAACAAGGGGCAGCCTGAGAGGTGTGTGGCCGGCAGTGGTTGATAGGTTCAGAAAGAGCAGACTGAGTGAAGAACTAGACAAATGCAATTGAATCAACTGGTTTCAATGAAGTCATTCAAAACAAAACACTAAGGCCTCATTTGGAGTTGGGTGGATGGCCTACCGGCCTGCTTAGCCAGCTATTTTCTTTTTAAATCATACGCAGGAAAAGCTTGCTACCAGCTTAGTGGGTGTGGGGATCTTTTCCTTAGTTTCCTGTTTGGTGCCCCCAGTATTTCTCTGGCAGTCTGGTACTGTCAAAATGTACGTCAGACTGATCGCCCTAAATAGGGCAGATGGTCTAACAAGCATTGATAATGGTTCTGTCACAGACGGGCTGTAAGTGAAAGGTTTCTGCTGGCAGAGTAAGCTGCGGTTCTACCGAGACAAACCCGGACCTTAAGTCTCCTCTAAATGGAGGGGACGAACAGCAAGTTTGTTGGATAGAGCAGCTTTTTACAGATTCTCTACATCTGCCAACTGTCATGGCCTGATTCACAAAGAGCTTCCTCACTCATGACGGAGGCCCCGCAGTCGTGGTGGAGTCTTCGCGCTCGGGCAGAAACTCCACAATGAGAACATTGTGGAGATTCTGCAACAAGTGTGGAGACTCCCCCACAACTGCGGGCCTCCGTCATGAACGCAGAAGCCCTTTGTGAATCAGGCCCTCAGTGATTCACTTAATCTTGAAGCCCTCATTAAAAATCAGGCAAAAGGAGCATTTTACCAACTCAAACTACTTCATAACTGGCTGAGCATATGTGCGCTTTTTCTTGAAAAATCAATTTGAAATTAAGGGGCTGATTAGGATGGCGGTGAGACCGCCACCAACAGCCCGTCGGTGGTGGTCTCACTGCCATCCTAAGCATGTTTTCCGCCCACCACATTAAAATGGTGGGCAGTTTGTTGGCGGTCGACAAGACCGACCGCCATGCATCTGTGCGACGGAGGCAGAGTAATGCCTACAATGGAGGCAGTGCCTGCCAGGCACCGCCGTAGGCATTACGATGTGGCTTTGTGCCGGCCCTTACATGGCGGTGAACCCGCCATGAAAAGGCTGGCGGAAAGGGACATTGGGGGCCCCCAGACATGGGACCTTCGGGGCACCTATGGTGCCCCCCTACATATCCCTGTACCGTGTGGCAGGCACCGCATGGTGCCTGCCACGTAGTGCAGGTATTTGTAAAGTGTCTGTTTTTTGCATTGCGGCGGGTGCTGCTGCCAGCAGCACCCACCGCAATGCAAAATATAGGCATTGCGACTGCCGTGGTGGTGCTCGCATCAAAATGCCTACTGTGGGATCGCTGACAGCATGTCAGGCAGTCCCAGTCCCCAACATGGTGGCGGGCAGATATAAGTCCACCCGCTATCGTAATCGGGCCCTAAGTTTAAGTGCAAACATTGAAAAGGGGGAATTGACAATCATAAAGCATCGTGAAAGTCCTGATTCTAATGTGAGTACCCACTTTACGTAAAAGCTTGTAAGCATCCTGTATTTATCATAGTTTTGCCAGGAAATATGTGGATTTCACAAGAGAAAACATTCACAATTCTGCGCACCTTAGCAGTGATTGTATAGGTTTTAAGTGGAGATATGATAGGTAGGGTGAGCGGTAAATGAGATATGAGTGGGAGCATGCTCAGAGGGCACAGTTTGAGAAGTGGGCAACCTGATAATTTCGGAATGAAGCAACAATGTGACATAAGAACAAAAGTAAGCAGTTACTGTGAAAGACAGCAAGAGAATATCTTATGAAAAGGTCAATAAAATCATGGGGAGTCAGCAGGGAGCGCAACTCCTCAGGAGCAAGAGCCCTCACACACCCAGATGGGTGTCATGCTTCATCATTGGGCAAGCTCCACATTGGGCTGGAGATCTTTTTGCCATTTGTGGTTTGTGAAGCCCAGGTGTAGGGCTAACGGTGTAGATTGGTGTGTAGAGTAGGTGTGTATCAAGAAAGTGCAAGTTAAAATAGGTCAGGAGGTACTCTAAAAAGTTTTAATAAGTGAGTCCCCTTGCCTACATTAAAAAGGTGCTCACTATCATCAGAAATGATGGTCTATGATAGCTGGTGGGTCGACGTGTTTTAATGCCCTAATTAGTCAGCAAAGATCTGGCGGCAATTCGTCGGACCTTGCCCAGCCTAATCTACATGGTGGCTGGAATCCTAAAGTGCCATATGATTTTATTTCCAATTACCAGGTAACTATTTAGATATGTATAGATACATTCCCAAGTATTAAAAATCCGACCTGCAATACAAAATAGACAAAATGGAAAAAGTTCCAATATACAGATAATGACAACTCTTTGGTGGAGCATGCATAGCACTGCAAACTATGCCACTAATATGTTTCCAATTGCATATTGCTAGGTATATATTAAACATAAGAAACAGACGTGACAAATACCACAACCAGATTCCAACCACTGTTACTCCAAGGGTTGAACTCACCCTTTTATGGGACGGTTGTACTTCAGCGTGTAAGGGCGTAGTCACATGCTAACTATGCATGCTAAAAAACAAACAAAGAGATATTTAAAACAATACATAATTTTTTTGTTTTATTATTTAAAATAAAGTGGGCACAACTGGCAAGAATCCACTCCAACTGGTCAAGAGCGTGTGGATTAGATGCCTGTTAAGTAAGCAAATACAATGTCCGTAGCAAAGGTGTGCGGGACGACCTACCCAGGCTCCGCTTTCTTGGAAGTGAGGAAGCGAGTCAGGTAGGGGCCTAAAGTATCGTAGCGCCTGGATTCAGTTAAATACAGGTGTAGTGAATCCGAGGCAGCTAGAAAGCTTGCTGTCTCTAGAATGGAAAAAACATGGGCGCCATCTTGCCCACCGGAATATACACAGCGGGGAGAATACTCCAAAGCTGCTCGTTCAAAAAAGAAATGAAAACAACAGAGCATGGAGGTAATACAATCAGGAAAACAGGGCAGACAATTCTCTGCATATAAACATAGTCAGGATAACCCAGTAATCATTGTGGATAAAAGGCAAGCCAATCTCTGTGCAACTATGTGTGCATCCCTCTGTAAGGGTAAAGACGCCTAATGCATTACAAATAAAAGTGATGTAACCTGCCCCTTATGGAATGTGACTGTTGACAATTAGAACCGCCTTCACTAAGTGCGTGAAAAGGCTGGCTTTGGTCAAAAGATATGTGCGAAGCACAATAATGTTACGTCCATCGTAGGGGTGTTGAACCCGGGTGAGGGATGGTACTCAGTTAGGGTAATTGTCAATATTATGCCAGCCTAGCAGTTTAGACAGCGAGGTCCATCACACATTGTTAAGAGAGTGCATCTCCACACAGATATAAACTGAAGGTGGGGTTACATCCATTATTAAAAATGAATATGCAGAATGCTGGTGGATTATGGAACCAGTCTTACAGAAAGGAGGGTCAGATTGCAGATGGAGAGTATGCGTCTACAAAGTGGAAGAGGTCTGGTAACAAAACCTTATGTGATGGAGCTAGTGTAGCATTTCACTCCATGGAATGTCATCATTCAACTCATGTATCTGTGTAGCAAGTCAGAAAATCCATTTCTGTTCTCTTCTGAACAATGCGTTTTTGTTCCTATTGGGGTGTGCCTCCAAAATTGTCAATCAAAGACAATTTGGAATTGTTGCTGCTAAGAAATATAGAAAATCATATGTCTTGCTTAGTAATATACAGCTTCCTGCCACAAGACTCCATAGACCTTCCTTACGGGAGATGTACATATATTATTTAAGGAAAGTGGTGGCTTTGCCATTAGGGATAATGGCACAGTCGAACTAGCAGTGTTGCACACTGCCCTGTCAGTCTGCAGTGAGAGGATGGGGTCCATTTTGTCTCTGTCACAAGCAGGGTGGCACAAACAGTGCTGCAGCCCTAGGTGAACACTCTGCCTCACATGGCCTGGGTACCTGGGGTACCATATACTAGGGAC
The DNA here is from genome assembly GCA_963921515.1 of Calotriton arnoldi. NCBI lineage: Eukaryota > Metazoa > Chordata > Amphibia > Caudata > Salamandridae > Calotriton > Calotriton arnoldi. Next base: position 228,819 of record CAWUFW010014534.1, read on the forward strand.
TTGTAAGTAAGTCAGTACTTACCAATTGGGTGTATCCAATTCAACATAACTTTGTTTAGGGTTGGTTAGAACATCGGTACTGAGGTCTGCTTGGCAGGCCTCAGAGCACTCTCAGAGTAAAAAAAAAAACAGCAGCATCAGTCCAAAATGTGAGGGTGAACATGAAAAAAGAGGCATTTCCTTACATGGCCCCTCTCCAGATGAAAGGTGATGAGCAACCAACCCTTATCCTGGTTATTCTCATCATCTAGGTGGAATAACCTGGAAAGGCCATCTGCATTGGCATGGTCAGTCCCAGGTCTATGGTCCATTGTAAAGTACATACCTTGTAGGGAAATGGACCACCTCAACAGTTTGTGGTTCTCTCCATTCATCTGAGAGGCCTGTGGTCAACTTGAAGTGTCAAGTGAGTCCCAAACAAGTAGAGTCTTAGCTTCTTCAGGGACCAAACCACAGCAAAGGCTTCCCTCTCAATTGCACTCCAATGCTGCTCTCTGGGGAGGAGTTGCCTGCTAATAAAGGCAACTGGTTGATCTTGACTCTGGTCATTCATTTGTGACAGTACTGCCCCAATACCATGTTCTGAAGCATCAGTTTGGACAACAAACTCTTTTCTAAAGTCAGGTGCTTTAAGGACAGGTGCTGAGCACATAGCTTCCTTAAGGGTGTCAGAGGCCTTTTGACATAAGTCAGTCTATATGACTTTCCTTGGCTGTTTCTTGGAGGTTAGCTCTGGTACCATAACTATTGCGATTCTCCTATAGTACCCAGTCAGGCCTGAAAAGGCTCTGACTTGGGTCTGAGTCTTTGGAGCTTCCTAGGCCAGAATTGTCAGGATTTTGGGTTGGAGGTGGCATCCACCTACTTGGTGGCCCAAGTACACTACAGACCCTTGCCCTATCTAGCACTTACTTGCCTTGATGGTTAGCCCTGGCTGTTGTAGGGCTTGAAGCACTTCTTTGAGGTGGATCAGGTGATCCTCCCAGGTGGAAATAAATATAGCGATATCATCCAGATATGCTGCACTAAGGTTTTCCAGGCCCAAAAGTACTTTATTAAACAACCTCTGGAAGGTGGCAGGTGCATTTGTCAAACCAAAGGGTATCAATTTAAACTGAAAGTGGCCTTCTGGGGTTGAAAAAGGCAGACCTCTCCTTTGTGTGAGTGCTATTTGCCAGTAACCTGATGTCAGGTCAAAGGTACTCAGATATATGGCAGCCCCCATTCTATCAATGAGCTATTCAGCTCTGGGGATGGGATGAGCATCAGTCTTTGCGACTGTAATTAGGCCTCTATAGTCCACACAGAATCTTAACTCTGGTTTACCTCCTTTTGGATTGGGTTTGGACACCAGAACCACTGGGCTGGTACAAGGACTATTAGAGGGTTCAATCACCCCTAACTCTAGCATTTGTGCAACTTCTGTTTTAATGCTAGCCCTAACCAGGCCTGAAAGACTGTAAATCTTACTTTTAACAGGTAAACTGTTACCTGTGTCCCCATCATGTGTACATCAGGTTGTCAAACTGGGGTCATCGAAAAGAAGTTAGCAAACTGCCCAAGCAAGTTGTAACAGTCCCTTTGCTGTTGACTTCTCAAAGTGGTAGAGAGAACTACTTCCTCCATTGAACCATCTTTGACATTTGTTGACATCAGGTCTTGGAAAGGTTCACTTTTTCCCTCTTCTCCACCATCTGTCACCATGAGCATTGTAATGTCAGCTCTGTCAAGATATAATTTGAAGCTATTCACATGAATCACACTATGGGGGTATCTTGGAGTACCTAAGTCCACCAAGTTTGTGACTTCTCCCTTCTTTTTGAAGATAGGGTAAGGCCCAGTCCATTTGTCTGGGAGTGCTCTGGGTGCTACAGGCTCCAACACCCAGACCAATTGCTCAGCCTGGTATTCCACCAGGGAACATTTTGGTCATATCAGTGCTTATCAAGATCCTGGCTGGCCTCCAGGTTTTGTTTGCCTTTCTCATGTACTCTGCCATTCTGGAGTGAAGGCCTAGCACATAAGCAAGAATGTCCGTTTTGGGCTCCTTCAGAGGTCTCTCCCAACCTTCTCTAATCAAACTTAAAGGACCCCTGACAGGGTGTCCAAAGAGCAGTTCAAATGGGCTGAATCCTACTCCTTTCTGTGGAGCGTTCCTGTAAGCAATCAACAGACAAGGGAGAAGAATATCCCATCTCCTCCTGAGTTTATCAGGTAAACCCATAATCTTGCCTTTCATGGTCCTGTTAAATCTTTCAACAAGGCCATTACATTGTGGATGGTATAGTGTGGTGAGCGTATGTCACCCCACACTCATCCAATATTGTTTTCAGACAGGTAGGCGTGAAGTTTGTGCCTCTATCTGAAATAGCCTCCTTAGGAAAACCCACTCTGGTAAAAATACCAAGCAAGGCTCTAGCAACTGCAGGGGCAGTGGCTGTCCTAAAGGGTATGGCTTCTGGATATCTAGTGGCATGATCCACTACCAGTAGGATGAATCTATGCCCAGAGGCAATAGGTGGGTCTAGGGGACCAACTATATAAATCCCCACCCTCTCAAAGGGAGTCCCCACCACTGGAAGTGGTATGAGGGGAGCCTTTGGCTTGGTACCTATCTTGCCACTGGCCTGACAAGCAACCTAGGAGCGATAAAACGCCTTTAGCTTTTCTGACATCTGAGGCCAATAACAGTGATTGGCCAACTTGTCCCAGGTTTTGGTCTGCCCCAGATGTCCAGCTAAGTGGACGTCATGGGCTAAGTTAAGGAGGAACTCTCTGTACTGTTGAGGGACCACCGCTCAACTGGTTGCCCCTGGTTTGGGTTACCTTGCCCCACTATACAGACAGCCGTCCTCCCAGTATACCTGATGGGTGCCACTAGCATCTCCTTCCTCCTGTCTGACAATCAACTGTCTCAGGCCTTCAAGAGTGGGACAGGACTGCTGTCCCTTGGTCAAGTCGTTTCTAGAGTGCCCCCCTGCTCTTTGAAGTTCAGCCAGGTCAGGCAAGTGCTTCAGGTCAGTTCCCTCCTCTTCAGAGACCAAGCCTTCCCCCTGTGGGTTGGGCTCCTTCTGGCTCTGAGGGCTTTTGGAAGAGGCCTACCCAGGCTTCCTCCCTCTACTCTTATTGCTAGAGACTTGGTCCACTGTTTCTTGATCCACAGTCCCTTGACTTTCCCTTAAGGCCTTCTGTGCGCTAGTGGAGAGACACCCACTCAGGGAGACCCAGCACTGCTGTATGAGGCCTTGTTATGTTATGTTATCTATGTATTTGTAAAGCACGCGGCTACTCCGTGGAGTGCCTTCTCTGCACCTCTGCCCAATCAGAAGTTTCAAGGTCGTTGCCCAATAGACAATCCACTGGGATGGCAGGGGGCACAGCTACTTTCTTAGGGCCAGTGCCCCGTCCCCACTCAAACTCTAACACAACTATGGAATGTGACTTTGCAAAATTGTCAGAGTTCACTATCTCATGCAACTCATCATGTAGAATCTGGCTTGGGGAAATCAGCTTGGACATAATCATGGTTATGGTGATACCTGTATCCCTCAAGGCCTGAACTTCTACCCTATTGATTCTTGGCACTGCCTATACTTTATCATCCAGGCAGGCCAGTGGGCAAGGGTTCAACTTCCTCACCACCCAGGGACACTAATGTGGCTTCAATGTAACCACTGCAATCCCCAGAGCCAACTTTCACCACCAATCCCTACATTGGCAATTCCCTTGGAACTATCACCAGTGGGTGATTTATTTGTGCATGTAGGATATCCTTTCTTGTTCCCTGGCTAGCTACAGTCATAACACACCCCTGCCTTTGATGGGCCAAAGTTCTTTCTCTGATACCCCCTCCCTTTCCCTTTTTGGAATTGGGATGTGGCTCTGGGCTCCCCACCTTGGGCATCCTTTGGGGCCTCTTTAGGTTTCTAACTCTTTTTAAGCTTACACCCATCCTTCCCTGAAGGGGGACCTGTCCTACCTTTTTGCTTTTATCTCCTTGGGACTTCTTGGGTACCCTAGTGTGCACCCACTCATCAGCTATCTTCCCCAGATCGCTAGGGCTAGATAGCTTAGAGTCTACCAGATGCTGTTGTAACTTCTCTGAGGCACAATTAGTAAGAATGTGTTTTTTAACCACTAGATTGTATAAGCCCTCATAGGTATCTACCTTGTTACCTTTAAACCAGCCCTCCATTGACTTCACAGAGGCATCTACAAAGTCCACCCATGTCTGTGTTGCTCCTTTGTGTAGGCTCCTAAACGTTTGTCTGTACTCCTCAGGGGTAAGACCAAATAGCTCAATGAGTGTCTCCCTCATGTTAGTGTAAGATTCTGCCACCTCATCCTCAAGTGTAAGCAGTCTATCTCTCCCACCTGTAGGTATCAGTTCCCATAGTAAGGACCCCCAGTGTTGTGCACTCACCTGCCTCATCCTAAGAGCTCTCTCATAGGATGCTAGCCACTTGTCTAAGTCATCCCCTTCAGTGTATTTAGGTACAATCCCTTGGACAACCTGCGATCATACAACCACCTGTGTTAACCTCTGCTTTTTTACTGCCACCATTCCTTTGGGATATCATCCCCAGCTTGACCGTCCTCTATTTAAGAGCCAATTTCTTCTCCTCTAGGGCCAGATTCCTCTCCTGGATCTCCAAGAGGCTGAGCTGGGCTGACAGGTCTGTGGTCTCCTCACTGAAGATGAGCTCCTTTCACTCCCAATTAGAGAGTTAACTATTGGTCAAATTGTGGGGACTCCACTCTCATTGTTATCCCCTTCAGGTTGTCAAACTCTATGTCACACCCCTCTTCTCCACTGTCAGTGGGGGTGATCTCCTCTTCCAGTTGGATCTGAGCCCTCCTTGATTCTTCCCATGGTTGAGGGCTTTCCCCAGATCCTAATTAGATGCAGTGTTTCCTGGGAAATTGTTTCTCTCCCTGCACATGGATCTGAAAGTAGTGATCTTGAGTGTGGGCAGGATAGCCAAGTCGATTCCTCTGCTCGCCATCTTTGAAGAATTTTTGTAGAGAAAGGCTTTTAACTACTGAAACTTTTCTTCCAGAGAACAAGTGCCTTTGGAATTTTCAGAACTTGGCATTCATAAACGTTTTCTTAATGTAGACTAGGTAGTCTCTTGTCAGTGGTTATCAACTTATGAGATGTCTGGTACAGCTAACCACAAGTTCTGGATCCCACCGCTAGACACCAATGTGAGGATCTGGGTGTATTATATGATATAGCTGTGAGGCCTTATCATGGAGTACACTCATAGATACTGTGCTGGGTCCAGTAAGTATTGTTTACTTAACCTTATCTGAACCCTGAGTAGCTGAGGCTGTGAGCAGTAAGGCTTGGCAAAGGAACTTAGGGCCATATGTATCAAACAAAATTGCGATCGCAAACGCTGAAATTCGCAGAATTTCAGCGTTTGCGATCGCAATTTGGCTTAGTGGTATGTATGAAGGAAAACTGCCTTGCAAAATAAGGAATCGCAAATTTTGCGATTCTTTATTTTGCAAATGCATTTAAGGAATTGCAAATTGCGATTCCTTAAATGCAATGTAAGAAGCACCAAAAAAGTGAAATTTGGCCTTAAGGAATCGCAAATTACCACCAACTTCAAGTTGGTGTTAATATGCGATTTCTTAGAAAAATGCACTTTTTTGCATTTTTCAAAGTGCAATGTGACGCACATACATGCCCTTAGGGCATGTATGTGCGCCACATGTGCACCCATGCTTATTTCAGGGGTGTAACAGGGTGTCCTTTTGACACCCTTGCAACCTTGAAATTGCATTCTCAATTTGCGAATCTCTAATTGCTAATCGCAAATTGAGAATGTCTTCCCATTCATTCCTATGGGCCTCTAGGCCCATAGGAATGAATGGGGAGGGTTTCCTTAATTGCGAATCGCAATTTGCGATTCGCAATTAAGGAATATGTAGGATTCGCAAATTTGTTTGCAAATCCTACATACATTTCGTTTTACGATTCTCAAATAGCGATTCCCAAAAATTAGCTATTTGAGAATCGCAAAACCTAACTTTGATACATATGGCCCTTAGTGTAAAGCATTTAACAGCACCAAACAACAAAAGCAGAAAATCACACATCAAAAAAAAGACACGACTACAATTTATAAGAATAGAACATATTTTTATTAATTTTTAGAGACCTTGTTCATCAAAATCCACTAGAGGGTTCCGGAGATTCAAATTTTAGGAGCTTTTATCACTTTTAAATGTAACCGCAAACAAGCATTGGTCAACAAAAGTTTGTAACCTTTTCAAAAGTTTGAAAGAGTTAGTGCGAGTACTTCGGCCTGGGTTGGGTGATCAAATTTGGCAGGGAAAAGGTCTAGAGAATGAAAAAGGATACTTTGGACAGTTGCCTGGCCACCAGAGTGTTTTTGAAGCAAGTTCCAAACTTTACAGGACGACCGCCATAGACTTCAATGGAGTGGTCCTGGGCTGTGGAATGCAGGCAAAGGTACTCAAAAGGATGCTCCAGTTGTGGTGCGGACAACGAAGGTGTCTCTGCAGTGGTTCCTTGGTCCACAGGTGATGGGGGCGACTTGGCCACTGAGATCAGGGTACCTCAAAGTCATCTACATTGCAGTAGTCGAACAGCAGACGCTGCACTACTGGTCTCGCTGCACAGCAGTTGGATGCAAAACATTTGGTGGGGGCTGGTGTCCCTTAGATGCAAAGAATCCGGACTCTAATAGCACTCCTAGGTCTGGCAGACACGGGGGCAGATTTTGGCTATCTCGGATTTGTCTCTGGTTGTGCCCGGCGACTGGTAGTGGCAAAACATATGCAGTGACTACCACTTTGTCTGGTTGGGCTCTTTCAGCTCTTGCTATCCTGGAGCTGGCTCCAGGAGATCAGCAGACTGATACCCGGAGTCACTGCAGTTGGTGAAGGCAGGAAATTGACTTTTTCCTGGGTCAGGAGCCGCCGGCACAGTTTCACTAGCTCAAAAGTGCAGCAGATGCAGTCCTCTCGGTAGTACAGCCTCTCTTTGTGTAATTCAAGGGTAGCAGGGCAGTACTTCTTTGGTCCTTTCTTCTACTCCAGTGTGAACTGAGGGGCAGCGTGCCAGGGGTGCCCTACTTTTCCCAGGAAAAGTGCCCTGAGGGGACCATGCGGTTACCAGCCAATGGGCTACTGGGTCCCCTCCTCTCTAGTGATAAAATTCATGTCATGTGTGGCATCTGGCTATCCCAGAGTGCGCCATTCTTGCCCCCTTCAAGATGGCATGACCCTTCCTTGGGACACCCTAGAGGTGTGTCTACCAGTGGGCTACACGCTCACTGGAAAACCAGTTTGAACACAGGTTTCCCTCCCTTAGCTCTAACTCCTAATTGTCTGCAGGAACAAAAGGCATCCTGCTCAGAGATGTTGTCACAAGTGGCCCTTCAAAGGCGTCTTCACCTTTGAAGCCCGCCTTTTGGGCTAACACACTCAGTGACCATCCTGGGAGCACGTGGGTGGCCCCTCGCTCTGCAGCAACTGCCTTTGTTCCCGGGCCTGAGAGTCTTCACACATCTCCCCAGATGGTCAGAAACCTATGTGTCAGCTCCTTTGTGAGACAACTGGACTAGCTGGTGTGCAGAATGGCAACTTTCTGAAAGTTGCTGAACTTTGATAGTGACTTTAAATCTGGCCTGGGCATCGTGTCAGAATTAATGTCACAATTAATTTGATACCTTACTTGACTTTGTTAAGTAGTCCCATTCAGAAGTTAGCCAGGCTGGGGTGCTGGCCGGTAACCCTGTGTTAGCCAATGGGGCTCCTAACCTTTCCACAGCAAAACAAAAATGTGGAAGTGTTGCTGCTAAGACATATAGAAACGTTTATCTCTTACTTAGTAATATAGAGCTCCCTGCTATAGGACTCCATGGGCCTTCCTTAGGGGAGGCTTACAGATATTACTTAAGGGAAGTGGTAGCTTTGCCATTAGGGATAATGGCACCGTCAAACTAACAGTGTCACATACTGCCCTATCAGTCTGCAGTGGCAGGCGGGGGTGTATTTTGTCTCTGTCACACGCAGGGTGGCATACATAGTGCTGCAGCCCTGGGTGAACACTCTGCCTTTTATGCCATGGGTACCATATGCTAGGGACTTGTAAGTAAGTCAGTACTTGCCAATTTGGTGTATCCAATTTAACATAACTTTGTGTAAGGTTAGAACACTGGCACTGAGGTCTGGTTAGCAGGCCTCAGTGCACTCTCAGAGTCAAAAAACCAGCAGCATCAGTCCAAAAATGTGGGGGTGAACATGCAAAAAGAGGCATTTCCTTACACAACCCATAGCGCAGCTGCCTGGGAGAATTGAGTAGCTATGTGGGAAGGAGTAAACCATAATAGTAAAGCTTACAGAGTGACATCAGGACAAAGCTGTCTGCCTGGTAAGCCGACAATTGCCCTGTCCCGCTAGTGCACAGCTTGTCTTTTCTTCTGTAGGTCTGTGACTTACCTCACTGTATGCCTGTGTGACATAGGAGAATCCAAAGTGACCCTCGCAAGGTCTGGTCAACACCTCGTACCTCAGTGCAAGGACTGGTGCAGGAAGGGGATGTGGCAGTTTTTACTAAATGCACAAGTTTGGCGACAAATTATTTTTGAACACTAATGATTTTGTATGTTGAATATAGTTGTAACTGATGAATTATTAATGTTGCACTTGGAATGACTTTTATTAGGTGTTGAGAAGTGCGTTTATTAATGTAGTTGGGCTGTGCCACATTTGCGTAGAAACGCCAGTTTATTAATATAGAAGCCGGTTTTGTGTTCTGTTCATCTTGCTCCTGCTCACTACCCCTCCTAATCAATGTCCGTTTGTGTGCCCTCTCTCCCCACAGTCTTCTCGGAGCACAGAACACTGTGACACAACTGGTTATTTTCCTTAGAGAGCAAGTATTGTGAATTAAACTTTCTTCGTGTACTGACTGTATCAATCCCAAAGACACTTCAGCTGGAAGTTCCGATGTGGATCTGCTACCATTCACTAGAGTATGGGTCTTTGTTTGAAAAATGTTTCTTAAAGTTTTGGGCATCTCTGGACTGTGCTGTTCCCGTAGAAGCCAATGGTGTTTTTCCTTTGCTTAGAAATGAGTTAGTGTTATATGTTTCTTGTGACGATTTTATTTTTGATGTGCTCAGTATATGTTATCACTAGTCATGCCATGCTAAATTTGCAGTTTTGCTCTTACCTATTCATAAAATGTGTATGAAACCCTCTTGGTTTTAGGGGTGAGCCAGATGACTTCCCTATTCCTTCTAACACTGTCCATTTCATTTATGATTTTTGCTGATTATTGGGACTTAGAATAATTCTGAATTCTAACTATGTACTCTTTATCTGAGCCTTCATGGTATCGGACGAGGCTCGGACGAGCCGAAACGTTATGGCGGCATCGCAAGAAATAAATCAAATTTAATGCACTGAAATTTGGTCCGTGTCCGTGTTGTGGCAGGATTGCTACGAGGGAAACGCGGAGTGTGGTGATATATATATATATATATATATATATATATTTATATATATATATATATATAGCTACTCTCCTAAACTGTACCAGTAAAGTTAGGCTGCATCCTGCAATTGGACTTTAACCAGGCCTCCAGAAGTCGATAGTAAGTTACCTCTGCATTTTCCAGAGTCAGACATCTGTATATACCAGTCAAACTAAGTAACTCTGAACTGATAGCCCTGAAGCCGTTTAAAATACTGAAGATGTGTTTGGCTAAATTCAACTCTAGTAACATTATATTTTTGCAATCCACACCCAGACTCTAGATTAGTTAATGAAACGGAGTATGTACAAGGGTAGCAAAATCTTGAAATACACAAATAATATTATCAACAAGTAGGGCTGGGATCTGTAAAGATTGGGGTATGCGATTCTCCTGGAGTCATTTAGGGAAGACCTCATTCACGACATCATAAGTGGCAGGCTAACCTGGTTAGAACTGGTAGCCGTTCCATGGTGACAGCCAATCACAACCTAAGAGGCAGACTATATGTCTGTACATCCTCTCCCTAGGGTTTTCTGGTCTACTAGTGGGCCAAGAAATTGTCACATGAACTGCCATTCTTACCTGACTGTCACTTTAATTCACAAAACCTCTCTTCAGTACAATGTAATGTAACGTACCTGAAGTGGTTATGTATCCTAACTCTTCTTGTGCATTGTAAATGTTCTTATGTAAAGCACTTTCTCATCTATTTGGGTCTTGCTCATGCTATATATAAAATGGCAAGTAAATGCATAGAGTATCAAGAAAAGCCTTACCAAATGTAAGCATTATGCCATGAAACTACCTAAAGTTACTACGCATATTTTCATGAGAAAGACAGTCATATCTTTTTTCTAAAATAATAACTGCCATTATTGTGAGTGACGTAGGTGCAGCTGAAGTAAGTGTTCTACACCACTCTCGGATAGTATTGCCCTATTACTTACCGGTAATCTTCATTACTCCTGGTCCTGTTGTCCCAGTCCCATTACTTACTTGTGGAGATGACCATCTCCCTGACAGAAAAAAGAACAGGAGAATGCTGGGACCCCTAACCCCACCCTCTCCCACTGGGAGTACATAACCAGTACCTACCCAGCATTCTGCCTGAACTACCAAGCCACCAATAGGAAGGCCGGCCGTCCGGGAGGGAGGGAGGGGAATAAAGAATGGGACGGGGACAACGGACCAGGAGTAATGAAGATTACCGGTAAGTAATAGGGCATTAACCCAGGTCCCTCCAGTCCCCATCCCATTCCTTACTTCTGGAGCATACCAAAGCCAGAAACCCGGCCTTCTGAACCCCCAAGAACACCCAGGACACCACACCGAAAAGCAGCATCCCAAGCAAAGCAACAGGAGAACCACAGGAAAAACACAGGCAGGAGCACACAGCTCGCAGCTCCCCCAACCAAACCACAGGGTTGAACCCCCCTAAACACGCAGTAGAGGACCAAGGTGAATGAAAAAGCAGCCAACAAATGGCGCCACCATCCAGAAGGCAGCCAACCCACACCAGGAACACCAGAGCCACATCAATAGGGTCACCACCAAGGACCAGAAGGACCAGCACCATGGAAGCAGAAGGCACCACCAGCCCAAAAGAGACAAACAACCATAGAAAAAACGGAGAAGTAGGGCAACGATGCCTCACCGACCCAACCCCCAAAAGCGGCAAGCAGAAGGGAGCCAGCCCGAAGGTGACAAGGCAAAGACACCCAGCCAAGGCCGAAAAGGAGGTAAACCACAGAGACCCCAAGCCCAAAGGCCGAAGCAACCAGGCCCCCGAAACAACCAGCACCAGGCAGACCAGAACAGCGGAATCACTCACAGGGAATAAAGCCTGGTAGGGAGCCCACCCCACGAGAAAGCCACCAAGCCCAGGAACACCACGTAGCTCCACAGACCCAGCAGCAGAACTGACAGAGAGTGACCCCCCACAGACAAGAGAAGAGCGCCCAACAGCACCGAAAAAACTCACAACGACCTCACCAGAGACCCGAGGGGAAGCAAGGAGAGAGCCAACAGGCTCAGCCTAAAGCAGGAGACAAAGGGCGACATGGCCAACTACAGGACCAATCCCAACACACCCAGGGAGATCCACAGCAGACCAGCCCAGACAAAAGAGGACAGGGCCAGCCGACAGAGCCAAGGCACTGACCCAGAGGACTAACCATGGGAAGGCCCACACAGAGCAAACCAGGAAGGGAGGGAGCATCGACCAAGAGCAAGCTACCCCCAACCCAACAGACCCAGCCACCAGAGATCCCAGAGGACACCGCCACTGAAAACCCCCAGAGGAGGACCAGGCCCCAGGACAGGAACGTCCAGCACCAACCACCAGACCACAGCCCACACCACTCAAACCTGGAGAAGGAGCTGGGGCACAGGAACAGGCAAACAGGCCAGGACCGAGGCAACCACTCCAAACGCAGGGGACCCCGGGACACAAACCCGGCACCCTACCCAACAAAGGCAAGGATGGAGCCAGAAGGAAGCAGGAACGACGAGCACCAGAACACCAGCCGCCTGAAGACCAACCAGAAATACCAGGCAGAGATACACAGACCCCACCAGGACAGCCGATGGCGGGGGGAGAACCAGAGGGCAGAACCCTGGAAAGCACAAACCCCCCCACACCAAAACGAGGACAATAACAGGACCCCGCCCAAGGAAAAGCAAAGAGCGGACCCCAGAAGACCCCGAACTAGACCAGGGCACAGCACCAAGAGAGGGGAGAGGCAAAACCCCCAAGGCCATCAAATAGGGTCAACAGGGAAGACCGCGCCCTAAACAACCCACACCAAGGGCGACACCCACAGCCACAAACCCAGGGGCCGACCACAGGTGAAAACACAGGACAGAAGAAGACCAAGCCACCAGTCACTGGAGAGTAACCAGGAACCATGGAACCAGGAAGGGAGGAAACCCCCAACCGAACCACCAGCCGGCCAACTGGCCCAGAGGACAAAGAATGACACCAAGGAACCATCCCAAGCGAGTCCTAAGACCAGCCGCAGAAGGGCCACAAGAACAGGAAAGACTAACAGGGCAGCCCACAACCCAACCCCGCAGACACCTCCACAGACCCCCGAGAAGCCAGCAGACTGAACAACAGACACGCCAGCAAGACATGAGGCCAGCCCGGAAGGAGCAGTATAAGGCCACAAGCCACAACCCTGAAACCCCCAACCACCGACGGCAGAGAGAAAGGCACAGGAACCAGCCACAGATAGGCCACATAGGGAACACAAAGTGGCAGGAAGACAGGCAGGAAGCCAAGCAGCCCACACCTGCACCGCAACGCCACGGCCCTGTCCGCACCAGGGGAAGGCAGGTGCAGAGGAGAGGCCAGAGGAAAAGGACAAGCAGGCCGGCCCGGCCCCCAACCACACCAGGCACAGAACCACCGACCCCAAGGGACCGAAAGACCCACGCCCAAGCAAGGCACAAAGCGACCAGAGAAAGGAAAGCCAGACAAGGATCAAAGGCAGACACCCAAAGGCGATCCCCAAGGCACCAAGGCCTCAACGGCCCGAGCCGGACACCACCCAAAAAAAGGCCCTCGCACAACCAGGAAGCCCCCAACCAGGAGACAAGGACAGAGAAGGTACCGCCAGCCCGACCTGCACAGGCCAACGAGGGGGCAAACAAAGGCACAGGCAGGCCAAGACAGATAGAGGCAAAGCTAAGGCCCAACCAACAGACCAGAAGACTTGTGGCGACACCACAACCCAAGGAGGAACAAGCCCAGAGAGCCCAAAGGTGCACAACCCACTGAGGGAGCAGGGACCGGAAGAGGGACAGGACAGAAACTGGACCCAAGTAGACATAGCACAGCACTGCCATAAAAAAACTCAGAAAGACCAGGGCCCGGAGACACCATAGGCAAAAAACCAGCCCCTGAACCATAACGCACCGGCCGGGAAAAACCCAGCACGAAGGCGCGCAGGAACACCAAAGGACGAAACCCAAATGGAAAGCCCCAAGCGGAAAGCGACAGGACCAAGCCAACACCGCAGGAGCCCCACAAACCGAGCCAACAGCAACCAGGCGCACCAGGGGCACCCCGAGCACAGCCCCCGCAATGCTACCGACCCAGGGCCACAGCAAAGCCAGGCCAGAGAAAGGGCACAGTCTGGAGAAGGGGAACAACAGGGCCGCCAAACAGGAGCAAAGCCTGTAAACCACACTGGCCACCACAACAACGCCCCCACCAGCCAGGCAAAATCAACAGGGGAGAAGCAAAGGAGTCGCAGATGCGACAGACTCCCCATGGCACCCAGCCTCTACCAGCGACAAACGACCCTGCAGCAGGGAGGCAGAGGACCCCCAAAACTGGCCAAGGCACCCGGAAAGGAACGAAAGAAGGGAGAAGAAACCGCAACACGGAACTCACCCCCCACTAGCCAGCCCAAGCGCAACCCGCAATGCAAGCGCAGGGCAATAGGCAAACACCAACACTGGCAACCAGGCACACCATGGGCACCCCCAGCACAGCCCCTGAGCCACCAGCCACCCAAGGACCACTGCTTGAGACCGGGGAGAGGCAGCAAAGGCGCAGCGCATCAGGGAAACCCAGCGCCAAGGCCCAGGCCAGGCCAGAGAGATGGCACAACACCAAGCCCCCCAGGCGAGAATGGAATGCCTTCCTTCTGAGATCAGACGAGAACAGGCGCTTTCAGGGTGGTATGACTGCAGGCCCCAAAAAGCAGGGAAACCGGGAATCTCAAAGCCCTGACGCAGCCCGCAAGAAGTGCGACAGACACATAGAAGAGGAAGGCAAATAGGGAAGAAAAACCACCCAGCAGACCCATATAACACCAAAGGCCATAGTCAGACCAGGAGAAAAAACGGTATGCAGTACTCACCCGGGCAGGCAGACACCATAACACACTGCCTGCCCCCACCAGCCAGCCCAGGTGTACTCCACCAGTCCAGCGCTGGGCACTCCAGGGGCACAACAAAGACCGTTCCAAGTCACCATGTAGCTGCAGCAGCGCGTCTCCCAGCCCGGCCCAGCCACCAGGAAGTCACGCCCTCCAACCCGGAACAGACCGGGAGGGCGGGCGCACCAGCCGCAAAGTGCCGGCCAGCAACAATCACGGCTCCCGGCAAGCCCAGCAGGCCGGGAGGCACCGCGCAGCACGTTGAGGACAGCCCAGCAGCCCGCCAGGATCGAGGAAGACCACAGCAGAATATTGCAGCAGGAAAGTATCACCGTCAACAAATGCGGCACCCGGCAAGCCCAGCAGGCCGGGAGGCACCGTGCATCACATCATGGACAGCCCAGCAGGCCGACAGGATCCAGAGAAGACCGCAGCAGAAAACTGCAGCATGTAAGTAAAACCAGCAACCTCGTCCTATTCTGTCGACAGACAGAAAAAAGAACAGGTGGAATGCTGGGTAGGTACTGGTTATGTACTCCCAGTGGGAGGGGGTGGGGTTAGGGGTCCCAGCATTCTCCTGTTCTTTTTCCTGTCAGGGAGATGGTGATCCAGCGCCAATCAGGGATCGATAATCGATAAAACACAATCACTGGCCCATACTCATACACCCAACACATAAATCCCTGTTGCACTGTTTCAAGTTTACGTTAAATCAGTTGTTCATAAACTACAGGCTCGTCCTAACACACAAGATACATATTTGAACCTATAATCAACTCTCTTTCCTCTGGTCGATGAACCATTAGTTGAGAGGTTGATGGTAATAATTAGAAACCAACTATCAATCTATACTAAATAAATCACAAACTCAGTATAAGGTTAATAATATTTATCGCAAATAATGTGAAGGTATATGCTCATCATGTACAGTTTTACAAGGCAAACAATGTATAAATCACAGAGAGAGAACATTTATCAAAGCAAAAGGTGTCAAACTCAAATCACAATGAACAGAATGTAATGAGGGAGTGGATAGATGAAGAGACAAAAGTTTCAGAGACAAATATACATTTGCAAATGATTATGCAAAATACAGATTTTAGCTATACTAACCTAAGTATTTTAGTGGAAAATCTACCCCCTGGCCATGAGAATAGATGGGGTTTCCCCGAGAAAGTTCAGTGAACAAAGAGTAGGACAGGAACAGGAAACAGGTAGGCCTCTATCTGCATACAGCAAACCGACGGACAGCGGCGATCTCCCCTCTCTAGCTTCTTCAAAGGCGCGCTTCCCAAAAAACACCCCCCAGACACCCCAGTTATACTCTAAAAACCTTCCTGTCCAACCCACCATTGTAGCAACATTTTCAGAATCTTTGTCTCTCATTGGTCAGTTTAGGGGGGTTTCTATCACACCACCATAATCACGTCCATGTTTTCAGAGCATTCTTTGTTTTACATTTCTAACAACACGTAAACCACGTCTCATGAATACACGTTTCCTTCAATTAGTAACATGTTACAAATCTCTACATTTTCATTGTCCACCTCTGCAGCTTCCGCGGAAGAAGTTTGTACATTTGCTCTTGGTCCCACGGCCATCCTTCCGTTACTTGGCAGACACACAATAATTCTTGAAGGTTATCAACTTTTGCCTTCTCCATTCTCTCTCAGAGCTCGATTTTCGGCTTATTTCTTAGTTTTCTTTTTAACCCCCAACTCGTCATGCAACGATGTAGGCCCATGCAAGCATCACTACGATGAATAAAACACAGACATTATTAATTTCATGAAATATAATTCTCACTGGTTTACCGCCCACCATTTGTACTATCCCACATTATTTGTCTAACAAAGCATTAACGTGCAGAAAGCAGCATTATTATTATTTTTATTTTTAAGCAGAACGCGAATGCGGCCTAGTCTTTCATGCATTAGTTCACGTTTTAATGCACGCACGCGCATAAGCATTTCCCTGTATTTTTGCATGTTAGTCTCACCACACACTGTTAGTAAATGTTAGCGAGGAGTTCATCCGAGCAGGTTTTATTTTCTCAAAACCCTGCTCCATCAATGGTCATCTCCACAAGTAAAGAATGGGACGGGGACTGGAGGGACCTGGGGGTAATATGTGACTGCATGACCTCGTTACCCTCTGAAGGGCAATGCCTACAGAGGTGGTATCTGGCAATCTTTTGAGCTCCCAAGTGCACCTGGTTCAGACAGAAGCAATACTTGTCAGGTGCCTGTCTGCCTCCGAGTCTGACGGTCCCTGGAGAACTGGCCTGGCAATGTTCCTCAGTAGAAAGTTGACTGTTTCCGTGTTTTGCACTTGACTGCACAGCACTACGGCTTGTAATGAACGTATCAACGTATCAGTACATCAGCACGCCAACAGGAACCACGGCCGTCGTTTCATACACTGCAGCTCTTTTCGGAGTCATTGGCCGCGCATGTCGTCCTGCCTTAGTCAGAATTGGCACTCCTTATGAGGCCTTATTCGGAGTGCCAACGGAACTTTAAAATCTGATACAAACGGTGACCTGTTTATATTCCCATGCAGTTTTCCTCTAGATAACCCCTGAAGCCATTTCTTGGCTATAAATGCTGTAAAGGAATTAATTAATAAGTGGTAAACTCGGTTGCAAAGTCCCTTGCTGCAGGTATTTTTTTGTGTGAAACTTTTAAAGAAGTTCAAAGACCGACTCGATACGTCCTGGTAACGGTATTTTTCCTTGCATTTGTTTGTGCCCAATCTCTGACCGGCAGTTAGAATGAGCGCTTCAGAGGTAACCGTGTTATGGCTCCATTCATCTCACTGCGCTGAATTTGCTGAGTGATGCAATAATGCATCTCCTAGTTGTATTGAAGAAATTACCACTTCAGTATATTGACTATGATGTAACACCTTCTTCCAGCGTTGTATCAGTGAAAATTAGTATAAGGAAAATGCTAAAATACGTGGTAAAGCATGCCAATTAAACAGGTGCACTATCATCACGTTTTACCTGAAGTTGCACAAAATTCAGTACCTTATACTCGGGAGAATTAGCTACAGTGAAATACGTTTATCGATTTTATTCAATTAAGTCTCAAAATGACATTCTATTTTTCCAGACTGCTTTCATAAAACTGTCAAAGGGAACAATTCATATGATGCTCTTTTTTTTTGGGGGGGGGGACAAAAATGGAACTGTTTTACTCATGTCTTGATGACTCAATTACCAAAAGCAACACGAACTGACTGTTCCAGGCGTTTTGATAAATGAAAAAAGGTATAACAAATATGTGAGGTTTTGTATGGTCCTTGCATCCCATTTCTACGAGCCATTCCTATTGGCTACGTTTGCTTATTTTACATTTCCTCATTGCACGCTAAGAAACATCAATTTCGGTAGTGACTGTCTAGCTTTGTAGAAGTCTACCGCCATGTCACTGTTTTATTATAATGTTGCAGGGAACTAGTGTAACTGCCGGCGGGGTATTTTTTGAGTGTTTCCCTTGTATTGGTACAGTAACCATTTTTTAAGTAATCCTTGTACAACAAAGTAATGATTGCCTGTCCATTAAGTGGTGGTTGGGAAAACATTCAGGATCATGTATATCACCTATTTTTAACATTTGCATTACTTTTTTCATATTCCAAAAGTGCATTACAATATACAATTCCAATTCTATGTTCAGAGAGATTATGGGCCTCATTTATGGGAGGCTGGTGTGCAGGGAATACCTGATGGCAGTCTCCTATTTTAATCTGTGCAGGGTTATGCATGGGGAGAGGTGAAGCAGTCAGGTGCTCCAAAATGGGAACAAAGGGGCAGATTTACAAGCCCCTTGCACCACCGGTGCACCACTTTATGTGACGCACCGGCGGCGCATTTTAGTGCCCCATATTTACAAGGACAAGAAAAGCCACCCTGCATGACTTTTCCTGTCCTTGTAAATATGGCCCCTTTGTATGCAGTACTTTGCGTGAAAGGGACGTTCCATGGGTGTTGCTGTGGGTGTTCTCCTCGTTTATTTCCTCTTTCTTATTGCATTCTACAGCACACATAGAAAGAGGAAATCACCTCTGGTGATTGTTTATGTACAGGAAGGTGTCCCTTCCTGCACGTAAACAATTAGTAAAACAAAGACGTTTTGCAAGTTCTATGTGTGCTAGTGCAGCACACATAGAAGTTGAAAAACGCCATTTCTGATTGTTTATGTGCAGGAATGGAACCCTTCCTGCACATAAACAATCTCTCCACGATGCAGGCATCCTTGGGTGCCTGTGCCGGTGCATGGCAGCAGTTTGTGCGCCAGTGCAGGGGGAAGCACAGAGATGCAACATATTGTTGTAAATAGGTCGCATCCCTGTGCTTTGAAAGTGACTCAGTGCGGAGCAGCCAATTGGCTTGCGGCACCGCGCTGAGTCACTTTACTTGTAAATCTGCCCCAAAGAGAGGAGAAAAGCCACAGTAGTGCATGCTGGAGGAAGGTGTATAGTGCATGCTGGGAAGAAGGAATGCCAAGCCAGAAGCCGACTGAGTTGCTCAGGACGCAGGTAACACACCATGTCTGTGTTACCATGCAGTAATAAACAGATGCTCCTCCCAGATTGGATCAAAATACACTTCTACCTCACCCTATCGACAGGAAGGAAGGACCGTTTCCCTCGATTATTACAAAAGAGACAAAAACAAACTATTGAAGCTGGTTTTTAAAGTCATCCAAAGCACGGTGCCTGGCTAGGTGTATGTCTTAACCTATCATAATCCCTTTCAGACTTGAGATCCGATAAACTGCACTCGCTTTGTGTTTGTTTATGGATTTCTGTTTTTTTGTAATCATATATCACATCTGATGGCTCCTTGCACCTAACCAGCTTTTTACAACCAACCACTGCAGCACATGGCCTTTGGCCATGAGCAGTGGGGGCTGGCATGCCTAGCCAACCATGGCAAGTCAAACCCTACTACACTGGACTTCAGCTTACACAGCAATGGTTGGCAGAATGTCCTGGTCTCAAGGAAGGCCCTTCACGCAACCTACCGCTTGTGACCAGGCCCTGCGCCCAACTACCTGTGGGTGGCCATGCACAGTGGGGTACGGCCACAGACACTGGAATCTTACAGGCCCTGCACCTAATCACCCACAGACTGCCAAATGAACTGCGCATGATCTTCCACCATGTGCAGTGGGGGCTAGCCACAAGACCTGTCCTTCAGCTTACCTACACCCAATCCACAGCAGACGAGCAATCCCTACAGCAAATGGCCTTCAGTCTGGCCCTGTACCAACCACCTGTGGGTGGCTCACCCCCAAAGTGCACGCCCTTTGGCATCCGGTCAAGTCATTGCGACCAATCCACTGCAGGCCACCAAGCTGACCTGCATATAGCCTCTGGTCTGACCCTGTACCAAACAACCACTGCAGGCAACCTCCGCTGAGTTCCAGCTTCCAGTAATGACAGCAGCAACATTTTTCTCTGCCTTACAGCCAACTAATCATGGGGCGTATTATGGAAAGTGGCCATGGGGGTACAACGGGCATGTGCGCCCGCTTTGCTCGCCCCCAGTGCACTTTGGTATTACAGAAAGGGCCGCAGACGCTTGTGCTGCCATTTCTGTAATACAGATAGCGCTGGCGCACCTATAGCGCCAGCGCTATCACCAGAGGGTGTTCCCTCATTTTCATGGGGGCATGGCCCCATGCAAATGAGGTAATCCCTTTGCCTCTGCAACCACACCGTATTAGAGACGCGGGCGCAGAGGTAAAGAAGTTGTCAGGTGGCACACTGTCAGTGCGCCCCCTGATAGCAGCCCTATGGAGGGGGGAAAGAGGGTCCTATGTACCCTCTAAACATCCCCTTGCAGGTGGGTGCAGTCACTCACTGAACCCGCCTGCAAGAGGCTCTCTAATCCCTCTTAAAAGTACAGGTGATTTGCCGGCTGCACAGTGAAACATGAAGCAGCTGCTTCAAAGCCACTGCGTATTTCACTTGAATGCGCTGCTCCACGAGTTGGCGGCTTTCAATATAATATGGCACACTCTCCTTGTTAGCTCTGGGCGCACCTTTTAAAAGGTGCGCCCAGCGCTAACAAGGAAAATGAGCTGCATTCTATAATATGGCCAGAGATTGTTTCCTTTTTGCAGATTCAGCTGCAGATCCGTGATCCTGAAAATGATGACCGGAGAAAAAAATCCTTCGGCAATCAGATTTGAGCATTTTTTAAATTGTTGGATCAGTGGAGGTCGGTGAAACCAGGTTTGCTTAATTCTGCAGATAAATCGTCCAGATAGCTCTAAAATTTAACCTCTTGATGAGAAGCCCAGGACTCCTTCAAACACTAATTCTTTAAAAAAACTTCTTGCTGAATAGATTTGCACCAAACCTTGCAAAGGCGCTACCTTGAGTCACTATCAAAATTGGTTAAGGACAAGAAAATCCTGCACGTCTAGCCTTCTGATTTACTAATTCCAATCCCACCACACCTTATGAATCCATACCTCAGACAGAATATTATCCACTCTTTTGTTCTCAAGACTTTTCGTAAGAAACTGGGCTACCGAGAGCTACATTCAAGAACATCCATTCACAATGATCACCACTGCATACTGAAGAATAAAAATGATTAGAAAATACAGCTATCAGTAAAAAAACATGGCGGTGCAAATAACAAGCAGTTTATCAAACATGTTCATTAAAATAATACAAATGCTTAAAAAATATGAGGTACTAGGTAAATATATTACCATATATTACTTAATTAATTAATAAATAAAGAATACCTAAAATATAATTTAATGTTTAAAAAGTATACCTATATTTTCAGTGAACTATTAAAACAAATATTTTGAAACTGTATTATAAATGTGTTACATTTATTTTAAATGTTTTTATGAATTTATTTTATGTTATCATGATATGTAACAACACAGGAATGTGTAATCAAACATGTTAATAAAGGTGTATTGTTTTATTTCATGTATATTTCAAATTTTTGATTTATACATATGTTTAAATTGTACTTTTTATGTAAGTAATATTTACATTATACATACATTTTGACATATGTTAATAAATACAATTAATTTAAATAAATATGACATTATATTATTTATTGACACAAAATACCATTCATTAACAAAAAAAGTTACATTTTTTAAAACCGTACAAATGTCATAATATGTTAAATTAATAAGAGGCATACATACATTGTATTTTAATAACATATTGTCAAGGACAAATACTAAACATAATCAATGGGGAGTGCATCATTACTATTCACAATCTAACTAAACTAACACTGGGGTAAATGTTGGATTTTCAGGAGGTCAGATTTACTATTCTCACTTTAACCCAGTTAGAATTAGGGAAAAGGATGGGTTTTTTGGCGAGCAGACTTACTATTGCCACTGCAAACCAACTAACAATGGGAAAAGTGTTGGATTTTTGGGGGATAAGATTTACTCTTCTCACTTCAGCCCAACTAATATTGGAGAAAGTGCCCGAATTTGTGGCGAGTATATTAACTATTCTCACTCCAAAGCAACTAATATTTCCCTATACTAATCCACCACTAATCCTTTTGGGTTCCGGAGTAGCGTGCTACTCGCCAAAAAGTGCTTCGGCGCCTCGGCAGGCATAGTAAGCGCTATATAAATACAATTACAATTAGAATTAAGGAAAGTATTGTATTTTGTTGAGGTCAGGTTTACCATCCTCACTCTAACCCAACTAACGTTGGGGAAAGTGTTGTATATAATTTATAATAGCTATATAATGAAAAATATTATTTTTGGGTAATGTAATTATTAATTTTGCAATATATTATTTCAACAACAATGAATATCATTGTAAAATAAGTAAATTAATCATTTGAAAGTTGAAATAATTGCTAATTATTAATATTAAACAGTATACTAAAAATAAATACACCCACTTGAAAAATAAAGAAATGCTAAAAAATGTAAACAATAATAATAACTACATAAACAATACTGACAAACAAAATTATGAAATTGTAAAATGTAATTTAAATAAATAAACTAGGAGTAAATATAATGATAAATTACAAATAATTCTAATTACTATCCAATTTTTAATTGAAACACAAGATTATACTTTAGGAAAATGTATATTAATGCACCACTAGAACTATATTTGTAATTATCTTCTACATTAAAAAATGACATAATAATATTTAAAATTCTATAAATGAATAAGATATTTTAATTTTGAAAGTAAATTAAAAATACACTTAAAAAAATCAGAAATATAATAAAAACTGACTAACAAATATGAATTAAAAAATATAATAAATACTGGTTGGAGCGGAGGGACAGGGACAGAAGTTGGGTCCTGGAAATCCATTCACCAGAGGGCGAAGTTCACCGAACCGGCAGACACATAGAGGAGGCATTCGCCTCATACTATGAATCTCTATACGCCGCCTCCTCGACACGTTCTGCAGCAGAACACACCGACCTACTGCAGGATATTAACCTCCCTACCTTATCGGCAGAAGATAGTACTGCCTTAGACCAAGATTTAACAGTAGAAGAAATAGGGGGAGCTCTCACTGACGCAGTTGGGGAGAGCAGTTGGCCCCAATTGGCTCCCGGTGGAGCTCTACAAGAGTGTAATAAGTAAAATCGCCCTGCACCTACTCAACATGTTTCAGGAGTCTAAGAAAGAGGGAAAACTACCCGTGGACCAACGACTGGCCACTATAGTCGTAATACCCAAAAAGAGCGAACCCCCTGACAAATGCGGTTCATACAGACAAATATGGTTGCTGAATGTCGAAGTCAAAGTGCTTGCAAAGGCATTGGTGGCTTGACTTCAAATGGTGATCTCTACACTGGTTCACCGAGACCAGTTGGGATTTATGCCCCATAGTTGTACGCGGCTCAATTTAAGAAGACTATAGGGAGTGCTCCACATGATAGAAGCGGAACAGACTGGGGAAGCAGTGTTACTTTCTCTCGACGCGCAAATGGCATTCAACAGCATCGAATGGCCATTCACGTTCGCAACTTTACACAGATTTGGATTTGGACCAAGCTTTGGTGCATAGGTTAAACTCCTATATCAAGACCCGCAGGCCAGGGTAAGAGTTAATGGAGTGGTATATCGATCATTTCCACTCAGAAAGGGTACGAGGCAGGACTGTCCACTCTCGCCAATGATATTCACCCTAGTGCTAGAGCTGGGTGCTTGGCAGCCTGGGTCCGTAACGACCCGTTAATATCTGGTATACAAGGAGGGGGCGATTGGGAAGACCATATATCCCTGTATGCGGATGATATACTTCTATATCTGGTTAACCCCATAGGTCGGTGCACAGGGTGCCTCACATATTCCAATTGTTCGGCAGTGACTCCGGGTACAGAATAAACTGGAATAAGTCTCTCCTATTCCCCTTGACAGGAGGAGTCCCTCCGAGATTAGCAGGGACTACCCCACCAATAGTTAAGGACAATTTTGCATATCTGGGTATTCAGATATCCCAGAAAGAGGAAGACGTCCTTCTACATAACTTATACCGGCAGTTAGAGTGACTTAAAAGTGACGTGGCACACTAAAGGAAACTACAGGTGTCTCTGATGGGCAGGGCAGTCATATTCAAAATGATGTCCCTACCTCGATTACAGAATGTATTGCAAAACACCCCATACAGAATACCGACAGCAGTAATTTCAAAATAGTGACAGTGAGCTGCGTAAACTCTTATGGGATGGAGGTAGTTCTAGAGTTGCGCTGTGTAAACTTCAGAGGGGCGTCTACAAGGGAGGGCTGTCAGTCCCGGATATTAGAAAGTATTACTGGGCCTCACAATTGACCACAATTAATGATTGGGTGTTTATTGATCATAATGATCTGGCCTTCCGAGTAGATCACTTGGAGATAGGGTCTATCCAGCAGCACTCTACCATAGGAGCCGAGAAAAACAGCTCCCATTCCATACGCAAACAGTGGTTCGAGCCTGGCGTGAAACGACCAAACATTTAGGTTGGGAAGGAAAGTTAACTGGGAAAACACCACTGTGGGATAGCGATCAGTTAAGGGAAGTGCGGAAATTAAAAGGATTCAAACAGTGGGAACTGTTGAGCATTGAATGACTGGGGTACATCTGGAGGAGACATGCACTGATAACCTTCGATAATCTGAGAATAGAATACGAAATGTCAGACACAGAAAGGTTTAAATATTTACAGTTGGGCCACACCCTGCGCAGACACCTTATCGAAGGGGAATTGTTGCCAGAATACTCACCCCTGGAGGACAGATTACTAATGGATCCAATGATAGCCGGAGCCACCTCCCTAACATATAAGAAAATCATGTACAACTCACCTAACCCGATGAGCTCTCTGAGGGAGGCATGGGAGACAGACTTAGGACTCCTGGAAGAGGACGATTGGGAGGAGGCGGTGTAGAGTCCCCGGAAAGTAGCTATAAGGGCCCGTTTCAGACTTATTCAGATACGAATCCTTCATAGATCATACTCCTCAAGAAAACAACTATATCGGTTGGGTCGCTGTATATCCAGATATTGTGCGAGGGGGTTTTGTGAAATAGGCTCCTTCTTTCATATAATCTGGGACTGTCGCTACATTTGCAATTACTCGAGGGAGGTAACACGAGTCATGTCTGACGTCGCTGAACTGGAGATCCCAGTGGAGCCACATTGGCTCCTACGTTGTGTGACGGGCGAGACTAAATGGCCTAAATATCAAATGAAATAGCTCAAGGTGGCAGCAATAGTAGCAAAACGCAATATTGCCAAGGCGTGGGGGGCGAGTCGTCCACAGGAACTGTCGAAATGGGTGGATGACTTGGACTGGTGCTGTGGGGCAGAGAAGGTAGTATATAAGGCCACAGGATGCCCGCGCAAATGGGATAAGATCTGGTGTCGGTGGAGGTCATACAGAGGCCACTGACATGGGCTGGGTGGGAGAGAAGGGGAAGAGATCAAGAATGTGTCAGAAAGTTCTTGCTAACACCTGGTATAACAGAGATGGACCATATGAGGGGGGAGGTGGGAAGGCGGGTTCTGTGGTGTCTACCTGCTATTATTGTGAGTACAATACTTTTGCTCTGATTGTGATCTTGGCTGGGTTATGAGCTGACGTTAATAAAAAGATTTTGAAAAAATATATATTTATAATAAATATAACCTACTAAAACATAATTTAATTAATAAAATTAACAAAATGCATATAAGTATTCATAATTTAATAATTAAAAATAATAACAATAGGTTAAAAAAATCCAATCCTATCCACCAACAAAACCTACAAACAAAATTAAATCTCAAAAATAAATAAAATTATTTTTTTCCTTAAATAATGAACTAACTAATCAATATTATTTAATGAAGGAATTAATCTGTAAATGAATTACCTTTTAAAACACTTCCTACACCATTTCCTATGACACATTAACCCACACATTTTTTTTAAATATATCAAATACTACAAAAATGTATATTTAAAACAATATAAATAAATTATAATTAGAGAAAACAAATAATTCCCAAAACATTACTAAACATATTTATAAATATGTAAACTGTAAGCAGTACCAAATGTTAATAAAACATTGAATACAACTTACAAAAATAAAGCAAAACAATGACATTATATACAACGAGATTTAAGTAAATAATAGTATAGAGATAAAAAAAATGGTTAATCTGTGAAAAAAATGCTATCTACCTTTGATATTATGTCCCACGATGTTCTGGATACCACAATTTATTTGCAATAATATTGTTGCAGAACTATACTGGGTGTAGGTATTAGGGTGAATAACCCCCTTCAGCACTTGACCCCCAGTGATAGTGAGGTGAGCAATCCAGGGATTCTCAGTGAGGTAATGTGGGGAAGAGACTCAGGATTCAACAGTTATGCACACAATAATCACTGTTGTAGCAGTGCTTCTTTTTGTGAAAATGAAAAGTACTTCAACAAACTTTAAGATGCAATACCACCTACAGAATTTATGCAGACATAAGGTTTTACACTTGTCCTACAGGGACCTCTTTACACTTTGAAGCAATGATTGCCAAAGATACATATAAGAAAGGAGGGAAGGTATTGGTAGTAAAGAACGACAATGGGAACCAATGGAAAGTTATATAGGAAATAAGAAAGGACGTCTCTGATTGGGCGAGACAATAACCAATAGAAATAAAGATACACGTTTAGAATTTGCTTTTTGAGTCCATGAAAGACCAAGATGCATAAATGAAAGGGAGAAAGGTATGAGTAGAAAAGAATTGCAATGGGAACCAATGAAAAATCATATAAAAAACAATTGAGCGAGACAATAACCAATAGAAATTTAGATATGGGTTTAAAAACAGCAGGAAACCGAGAGCACAGCCTTTCCTGATTTTAGAAATGGGGTCGAAGCTCATGCTGATCCGGAGACCTTTATATACTAACATTTAAGGTGAGCAGGGACCAAAGAGGGGAAGGGTATAAAAATAGATCAATAATAATAATAAAACTAATGGGGGTGTTTTAACTCTACAGCTCCTGCTGAATGAGGTTTATCTAACACCTTGAAGATAAATAAGGGGGTTATAGAATATACCATACCGCCCTAAACTTATGCATATAACTGAGGTGAGGTTAGGCTTAGTTGTAACTATGAGAGTGTATAAAACTAACACCAGGAAAATAACGTGTATTTTTAAACTCCACAGCTCGAAAAGAGGTTATAAAATGAAAGAGCAGAGGCCTAAAGTGAACTGGACTAAGAAAAGAGTCTAAAGGTGAGCAATTTATAGATATATGCAAAAGAGTAGTGAGTGTTAATAAGACTCGGAGTCTATATTACTACGATTAGGATAAGACTAATGAGTATGTTTAATAATCTATTTACCTCTTCAAGCCATGCAATTCAATGTGAAAATTCCACTAGAAGTGAAAGAATAAAAATAGCAACCACGTGGAGATTAAATGCTGTAAACTTGTGCAGTAGTGGATAAAGAGCACCAATATTTTTAATACTTTCACCATTTGGGAAATAAAGCTGAGAGTAACTGAATAGTGAATGTGGGATATACTTTATTAATAGGTTTCAAAAAGGTTTTTTAGACTTCTCGTTCTTAAAGAAAAGACTGAGGGCATCATTATGATGCCGGCGGTCGGACCACATGCCGCTATTGCGGCAGTCGGGAGACTGCCCGACAAGCATGTGGTGGTCCGACCGTCGTATTTGAATATGACCGCCCGGCTGACGATCGGAAAGTCAGTGGTCTCACCGCAATGGCATGGCTCGGCCATTTAGAAGGGCTGCAGCAGATGCTGCAGCAGTGCAGCGCCTTCTGTTGTCCATGCACCGTGTGCAATGCACCATGTTGTGCATGGCACACGGTGCATGGAGGTGAGATGGGGCACTACATGTGCCCCCAGGGCCACTTTTCAGTGGCTCACAATGGACAGCTGCCCTGTTTGGGGCCCCCCATATCCCTTTCCGACAACCTTTTCATGGCGGGATTCCCACCATGAAAGGTTGTCAGAAAGGGATATTGTAATCCCGACAGCGGTGCCTGACCGCCTCCCCGTCAAGATCTCTGATCCTGGTGGAGGTGGCAGTCTTGCGTCAGACAGCTGTGGGTCTGACCGCCAGCATCGCAATGCAGCGGTCGGACCACCATCGACGGCATGTCGGTGATCCAACCGCTCGACATCCTAATCAGGCCCCGAGTGTTAAAAAAACTGATGAGACATAACTCACCTGGAACCAGGAAGTATGGTAAGGTTGAGGGGGAAATGTGAATATCCCTGTTATAAAGCATTTCACTATAGTGTTCATATAAGCGTTTAAATGTATTTAAGGAAATTCATTTTGAATCAAATTGGTTTTTCAATGTGGGATCACTTAAGTGCAGAGTGTAGCATTGATCATGATTTTGATTAGATTCCTGAATGAGGCATTACGTGAGAGTCCTGCCTAATTAAGAAGTGTGCCAAACCGTATCTAAAATAAAGAACGCTATGAGAGGAAATAGGCCATGGTGAATAAATGTATATAGTAAAATGGGTGATATGTAGGGACATACATCTAGTGGAATAAAGAACATCCCCTTATGATATTCATTATGTGGCAACATTGATGTTTTCCTAAATACATAATTTAAAATGAGTATTTGAGTAACAATATACGAAGAATAAGTAAACCGAAAAAAACTTCTGTAAGAAAAAAAAATAATGAGAGTTTCTGAACTGCACACTCATACATGTGTTTTCTGTTCTGTATATTTAACAGTGCAATACATTGTAATCATTATATATGTCCTGAAAAAGGTGGGATGAACCTTGGAAGCCGCCGACACACCACATCAACATTCCTGTTTGGTTTTTATCATTAGTGTTTTTTCCAATATTGTGTATTATTATTGTGATGTTTTATGAACTGTGATTTGGGGGGTATCACGAAATATGAACTGTTGTGAGAAATCCCATGCTAAAACTTTGAAGTAAGATCATGGTAATATTTTTTAACTAAACACAGGTGTGCAAGTGTAGTACATATTACTACTGAAAATCCCCTCAAACTAAAGGTACATATGGAATACCTTCTATTCGCAAAGTATAGCTTGAAAGGGAGCACTTTTTGATAACATAGTGCTTGACTTGCTCCATAGTCCAAGGCAGGACTGGAGTACATTTAAGCCTGTTTTGGCAAGATTAAGGCTGCAGTAAATTTAAAACAGTATTTTGTGCATTTCAATGGTATTACTCTTTTGTGAGTGTGTGCTTCACATTAGCATGTCCTCCCCTAAACCACTTCTTAATTTTTCCTTTACTCTGCCTATTTTGTAATAATTATTCCACATCTTCCTATCACTTTCCCTTGTTCCTCTCACATTTGCTACAAAAACGTATACCTATGTGTGTGGAGCTCCCGCCAATCTGGTGGAGATTTCCATACAGTAATGGTAGAAGAGGTGGAGGTAAAGGTGTTCACCCTTAGCTTTGTGAATTGCAATTTGCAGTAAGTAAATAGTACTACCTTACGTATTCCAGAATAAAGTTTGTGAATCAGGCACATAGTCTTTGGCTCACCAGAGACAAAGTTCTTCTTAGTAGGTAGCGAACAGGGATGTCTCCTACCTGGGCACCCACAACAGCAGCACAATCAAGTATAAAGCTCTCCACTGGCTATCAGCTGCCCTTCTGGGAGTAACACTTGCTGGATGACAAAAGGGCAGGACTTTTCTGAAGAGTTCCCTTCACACCTAAAAAGGATCTGCTAACTTACCTCATCTCCCCCTTTCATTATTTAATGTCATCCCACATTTCAGTACCCAGGAATGCCAGCAATACATTTCCTTGTCTGGGACACAAAGCCACAACCTTCATCTTGTGCTTTACTGTATCAAAGGCCATCCAAAATGACCCCACTGGTCTGGTCAAATATACACTTCAGTTTAACATCAAGCCCTGTTAACAGTACCACGTCGTTCAGTCTGGATGTCAGTGCAGGGCAGTACATTCAAGAGGAGCTTTACTCAAGTAGGGCCAGTATGCACCACACTCTCACAAAATAGGAAAGAGTCTGTTTATGACTATGGGCCTGATTACGACTTTGGCAGTGCGGGAGCGGGCCGCCACGCTGCCATCCCGCCTCCACACCGCCAAAGTTTACCGCCAGCAGCCTGCCAGATTACAAGTATTTTTGTAGTCTGGCGGGCGGTCCTTTGGCATTCCCACAGCGATGCCTTTCAAAAAGGCACCGCAATAGGAACATCAAAGGCTGTTCCTGCACCCCATGGACTGTTAAGTCCATGCCGTGCAGGAACAGGGTGTGCATGCACACAGAGGAGCACACCATGTGCACCGTTGCATGTATCCCCAGGCCCAAAGGCACAAGGGGGCCTTTTAGGGCCCCCTTGTTTCCTCTCTGCTTCACTTTTCACGGCATGCTCACTGCCGTGAAAAGTGAGGCGGGGAGGAAACTCGTAATATGCTTGGCGGTGCCGCAGCGGCACCGGCAAGCATATTGTGGCCTCAGGACCGCCGCGCCACGATCCTCGACGGTTACACTCGTAATGCGGCGGTCGGACTACTGGTGCAGCAGTCCATGACCGCCACAACACCTCCACTACGGGTTCGGCGGTCCAGGCCCTTCGTGTTTTAAAACATACGGCAAGCTGCTGCCACTTCCTAATGTATATTTCCTACGTCACGGACAGTAGTCTTGAGTCAGCTTGAGTTTGCGCTTGGCGCGCCCCTCCAGACCACACAGCCCGGCTCTGGTCTCACAGCTTACAGGACCCCTTAGGCCACAGCATGCAAGCATGATGGTAGTGCGCTAAGGACAAAATAAAAATGTCAAGGTTTCTCAGGGCAGGGGTTGCACGCCTGTATTACCCTGCAGGGGGCAAAACCCTCCCGACAAATGTGATGAGATATTGGGATAAAGGGCAGTATTTTATAGTAATTAGACTGCGCTATAAGTAACTTTTGGTTTTGGACAGCTGTTTACTTAAGAATCGGCAGTGCAGGGGAGATGAGCTACGTGTTTGAGAGTTTCATTGATTTATCTCCTGGCCGTTCCTTCCCTAAACAGAGATTTATTGTTTTTAAGGAGTCGCCTAATGGGGATGGATAGCAATGCACTGTCTGAAAAAGCCTGAACGTGAATGCGAGAGTTGACAAAAAGATTTATACAGTGTACAATGTAACGTGAATTGCTTCCGTGCCCTCCAGAGCTCCTCTATGGCTAAAACAGGATGCGAATGCCAGCCTCTCGCAGGCGGGCACAAGTTGTGTCGGCGAACCTGCCACTTACCTCTGAGGATCAACGCGACTTGTTAAGTGTGGATAAAATGACAATTCATCTGAAATACCAGGGCTTATTTTAAAGCACTTCTTTTTACATCGAAAGGCACATATTTTAAAAGAAATGAAAGTTGCTTCTTAGAAAAAAGTGAGGAAACGCAGCACCATCAGTGGCACTGTAGAACTTCATGAAAATCAACATGAAGGGCAGGCCGAACTCATACATTTATCGATTCGGCGTGGAGCAGCTATTCTAGTCCAGATTTTTTCTTTGCATTCTGGTATTTGTAGTCCTGACATTACAACAATATGGATTACTTGTACCAGAATGCACAGAAAAAAATCCGTACTCGTGCATGTAGTCAGGAAGCTTGGGAACTCTGGATCAGGATGGAGTTTACTGGCTTGACCAGATGTTAATGGGCATCACTATTAAAATATTTGGGTACTTGACCTTTTCTGGTAAAACTTTGTCCCAGATATCAGTTAGCAAGGGTTATTTCCTATTGGTAGAGCCACCTACCGTCACTGCTGATGTAGGCATAGTGGGTGGTAGCTGATTATTGGCGGTAACCCAGGTAACAGCTGAGTGGGAGTGACTACTGCTTTACTTGAAGTTGCTTATTACGTTTTGTAAGGATGCTGGGCATTAATAGCAGAGAAATTACAAACCCCACCCCGAAATACTGAGTTAGATGACATTCTGACACCTTTGCTGCAGCAGAGCCTGGAGTACTTTTGACCACAAATGAAGAGCATGCAACCTGCTATGCCATCTCATCAAACGCCTAAAGAAATATAATCCTATTACTCTGATGTTGAAGAAACTTTACTGGCTGGTCCACAAGCCTGGTTCCCACTCAAAACCCTCTATATTTCCTACCAAGTCATAGCAATCAACACTCCAGCACACAGGCCTGTAAAACTCACTGTACCAAAGCCATGATATCACCAGAATGGAACTCTTGAAGTGCAAGAAAATGTAAAGCAGGTTCAATGTATCTGAATGTCACAGCTATCAAACAACATCCCCCCACAAGTTAGACTGGCTGCTTCACCCCACTCACGTCTATGACATAATATCGAGGTCAGTAATATAATAATACAAAAATATTGCAGCAAAAATATTGTGGATAAACATTTCTACTTTACATACGTGCAATGTAAAGTACAAAAATACCAAGTGCAAAACCTTAGTGGACAAAAATATCAGCATTACATAGATAAGTAAATATAAGTAAAAGTATCTAACAGTACCATAACTTTAAAAGACATTTAACTTAGAAAATCGTACACATAAAAAGATATATATAAAACATTTATAACTGCATTTATTAATTTTAAATAAAATAAACGAAATACAGTACTTACAAATAAATGTAAACAAAACAATAGCATATATTAAAACAATAAATAAATGAATGAAATGATTTAAAAAATATACAATTATTTTATAAGCACTAATGTAATTACAATTATTTAAAACACTATATACCTAAATCCATATTTATAAATAAAAATACATAATTATACAATATATTTATTAAATCATTAAAATTTAAATTTAAAAATGCATGGCTAAATTTTAAATATCAAATACAAATATACTGTAAAATAATGTTACAAAACATATATCTATAAAATATAAAACACATTAAAAAGAAAAAAGAAAATTAAAATAAAAAATACCAAAAAATTCTAGTTACATAAAAAAGTACAATCATTTTTCAAAACATAACTTGAAGGAAAACATTCACAATTTTACCATCAAACTAATAAACATAAAAAGTTGAAATAAGTAACAAAATAAGTAGCAATTAAACTCCTTTAAAAGAAAAATTTGAACCATCACATAAATACAAAAATAACATTCCAACTTCAACAGAAAAAAGTTTTAAAAAGCTGTTAAAATTAGGAAAAATAATACCTATTATTTCCACTCCAACCTAAGCAACAGTAGGGAAAATGTTGGATTTTGGAGGGGTCAGATTTACTATTCACACCTTAACCTGTACAACGGTAGGGTAAGTATTGGAGTTTGGGTGGGGGGGGAGGCAGATTTACTTCTCCCACTCCAACCCAAGCAACAGTAGGGAACATGTCGGAATTTTGAGGGGCCAGATTTACTATTCCCA
Source organism: Calotriton arnoldi (assembly GCA_963921515.1). Taxonomy (NCBI): domain Eukaryota; kingdom Metazoa; phylum Chordata; class Amphibia; order Caudata; family Salamandridae; genus Calotriton; species Calotriton arnoldi. The sequence continues at coordinate 262,157 of CAWUFW010014534.1, forward strand.
CTCCAACCTAAACAACAGGATAAAACGTGTTGGACATTGCAGGGTTCGTATTTACTATTCCCAGTCCTAATTTAAAAAATACAAAAGTCAAACTAAATAAATATATATAAAAAGAAAGTTTATACAATGAATAAAAACAAATCAAAAACACTCCTATAAATATATTAACAAAAAAAAAAATCCGATGCAAAAATACAATTATTAACAATAAAATATTAATAACATATTACATAATAATATAATAAAAAATAAAAATTATATACAAAATTAAATACAATTATGTTAAACACTTGAAAAACAATATCCTTACCTACTGTATGCTGTCCCATGATATTCTTACCATCACAATATTTTTGAGATGTGTTTGTGTTCCACTATATTTTCGCACATTATCATGGTTGCACACGCTTCTCTCACTCAAACACAATATCAAATCTGCTGTGTGTACAGTACTCGGTTGTTTGGCAATTGCATTTACCATGTGTGCTCTATAAACCTCAAATGCATATATATACATGCATTCAATGTGTTTGCCGAAAGACAGTAAATGTTTTAGTAAATTTACAAAAATATTCCTCTTCCCTACTGTCAACTTATCTCCTTGCAATGTATGTTACAAACTGTTTTCTGTCAAGGCTCATAATCATTTTATTTTAACTTGCCCTGTTGTTTACCAATAAACCTGCTAAAGGCACAACTTGTCTCTAGCAATGTCCCCCGGGACAGTCAGGCAGGACCCTGGATCTGGGTCTCCCTACATCTCTCCTGCCCTTCCTACCCCTTCCTTATATCCATTAGGTGCGGAGACAGGTAGAACTGGAAACTGGGAGTAAGGAAAGAAACAACTAGAGCAAGAAATATATTTGGCATAGGTGCTGCCGAATGCAACACTTATGTGGAAAACCGTGACTGGTTTGTCGAATGAATGGATGAAGGATCCTGACACCACTTTGGTGGCATGTTGACGCTGAATATGATTCCCAAAGTGAATTGAAAGACATTCTCTCAAATCTATTAGTAACTCTTACACAATCATCACGATGCCGCAAGTTGTTTTCTCGCTACAGTTATTTGGAAGATGTAGAATGCACTGGTCAGTAGATTTCTCAAAGCTGAAAGTCTTGCAGTGTCTGTCTTTCAAGAAGAATCAAGGTCAATTTCCTCAAATTTTCATTAGTCTGGTTTTGCTGAGTTGGTGCTTCTCGCTTTCAAGAAATCCAACTTCTTATAGTTTGAACATCTCTGAGTTTTTGCATCAATAGGCCCTTCTCAGAAAACCACCGTTTGTGAAACTGCAAACTGTTTTACATTTGCAACAATGTTCTAAATTTCCTGCAAAAACGTTTGTGCTCACAGTTTTTTTCCCCCAAAATATTTTCCCATCAAGAAATTCGAATTTTTCAAGGCTTTTATCCTACCAACCTTTTCTTTGCTATAAGCTTCCCAGCTATTTTTATGTAAACTTGGACAACCTTGTTATATTGGTAAAGTATTTTTTTTTATTCACAAAATTGGCAAAAGTCGCCTTGGTAAAGTTAGCACGCCCTGTGATCTATTTAGATCTATTTAGATCACAGAGGCCTTGTATTGCAACAGTAGGCATAAAGAATGTTTCTATCCACTCTTCAGTTTTTGACAGAATAAATAGCATATGTCATGGTTGGCTATTTTTCTTACAAACATTCATTTCAAGGGCAACCTAAAAATATCACCGCCGGCACCATGGGATATTTATCAGAAAGGGCATGACTATTGACAATTGATAGGTGTGTGGACTTAATTAAATTATCACAGAAACATAAGTCGTGCAGCTCAATCATTCCCAATGTATTTACTACATTTTGAAAAGCAATAGAAAGCACTTTGATAGTGGTCTTTGTGGGATATCGCTCTTACAAACATGTTGGCGGGCAAAACATTGCGATTTTTATCAAGAAAGTCAAGCATGGAAGATCCCGGTTTTTCGATTCATCAGAATCTGCAGCAGAGTGGTTGGATGGCTGGAGAGAAGCGTTGAAACACACAGAGCAGGAGCACTGAACTCTTGAGCGCAAACCTGATGACACATATGCCGACAGAGTCAGGAGAAGGCCACGAGTGACTGCACGGTCTGACACGTGCCGGGTTGGCACCAGGTAGAGCGCCACTCAGGCGATTGACTTTTACGGACCCGATCTTGCACACAGCATAAAGTATTGTTTATCTCCCTCGGCAACTTTAAATGGGTATCTGTGTGGGTGGGGGGTGTGTCGGGGCACATTGCCCCCTAATTTTCTTCTCTTAGTTAAGTTATGGGGCGACAGGCACTCTGCATTAAAAGGAGAATGGACAGTTTTAAGCCCAGAGTGCAGGGAAGCAGGGTGGGGGGGAGTTGGGTGGGGTTTTCAGTTTCTAAGTTCGTAAGTATGAATCTCCAAGGTACCGTCACTCGTGTGCATGTAGGGGTAGCTAAAACGTAGGATGTGATGATGACTGCGTGGGAGAAAAGCATAAAGGTGATGAGTTGAAACGTGAATGGTTTGGGGGATAAAATCAAAAGATGCGTGGTACTACAGAATATTAGGAGACATGCCCCTGACGTTGTTATGATTCAAGAAACGCATCTCATAGGCAACGCCTGCAGAGCCCTCAACAGATGGGGGTACAAACTAGTGGCACACTCTGGATTCACCTCGGGCTCGAGGGGGACGGGCATTCTACTCAAAAACACATTCCCTATGACTACTAACTCACTTTGGACAGACACAGGGGGAAGATACGCCGGGATCACGGGACAGTGGGAGGGACAGCTGCTAACCTTAATATCGGTATACGTTCCACCTGGTCTCCAGAGCCTGGCGTTTCGGGACCTCAGCGCTCTGCTACTGTCGGTCCCCGATGGCCTTTTACTGGTGGGAGGGGACTTCAATTCAGTGGGCTCTGGAACGTTAGATCGGCATCCCCCTAGAGCGCTGGGCTCAGCACACCGATGGCTCCCGGATTTTTGGGAGACAATGGGACTGGTAGACGCGTGGCGGACCTATCACCCTGGTAGCATCCAACACACATACCACTCGGGAGCACACAATAGCTTGTCGAGAATCGACTATTTATTGGTTCCGGCATCACAGGTATCACATATACAAGAAATACGTCATGGGGCACGGGGCATATCAGATCACTCTCCAGTTTGGGCTCAAGCAGTGGTTGGGCAGAGTGGGTAGGATAGCACCCATTAACCCCTGGTGGCTCCGTAACCCTCTGGTCCGGAAAGAACTACACAGGGGAGTGGAATTATACTTCCAGGAGAATGAGGGATCGGTTCACTCCCCTCAGGTACTGTGGGAGGGGGAAACAGCCTTAATAACGAAGCCTTTACAACAAATGAACTGAACAACGAATTCCAAACAACGACCTTTCTATGAACCACGACATCATTAACCACGACTTACACGAGCAACGACTTTCAACACTGTATGCAACATCCTGGGCTACCCAGTGGAGCGTGAACCTCTCAGGGCCTTAATGGACATTCACAGGGTGCGGGACAGTCCAACTGGGGACAAGATACTGTACACCCAGAGGTGCTCTCACCCATTTTGTTAGCGTGAATAGGGCGCCAACGAGAAACATTTTTTTACCACAGTGTAGTGTGAGTTATGTCCACTCTTTCACAGGCACTTTCTTTCACGCTCTCCCGCCACACGTGCAATCGATTTTTATTTTAACACCATTTTCAGGAAGGAAGAGCGTTATAGGCATTCTTTTATGCACCAGTCCACAGAAGATGTTCATTTTATAGCATATTTAATTTGAAACCGAGTGAATTGCATCCAGATTCAGACAGTTTGTTTTCTTATTCATGTTCTTGCCTCATCACTTTGCACACAGTCTACCCCACCATGTGCTTAATTTTCAAAGTTTATTTACATGGGACTCTAGTTCCAGTGATATCATAGGAACAGTGACTTTGCTTCCAGTAGTTGCCGCAAATCCAGCAAATTGTTTGACCAGCAGGGGGTGTACTTCCATAGCAAACCAGTGTTCGTATTTAACAAGAACACAGTAGCTTTAAGCGTTTATTAATGTCTTATTGTAATTCGCCCGTCTTTGTAAAAAACGAATATTTAATTGTAAATTTGTTACTTTAAAGAAAATTGTTTATTATAAAAAATCATGTTTAATTTAATTACATGGTTTTTTTCGTGTTTCAAACATGCGTTTTTTTAAGAACACAGTGGTATATTCGGGAAATGAGACAATTGAATAAAATTCGTGGTTTAGGAAGTCGTTGTTAAGAATGTAGTGGTTTGGCTTTGCTCGTGGTTTAGCATTCGTGGATTAGGAATTCGTTGTCTAAGTAGTAGTTGTTAAATCATATATCCATGGGAGGCATTCAAAACAGTGATAAGAGGACAGGCCCTCTCCCAGATAGCCGGGGTACGGAAAGAAAAATCACAAGCTATAGTGGAGGCAGAGAACGAAATTCTCCGGCTGGAGGAAGAACAAGGGGAAGACAATACACCGGACAAAACACACCTCCTGCAACTTAAGCGGGACAACTATAGGGCAATAGTGACAGATAGGGCAAAAGAACTGGGAAGGGAGAAGCAAGGCAGAATTTACGACCTAGGAGATAAGGCAGGGAAACTAATAGCATGGCTAGATAGGAAGGAACTCGCGAGCAGACTGGTCCCAGAATTGATTAATGAGGCAGGTCATACGATTAGAGACCCACAGGATAGTGCCAACGAGTTCGCATCTCACTATCGTAAGATATATAGTTCACACACAAACTGCACAGCAGAAGACTCCCGCCAACTGCTGGAGGACATCACACTCCCCTCCCTCTCCGAAGACGACGTTAGGCTGCTGGACAGCGACCTCACTAATGACGAAGTGGCCCAGGCCATCAGAAGTCTACGATCAGGGAAGGCCTCGGGGCCAAATGGCTTACCCATTGAGCTGTACAAACTCCGACCGGATAAACTAGTCCTGTATATTCGTGCGATGTGGGAAGAATGCAGGGAACAGGGAGTACTCCCCCGGGATCAAAGGATAGCAACGCTGGTCACAATTTACAAGGAGGGGAAGCCTAGGACAGACTGCGCCTCTTACAGGCCAATCTCTCTGTTGAATGCGGAGCCTAAAATTCTGGCGAAGCTCCTGGCCACCCGTTTGACCAAAGTCATTAGCGGACTGGTCCACCCGGACCAATCGGGCTTTATGCCACACCGCAACACCGCAATGAACCTGGGAAGGGTCCATGGTGTGCTGGGAAGGGCGGGAACGATCCAGGTTGAGGCGGTAATCGTGTCCCTGGATGCCACCATGGCATTCGATACACTTGAATGGCAGTATTTATTCGCGGTTCTCGCCAAGCTAGGCTTCGGCCCGCACTTCACAAAATGGGTACAGCTTCTATATTCAGCCCCGCTAGCCCAGGTGATGGTGAACAACAAGAAGTCAGAGGTCTTTCAGCTGAACAGAGGGACACGGCAGGGCTGCCCGCTCTCGCCTTTGCTATTCGCTCTGGCGTTGGAGCCGCTAGCCTCTTGGATCCGCAAAGACCCAGTGTTGCGGGGACTGAAATGGGAGGAGACATGGGAGGACCGCATCTCACTGTATGCGGACGATATTCTCTTATTCCTGGCCTCCCCGAGAGCGTACCTCCATAGAGTGCTGGATATATTTGCCACATTTGGTCGTTACTCCGGTTACTCGATTAACTGGCAGAAATCCCTGCTTTACGTGCTTCACGGGCCTCAGCCAACTCTCACGAGGGGATGCCCGATCCAGATCACCACAACGGGTTTCACATATCTAGGGATATATGTCACTACAGATCCAAAACGCAGGTTCGATCAGAATCTCCTCCCCTTCAGCGACTGAAGCGAGATATAGTTGGCTGGACAGCACTCCCGCTCTCGATGCTAGGTAGGGCAGCATTATTTAAAATGATAGCATTGCCCAGATTTCTGTATATATTGCAAAATACCTTAGACCCAGTCCCTGCGAGTTATTTCAGGGAAATAGAAAGTCTGCAGAGAACGCTGCTGTGGAATGGAAAGGCCCGAATAGCCCTTGCCAAACTTACACACACGTGGTACGATGGGGGAATCAGCCTGCCAGACCTCAAGCGATACTACTGGGCTGCCCACCTGGCTGCCATAAATCACGGTACTTACAGGCGGGCTGACGACCCTGGATACTCCATGGACCGCTGGACGCTCCCCGGTGGGAACTATAACAGGGCACTATACTCCAAGACCGGAGGAAAATTACTGACAGGACCGACCAGACACTCGGTGCGGGTGTGGAAGACAGCTAACCGTAGCATGGGATGGGAGAACAAACTCACATTAGCCACCCCCCTGTGGGACTCTGAGATGCTGGGCAATCTATGGACTTCCAAGGGGTTTGACAGGTGGGATCTAATCGGAATCTCTAGAGTGGGAGATCTCTGGGCCAAAGGGGAAATTAAATCCTTTAGTTCCCTGCAGAGGGAGTACGAACTAGCCAGTACTGAATACTTCAGGTACATGCAGGTGCGGCATGCACTACAGACCCACATACCGAAGGGCGTCACACCCCCGGATGTGAGAAGTTGGCCTGGCATATGCTGTGCACTAATTATAGTGGGCACCTTGCACCAGTCCAAACAACCCCTTATTGGAGATAGGTTAAAGACAACCGTATTGAAAGCTATCCTAGTGGTAGCTATGGAGAGCAGCCTTCAGGCTAAGTCTTGAAGGAATGTAAAGCAGCTTGTTTTACCAGTCTATAATCTCTTGAGTGACCAAATGAAAGAGCACCACACCAGGGATATATTCAAAATATATGTATTTATTGCTAAACACACCCCTCTAGTCTCTTTATGAGGCTAGAGTTCGAAGTACATAAGTTATAAGTTATTTAAACACAGTAATAGCACAAATACACGTTTGGGCCCTAGGGGCGTACCAAACCATATACCAATAAAGTGGTATAAGAACCACGACTGAACTAGACACTAGGCCTAGAGCCTCTAGAAGTGCTTGGACCACAAGGAACCACCCAAGGTAGTGACACAGGGGACCCACGGGGGACGCGTGCAGTGTAAATACACAACCGCGATAATCCGTTAACTTCTATGGAGAAAGTCGCGATCAGGAAATTAAAGAAAAGGGACACTTAAAGGAGGACTTGGAGCAAACCCTTTGAGAACTAGGTCGTTCTAGAGTCTCTACCCACGGGAGCACCGGAGTACTCGTGTTACCTCACCCAGGGAAGCCGGGTGCATAGGTGCCTTTCGGGGTCGGGTTTCGTCGTCGATTTGAATGGCGATCTGCTGCAAAGTGCTGCTGGCGACCAAGTGGAAAGTGTCCGGGTGGATCCAAGAGTGGATCGGAGATCTGAAGAACCTGAAAGCAGAGGGGACAGAGTCTGGGTCACTAGCCAGTGACCAGGAAGGCGATGAGCAGATGCCCACCGATGTCGAGTGCTTCAGGTAGGTTGACGGTCGTCTTGACTCTTCAGCCACGAGGTCCAGGAGGCGTTGTCGGCGACCAGGAGCAGGATTCAGGCTGGTACACAATGTTTGTCGAGTGCTGAGGCGTCGACGACCGGATTGGACCCAACAAGCCTTGGCATCGGCAAGTCTCAATGAAAGTGAAGAATGACGATGATGCAGACCAACAAGGTCTGAGGAACTCACCCAGCGAGGGTGAGTGAGGGGAAGCCTGGAGCAACCAGGGAGCCCAAGAAGAAAAGGATTGGCCTTCGTGAAGGGCTACTAGCCAATGGGCTAGCGACCGCGAAGGAGCCTCGAGACGTCGCACGTGGAGCTGGCTCACAGGACACTCGTGGAGTGGAGGCCAGTGATCTTCAGTGCAGTTAGTGCTGGAGGCTAGGGCTACTCGGAGCCCAAAGCATGACTTCGTGGGAGACCCAGAAGAGGATGCACTAGCAAATGCGTGCGCTGTCCAGGGGTCACGGTTCCACGTTACCCACGACAGCTACGGGCCTCAGCTTTGCAGGAGACTCAGGGCAGCCTCGGGGAAGTCTGGAAATCCACCTCTGGTGATGCAAAGACTTCGGCGTCCGACGGGAGCTTAGGCGATGCAGACCGGACAATTGCTTCTTTGGTGCCTGCTGTGAGAAGTTGGCCTGGCATATGCTGTCCACTAATTATAGTGGGCACCTTGCACCAGTCCAAATCGACTCTTATGGTAGGTAGGTTAAAGACAACCTTATTGAAAGCTATCCTAGTGGTAGCTATGGAGAGCAGCCTTCAGGCTAAGTCTTGAAGGAATGTAAAGCAGCTTGTTTTACCAGTCTATAATCTCTTGAGTGAGCAAATGAAAGAGCACCACACCAGGTATATATTCAAAATATATGTATTTATTACTAAACACACCCCTCTAGTCTCTTTATGAGGCTAGAGTTCGAAGTACATAAGTTATAAGATCTTAAATCACAATAATAGCACAAATACACGTTTGGGCCCTAGGGGCGTACCAAACCATATACCAATAAAGTGGTATGCGAACCACGACTGAACTAGACACTAGGCCTAGAGCCTCTAGAAGTGCTTGGACCACAAGGAACCACCCAAGGTAGTGACACAGGGGACCCACGGGAGACGCGTGCAGTGTAAATACACAACCGCGATACGCCGTTAACTTCTATGGAGAAAGTCGGGATCGGGAAAATAGAGGAAAGGGACACTTAGAAGAGGACTAGGACAAAACCCTTTGAGATCTAGGACTTTGAAGAGTCTCTACCCACGGGAGCACCGGAGTACTCGTGTTACCTCACCCAGGGAAGCCGGGTGCATAGGTGCCTTTCGGGGTCGGGTTTCGTCGTCGATTCGAATGGCGATCTGCTGCAAAGTGCTGCTGGCGGCCAAGAGAAAAGTGTCCGGGTGGATCCAAGAGTGGATCGGAGTTCTGGTGAACCTGAAAGCAGAGGGGACAGAGTCTGGGTCACTAGCCAGTGACCAGGAAGGCGATGGACAGATGCCCACCGATGTTGAGTGCTTCAGGTGCGTTGACGCTCGTCTTGACTCTTCAGCCACGAGGTCCGGGAGGCGTTGTCGGCAACCAGGAGCAGGATTCGGACTGATGCTCGATGTCTGTCGAGTGCTGAGGTGTCGGCGACCGGATTGAACCCAACAAGCCTTGGCAACGGCAAGTCTCGAGTAAGATGTAGATCGTCGATGGTGCAGACCAGCAAGGTCTGTAGAACTCACCCAGCAAGGGTAAGTGAGGGCAGGCCTGGAGCAACCAGGATGCCAAGTAAGGAAAAGATTGGCCTTCGTTAAGGGCTACTAGCCAACGGGCTAGCGACCGTGAAGGAGCCTCGTGACGCCGCACGTGGAGCTGGCTTGCAGGACACTCGTGGAGTGGGGGCCAGTGATCTTCGGTGCAGGTGGTGCTGGAGGCTAGGGCTACTCGGAGCCCAAAGCATGACTTCTTGGGAGACCCAGAAGATGGTGCACTTGCAAATGTGCTCGGTGTCCAGGGGTCACAGTCTCAAGTCACCCACGATAGCCACGGGCCTCAGCTTTGCTGGGGACTCAGGGTAGCCTCGGGGAAGTCTGAGAATCCACCTCTGGTGATGCGATGACTTCGGCGTCCGACGGGAGCTTCAGTAATGCGAACCGGACAGATGCTTCTTTGGTGCCTGCCAAGCAGGGAGTCACTCCTTGACCCCAAGGGAGATTCTTCAGTCCTCTAATCTTGTCGTAGAGCGTCGAAGGTCCAGGATTCAGTGTCAGAGTTTCGTCCAGGTATAATCTATTTTGCAATGGCAAGGTTCCCCCTCTTATCCTAAAAAGAGGGGATGGACTAGCTCTATGACCCCACCTATGGGAGGGTCAAGGGAGGGGGTGGCTACACCCACTTCCCTTTGTCCAGTTTCACGCCAGAGCAGGGGCAGGTAGCCCCTGAGCTGGTTTGAACTGGCATATGCACAGAGGAGCCTTTTGCTCCCCCAGTGCAGGACTTCAAAGCACTCTAAGAGTGCACCCACCCAGCACCAATACACATTATCCTGTCTGGGGAGGTGGTCACACCTCCCTGCAACAGGAAACCTATTGTCCAGGCCTCCCCTGCCGGAGTTTCGTCCAGCAGCAGGAGGCCAGACTTGTGTCTGTGGCAGCAGCATCCATTTTGTGATGCCAGGGCTTCAGAAAGAAGTTACCGGGTAAGCCAGAGTTAACATGTCTTTCCCTCTAGAAGGGTGGAATGCTACCCCCGCCACCAGGATTGGCGGGGGGTAGTATTCCAAGATGTTTGACACCAAACACGACATGTTTAGGTGCAGCCATTCCAAAGTTAGCATTTTACCGCGAGGATATAATGCGCTTAAGAGTATATGGTCAGGCTGCACTACAAACAGCATCAGAGATGGTCTCCGAACGCTGCAGAGGGGCCCTGCTCATGCAGGGGCACCCTCTCACATAGGAACCATGCACTCTGCCTTTAGGATTGATAAGGCCTGCCTTAGGAGTGACTTATAGGTTTATATGTGTGTATGTATTTAGTGATATAGGTAACCTATATCACAGTAAGGGGTGCATGCACCACCCTACCCAGGCTGCAGTAGCAGACCTGTGGTGTCAGTTTGGATGGCCTTCCAGGGGTGGCATAATACATGCTGCAGCCCCTGGTAGGCCTCTGAGGTACCTATGCCCTTGGTACATAGTATACCATATACTAGGGACTTATAAGGGCACTCCAGATTCCAATCAGAGATGTGCCTAAGGCACATGGAAACCATTTTACAGAGAAAGCAGATAGACTGGGGCCCTGAATAGCAGGATCCCAGTCCAACTAAGTCATAAACCAGCAAAACACCATAAAAAAAGTGGGGGCAACCATATAGTCAGATTCCACCTTCCTACATAACCCCCCCAAACGAAAGGAGATAAGGCTAACCTTGGCCAGTTGAGCCTTCATTGACTAAGTGGTCATATAAGGAAGCACCTGCACTAGCATGGTTGCCCCCTGTCTTATGGTCCACTAAGCAATCCCTCACCCTAAGGGTATGAGAGGGTCTCCACCATGGGGAATCACTACCTGTGGTGTGCTTAGGTAAAGTACAAGGCTGGTGAGGTGTCTGAGTAGGGAAGTGAGGCCCTAGGAATGTTGGCCTCAGCTTCCTCAGATCACTGGTCACCATGTATGCCTGTCTTTCCATGACTGAGTTGCACTTTGCTCTAAGGGTCAACCTTTGGCTGCCTACAGCTGTGGGTTGGGTCCCTTTGGATGGACTACTGGAGGGACATGGCAGGTTTGGAACCTTCTGGTCCCAGGTTTGCCCTTGCCTACCAGAGTCCTTCTGGGGGAGGTCCCTACATAAAGGTATGGGGGATCCCTCAGTGTGTAGAGGAATTTTCACCTGGCTAGGGCTACTAGACTGGGTGCCCCTAATCTGCTGATGGGGGCTTCCTCTGGACAGGGGGCCCTGGGGGTCCACTGACCTCCCTGACCTCTGCAGCCCTGGGCTGACTGAGGCAGGGTAGAGAGGGGCAGGTTACCTGCTCCAGACGGGGTACCACCTTGGAAGGGTCCTCTGCCATCAGGGGTGTGGCCAGGCCAGGCCTGACTACCTCTGTGGCAGTTCCTTCACTAGGGGTAGGGTCAGTTCCCTGAGGAGGCTGACCCTTACCTACTGTCTGGGGGAAGAAGACTTTTCTTCAACCCTTGTGCTCTCTTTTGGGGGAGAGTGGGCCATTCTTTCAGGCTCCATCTCTCCAAATTCTTGGGCTGGGGCTGTGGCCATCACAGCCCCACTAACCTTTACAGGGATGCCCAACATCCTAAGATGGGTTTGGTGTTCCACTTCAGCCCAGGCTGAAATTTCCAGATCATTGCCCATCAGGCAATCTACAGGTAGGGTTGGGGACACTGCCACTCTTTTGGGCCTGTGACCCCCTCCCAGCTGAGATTGACTATGGCCATGGGGTGATCTGTTCTGACACCATCAATGTTGGTCACCTGGTATTTAAACTCAGGTAAAAGCTGGTGAGGGGGACTAGTTTCCCTGCCACCATGGTGACACTAGCCCCTGTGTCCCTAAATGCCACAGCTTTCTGACCATTAATTATTGGCTCCAATCTGTACCTGCCCAATGCTATGGGACCCATGGTAAAGGTGGCAAATCCTATACCACCATCAGAGTCAGAGGAGTCTGTTGAGGGGTCCCTGTCTAAACTAGGGCCCACCTCTGTTCCTCTTGCAAAAGCACCCAACGTTTTGGGTGCACTACTCCCAACTGGAGGATTACTACTGGTAGTACCAGGAGGGGTGGTAGTAGTTGTGGGAGGAACATTTTCTTTATTGCCAATCCTGGGGCAACTGGGATCAGTTTTCCAGTGCCCAGGCTTTTTACAGACATGGCAATAGGGTTTCTTTTCAGGAGAGGAAGGAGTTTGGGACCCACCCCCAGAAGAGGAATTTTGGGGCCCTGTAGGGGACTTATCCTTAGATTTATCCCCACCTTTCTCTTGGGACTTAGTAGAATCTTTCTTCTGGTCACCACCCTGATTTCTAGTTTTTACTCTGGTTCTGACCCACTTGTCTGCCTTCTTTCCCAATTCTTGGGGAGAGGTCAGATCAGAGTCCACCAGATACTGGTGCAAAAGCTGGTTTTGACAATTATTAAGGATCTGCTCCCTCATAATCAAATTGTACAATCCTAAAAAGTCCTGCACTTTGTTGCCATGTATCCAACCTTCCAGAGCCTTTGTAGCACAATCTACAAAATCAACCCAGTCTTGAGTCTGAGCTTTTTGGGTGTCTCTGAACTTCAACCTATACTGTTCAGTGGTTAGGCCAAACCCATCTATCAGAGCACTCTTCAAGACTGTGTAATTGTCAGCATCCTCTTCTCTTACAGTGAGGAGCTTGTCTCTACCTTTGTCTGCAAAGGAGAGCCACAAGATTGCTGCCCACTGCCTCTGGGGGACCTTCTGAACTTTACAGGCCCTCTCCAGTGCAGTTATCCATTTGTGGATGTCATCCCCACTCTGGTAGGGAGGGACAATCTTGTTTAGGTTTCTATGGTCATAAGACCTGTCCCTATCTCTAGGGATATTGCTGCCACCATGGGACTCTAGTCCCAACTTTCTCCTCTCTCTAAGGAGATCTAGGGATTCTCTATCTAAAGCTAATTGCTTTTTTCTGAGTTCCAGCTGAGTTTCCTCATACTGGACTAGCCTCTTTCTTCTCTCATGAGAGGATTCTCTCCTATGAGATGAGACAGAGCTCCCTATAGAGGTGCCAGAGTGGTTAGACTCCTGAGAAGGAGACCTAGACCTTCTGGGCACACTCTTAATCCTTCCTGGGGGGACAAAGAGGGCATCATTCTGATCATCCTCATCATCTTCCACAGGAGGGATTGGGTTATCCAGATCAGGGTCATTGTCACCCTCCTGGCCAGTCTCAGAGGGGGGGCTGGGGGTATTGGTACCCCTGGCCTCCTCCTCTATTCTGCCCCACCCTCAGCTCCTACCCCTTCAGTCCCTACAGGCTTACTAAGGTCATAAGCCACCAACAACTCCTTGAGGTGTTGGGTGGTGGGGCTTTGGCCTGTCCTTATTTTTCTCAAGTTGCATAAAGCTCTCAATTCCAAGAATGGGAGTGTATCATACTTGGAGGGTGGAAGCTCAATGGCTTCCTGCAAGGATTCTTTGGATCCTCCCCTTAAAGACATTACTAGTGTGGTGTGGTGTATGCACTACCTACTCTAGTGTGGCCTACTAAACTCTCTTGAGTTGTAGAAAGGGTTGTGCTATCCCTTAACACACAACTCTAAGTTCAGTAGAACTTACTGTTATTCTAAGCTTAAATTATATGTACCTTAGGTACCTTTAGTGGTTTTCAGTTGATCAATTCAATTGAGATTATCTGGTAAAACAATAGCAAGCTGGAATCCCACACGCTGCACACCAATGTGAGAAGTTGGCCTGGCATATGCTGTCCACTAATTATAGTGGGCACCTTGCACCAGTCCAAATCGACTCTTATGGTAGGTAGGTTAAAGACAACCTTATTGAAAGCTATCCTAGTGGTAGCTATGGAGAGCAGCCTTCAGGCTAAGTCTTGAAGGAATGTAAAGCAGCTTGTTTTACCAGTCTATAATCTCTTGAGTGACCAAATGAAAGAGCACCACACCAGGTATATATTCAAAATATATGTATTTATTACTAAACACACCCCTCTAGTCTCTTTATGAGGCTAGAGTTCAAAGTACATAAGTTATAAGATCTTAAATCACAATAATAGCACAAATACACGTTTGGGCCCTAGGGGCGTACCAAACCATATACCAATAAAGTGGTATGCGAACCACGACTGAACTAGACACTAGGCCTAGAGCCTCTAGAAGTGCTTGGACCACAAGGAACCACCCAAGGTAGTGACACAGGGGACCCACAGGAGACGCGTGCAGTGTAAATACACAACCGCGATACGCCGTTAACTTCTATGGAGAAAGTTGGGATCGGGAAAATAGAGGAAAGGGACACTTAGAAGAGGACTAGGACAAAACCCTTTGAGATCTAGGACTTTGAAGAGTCTCTACCCACGGGAGCACCGGAGTACTCGTGTTACCTCACCCAGGGAAGCCGGGTGCATAGGTGCCTTTCGGGGTCGGGTTTCGTCGTCGATTCGAATGGCGATCTGCTGCAAAGTGCTGCTGGCGGCCAAGAGAAAAGTGTCCGGGTGGATCCAAGAGTGGATCGGAGTTCTGGTGAACCTGAAAGCAGAGGGGACAGAGTCTGGGTCACTAGCCAGTGACCAGGAAGGCGATGGACAGATGCCCACCGATGTCGAGTGCTTCAGGTGCGTTGACGCTCGTCTTGACTCTTCAGCCACGAGGTCCGGGAGGCATTGTCGGCGACCAGGAGCAGGATTCGGACTGATGCTCGATGTCTGTCGAGTGCTGAGGTGTCGGCGACCGGATTGGACCCAACAAGCCTTGGCAACGGCAAGTCTCGAGTAAGATGTAGATCGTCGATGGTGCAGACCAGCAAGGTCTGTAGAACTCACCCAGCAAGGGTAAGTGAGGGCAGGCCTGGAGCAACCAGGATGCCAAGTAAGGAAAAGATTGGCCTTCGTTAAGGGCTACTAGCCAACGGGCTAGCGACCGCGAAGGAGCCTCGTGATGCCGCACGTGGAGCTGGCTTGCAGGACACTCATGGAGTGGGGGCCAGTGATCTTCGGTGCAGGTGGTGCTGGAGGCTAGGGCTACTCGGAGCCCAAAGCACAACTTCTTGGGAGACCCAGAAGATGGTGCACTTGCAAATGTGCTTGGTGTCCAGGGGTCACGGTCTCAAGTCACCCACGATAGCCACGGGCCTCAGCTTTGCTGGGGACTCAGGGTAGCCTCGGGGAAGTCTGAGAATCTACCTCTGGTGATGCGATGACTTCGGCGTCCGACGGGAGCTTCAGTAATGCAAACCGGACAGATGCTTCTTTGGTGCCTGCCAAGCAGGGGAGTCACTCCTTGACCCCAAGGGAGATTCTTCAGTCCTCTAATCTTGTCATAGAGCGTCGAAGGTCCAGGATTCAGTGTCAGAGTTTCGTCCAGGTATAATCTATTTTGCAATGGCAAGGTTCCCCCTCTTATCCTAAAAAGAGGGGATGGACTAGCTCTATGACCCCACCTATGGGAGGGTCAAGGGAGGGGGTGGCTACACCCACTTCCCTTTGTCCAGTTTCGCGCCAGAGCAGGGGCAGGTAGCCCCTGAGCTGGTTTGAACTGGCATATGCACAGAGGAGCCTTTTGCTCCCCCAGTGCAGGACTTCAAAGCACTCTAAGAGTGCACCCACCCAGCCCCAATACACATTATCCTGTCTGGGGAGGTGGTCACACCTCCCTGCAACAGGAAACCTATTGTCCAGGCCTCCCTGCCGGAGTTTCGTCCAGCAGCAGGAGGCCAGACTTGTGTCTGTGGCAGCAGCATCCATTTTGTGATGCCAGGGCTTCAGAAAGAAGTTACCGGGTAAGCCAGAGTTAACATGTCTTTCCCTCTAGAAGGGTGGAATGCTACCCCCGCCGCCAGGATTGGCGGGGGGTAGTATTCCAAGATGTTTGACACCAAACACGACATGTTTAGGTGCAGCCATTCCAAAGTTAGCATTTTACCGCGAGGATATAATGCGCTTAAGAGTATATGGTCAGGCTGCACTACAAACAGCATCAGAGATGGTCTCCGAACGCTGCAGAGGGGCCCTGCTCATGCAGGGGCACCCTCTCACATAGGAACCATGCACTCTGCCTTTAGGATTGATAAGGCCTGCCTTAGGAGTGACTTATAGGTTTATATGTGTGTGTGTATTTAGTGATATAGGTAACCTATATCACAGTAAGAGGTGCATGCACCACCCTACCCAGGCTGCAGTAGCAGACCTGTGGTGTCAGTTTGGATGGCCTTCCAGGGGTGGCATAATACATGCTGCAGCCCCTGGTAGGCCTCTGAGGTACCTATGCCCTTGGTACATAGTATACCATATACTAGGGACTTATAAGGGCACTCCAGATTCCAATCAGAGATGTGCCTAAGGCACATGGAAACCTTTTTACAGAGAAAGCAGATAGACTGGGGCCCTGAATAGCAGGATCCCAGTCCAACTAAGTCATAAACCAGCAAAACACCATAAAAAAAGTGGGGGCAACCATATAGTCAGATTCCACCTTCCTACACCTGCCAAGCAGGGGAGTCACTCCTTGACCCCAAGGGAGATTCTTCTGTCCTCTAGTCTTGAGTAGAGTGTCGAAGGTCCAGGATTCTGTTTCAGAGTTTCGTCCAGGGATAATCTAAAGTCCTAAGGACTGGGTTCCTATACTTATACCAAGTTTAGGGGTTGGACTACTCTGTGGCCCCACCTATGGGTGGGTCAGGGCAGAGGGGTGGCTACACCCCTTTCCCTTTGTCCAGTTCACGCCAAAGCAGGGGCTGCAAGCCCCTGATCCGGTTTGAACTGGGGTATGCACAGGGACACCAAGTGTGCCCCCAGTGCAGGACTTCAAAGCACCCGAAAGTGCTCCCGCCCAGCCCCAATACACATTATCCTGTCTGGGGAGGTGGTCACACCTCCCTGGGACAGGAAACCTATTGTCCAGGCCTCCCCTGCCGGAGTTTCGTCCAGCAGCAGGAGGCCAGACTCGTGTCTGTGGCAGCAGCATCCATTTTGTGATGCCAGGGCTTTAGAAAGAAGTTACCGGCCAGGCCAGGGTTAACATGTCTCTCCTCTAGAAGGGTGGAATGCTACCCCCGCCACCAGAATTGGCGGGGGGTAGTATTCCAAGATGTTTGACACCAAACACGACATGTTTAGGTGCAGCCATTCCAAAGTTAGCATTTAACGCGAGGTTATAATGCGCTTAAGAGTATATGGTCAGGCTGCACTATAAACAGCATCAGAGAAGGGTCTCCAAATGCTGCAGAGGGGCCCTGCTCATGCAGGGGCACCCTCTCACATAGGAACCACGCACTCTGCCTTCAGGATTGATAAGGCCTGCCATAGGAGTGACTTATAGGTTTATATGTGTGTATGTATTTAGTGATATAGGTAACCTATATCACAGTAAGGGGTGCATGCACCACCTTACCCAGGCTGCAGTAGCAGACCTGTGGTGTCAGTTTGGATGGCCTTCCAGGGGTGGCATAATACATGCTGCAGCCCCTGGTAGGCCTCTGAGGTACCTATGCCCTTGGTACATAGTATACCATATACTAGGGACTTATAAGGGCACTCCAGTTTCCAATCAGTGATGTGCCTAAGGCACATGGAAACCATTTTAGAGAGGAAGCAGCTAGGCTGGGGTTCTGATTAGCAGGGCCCCAGCCAGACTAATGTCGAAAAACAGTGAAGCATCAGCAAAAAGTGGGGGTACCCATATGAAGCAGATCCTACTCTCCTACACAACCCCCCCCCCCAAATGTAGGGACATTAAACTAACCTTGTCCAGTTAAGTCTTCATGTTCTAAGTGGAAGTACCTAGAGAGTCCATCTGCATTGGCATGGTTACTCCCAGGTCTATGTTCCACTGTGAAGTCCATCCCCTGTAGGGAAATGGACCACCTAAGCAGTTTGGGGTTTTCACCCTTCATTTGTTTTAGCCATAAGAGGGGCTTATGGTCTGTCTGAACAAGGAAGTGGGTACCAAACAAGTATGGCCTCAACTTCTTCAGAGCCCAGACCACAGCAAAGGCCTCCCTCTCAATGGCTGACCAACGTTTCTCTCTAGGGGTCAGCCTTCTGCTAATGAAAGCTACTGGCTGATCCTGACCTTCTTCATTCAATTGTGACAGTACAGCCCCTACCCCCAATTCAGATGCATCAGTTTGAACAATGAACTTCTTGGAGTAATCAGGACTCTGTAGAATGGGAGCAGTGCACATGGCCTGCTTCAGGTCATCAAATGCCTTTTGACAGCTAACTGTCCACTGAACCTTTTGGGCATTTTCTTAGAAGTTAAGTCATTCAGGGGTGTCACTATTGATCCATACCCCTTGACAAATCTCCTATAGTACCCAGTCAGGCCTAAGAAGGCTCTCACCTGAGTCTGGGTAGTTGGAGCAGTCCAGTCCATGATAGTCTGGATCTTGCTCTGCAAAGGTTGAACCTGGCCTCCAACCACAAGGTGGCCCAGGTACACAACCTGACTCTGCCCTATCTGGCACTTAGTGGCCTTGATAGTCAGGCCTGCCTTTTGCTGGGCCTGTAAAACATTCCTGAGGTGGACCAGGTGATCCTCCCAGGTGGAGCTAAAGACAGCAATATCATCTAGATATGCTGCACTATAGGCTTCCAGACCTGTGAGAACTGTATTCACCAACCTCTGGAAAGTGGCAGGTGCATTCTTCAGACCAAAGGGCATCACCACAAATTGATAATGCCCACTAGGGGTTGAGAATGCTGTTTTGGGCTTTGCAGTATCAGCTATTCTGTTCTGCCAGTAGCCAGCTGTCAAGTCAAATGTGCTGAGATATTTGGCTGAGGCCAAAGTATCTATGAGCTCATCTGCCCTTGGTATTGGATGGGCATCAGTCCTAGTGACTGCATTGAGACCCCTGTAGTCCACACAAAACCTCATCTCTCTTTTTCCACCACTGGTGTGAGGTTTTGGCACAAGGACCACTGGACTAGCCCAAGGGCTATCTGAGGGTTCAATAACTCCCAATTCCAACATTTTCTGGACTTCAGTCCTGATACAGTCCCTGACATGGTCAGGTTGCCTATAAATCTTATTTTTAATAGGCAGACTGTCCCCAGTGTCCACTTCATGAGTGCACCAGGTGGTCTGACTGGGTGTCAGTGAAAACATGTGTCTAAACTGATTGAGCACCTGTCTACAATCAGTTTGTTGCTGGGTAGTGAGGCTGCCTGCCAAGGCTACACCATCTACTGACCCATCGTCAGGGTTCTGTGAGAGCAGGTCAGGGAGTGGGTCACTCTCTTCCTCCTGCCCTTCATCAGTAGCCATGAGCAAGCCCATGTCTGCCCTGTCCACATATGGTTTTAACCTGTTGACATGGAGAACCCTGTGGGGACTCCTGGGTGTTCCTAGGTCTACTAAGTAGGTAACCTCACCCTTCTGCTCAACAATAGTGTGGGGTCCACTCCATTTGTCTTGGAGAGCTGCGGGGGCCACTGGCTCCAACACCCACACCTTCTGTCCTGGCTGGTAAACAGTCAGAACAGCCTTTTGGTCATGCCAGGCCTTTTGAAGTTCCTGGCTAGCCTCAAGGTTTTTGGTTGCCTTTTTCATATACTCAGCCATCCGGGAGCGGAGACCAAGTACATAGTCCACTATGTCTTGCTTTGGGGGCTTGAGAGGTAACTCCCATCCTTCCTTCACCAAGCACAGTGGACCCCTGACAGGGTGGCCAAACAGAAGTTCAAAAGGGCTGTAACCAACCCCTTCTGAGGCACCTCCCTATATGCAAATAAAAGGCAGGGCAAGAGTATGTCCCATCTTCGCCTAAGCTTTTCTGGGAGCCCTTTAATCATGCCCGTCAAGGTTTTGTTGAATCTCTCAACTAAACCATTGCATTGTGGGTGATAGGGTGTGGTGAACTTGTAAGTCACTCCACACTCCTTCCACATTGCTTTTAAGTACCCAGACATAAAGTTTGCCCTCTGTCTGATACTACCTCCTTAGGAAAGCCCACTCTTGAGAAAATTCCCAGGAGGGCCCTTGCCACCACAGGTGCTGTAATGGTCCTGAGGGGAATAGCCTCTGGGTACCTGGTGGCATGATCCACTACCACCAGGATAAACCTGTGCCCAGATGCTGTTTGGGGATCCATGGGACCAACAATGTCAATCCCTACCCTTTCAAAGGGCACCCCCACCACAGGTAGTGGTATCAGGGGGCCTTTGTAGTGCCACCTGCCTTGCCACTGGCCTGGCAGGTTACACAGGAGCGACAAAACTCCTTGGTGTCTTCAGACATGTGGGGCCAGTGAAAGTGAGGGACAATTCTGTCCCAAGTCTTGTTCTGGCCCAGGTGACCTGCCAAGGGAATATCATGGGCTAGGGTCAATAGGAAGCCCCTGAACTTTAGAGGTATAACCAACCTCCTGGTAGCACCAGGCTTGGGGTCTCTACACTCTGAGTACAGGAGTCCATCATCCCAATACACTGTATGGGGACCACTAGCTTTCCCAGCAGCCTCAGCAGCAGCTTGCTGTCTGAGGGGTTCAAGGGAGGGGCAGCTCTACTGCTCCTGGCTCAGATCTGCCCTGGAAGGTCCACCTGTCCCCAAGAACTCAACCTGGTCAGGTTCAAGTTCCTCTGGGACAGTTCCTTCCTCAGGACTGAGATCATCCCCCTCAAGGGACTGATCTTCCTTCTGAGCCAAGGGGGAAGGCACTGCCTTAACCCTACTACTCCTCCTCTTGGAAGGCACTTGGTCCATTATTCCAGAATCCAAGGCCTGTTCAGTGCTAGACATTTTGGCTTGTGACCTGGTCACAGCAAACACATCTGCAGGGATCCCCAGCATTTCTGCATGGGTCCTGAGCTCCACTTCTGCCCAAGCAGAAGTTTCTAAGTCATTGCCAAGCAAGCATTCGACTGGTAGGTTTGCACTCACCACAACCTTCTTAAGGCCAGTTACCCCTCCCCAGGAGAAGTTAACAACTGCCAGAGTATGGTCTGTTCTGACGTTGCTAGCATTGGTCACTTGGTACATCTCACCAAGTATAACTTGCCCAGGATTCACAAGGTCTTGTGTCACCATTGTGACACTTGCCCCTGTGTCCCTAAATGCCAAAGCCTCTCGTCCATTGATTAAAGGCTGTTGTCTGTACTTGCCCAGATTACTGGGACTCACAGAGGAGGTCACATCCATGCCTCCATCACAGACTAACACAGCCTGAGTTAGTTCTCTGACTAGGTCAGAGCCCAACTCAGTACCCAGGGTGAACCCTACTAAACCCTTGGCTGGAGCACTCCCACCAACTGTAACTGTACTAGGGGGAACAGGTGCCTTAGGGGCATTGATGGGTGCTGGACTTGAGTCTTTGGACTTGGTGCAATCACTGGTCCAGTGGGTCTTTTGCTTACAGACCTTGCACCATGGTTTTCTTTGGCCTTTCCCTTTTGTAGACTGTGAATCCCCACCTGAAGAAGATTTTTGGGGGCCTGGTGAAGACTTTTGATCTTTACCCTTCTCCCCACCCTTTTCAGAGTTCTTAGCATCTTGCTTCTTAGGGTCCCCACCTTGGTTCTGTACCTTCTGCCTCACCCTGGTTCTGACCCATTTGTCTGCCTTCTTTCCCAACTCTTGGGGAGAGGTCAGATCAGAGTCCACCAGGTACTGATGCAACAGCTGATTTTGACAGTTATTAAGAATCTGCTCCCTCATTATCAGATTGTACAATCCTGAGAAGTCACACACCTTACTGCCCATCAACCAGCCTTCCAGAGCCTTAGCAGAACAATCCACATAGTCTACCCAGTCTTGAGTATGTGCTTTTGGGTATCTCTGAACTTCAACCTGTACTGTTCAGTTGTTAGGCCAAACCCATCAATAAGAGCACTCTTCAAGACCTTGTAATTATCAGCATCCTCCTCTCTAACAGTGAGGAGCTTGTCTCTACCTTTGTCTGCAAAGGAGAGCCACAAGATTGCTGCCCACTGCTCCTGAGGGACCTTCTGTACTTTACAGGCCCTCTCTAGAGCAGTTATCCATTTGTGGATGTCATCCCCACTCTGGTAGGGAGGGACAATCTTGCTCAGGTTCCTATGGTCATAGGACCTTTCCCTATCTCTAGGGACATGGCTGCCACCATGGGACTCTAGTCCCAACTTTCTTCTCTCTTTGTAGAGATCTAGGGACTCCCTGTCTATAGCCAGTTGCTGTTTTCTGAGTTCAAGTTGAGCTTCCTCATATTGAACCAGCCTCTTTCTTCTCTCATGAGAGGATTCCCTCCTATGAGAGGAGACAGAGGTCCCTATGGAGGTGCCAGAGTGGTTAGACTCCTGAGAAGGAGACCTAGACCTTCTGGGCACACTCATAATCCTTCCTGGGGGACAAAGTGGGGATCATTCTGATCTTCCTCTTCATCGTCCACAGGAGGGATTGGGTTATCCAGGTCAGGGTCATTGTCATCCTCCTGGTCAGTTCCAGAGGGGGGGCTGGGGGTACTGCTACCCCTGGCCCCATCCTCATCTTCTGCCCCACCCTCTGCTCCTACCCCTTCAGTCCCTAAGGGCCTGCTGAGATCATAAGCCTCCAACATCTCTGTAAGATGTTGGGTGGTGGGACTCTGTCCTGTCTTCAATTTCCTCAAGTTACATAATGCTCTCAATTCCAAGAATGGGAGTGTATCATACTTGGAGGGGAGAAGCCCATGGGCTTCTGGCAAGGACTCACTGGGTCCTGGCTTTGAAGACATCACTAGTGAGGTGTGGTGTATGCACTACCTACTCTAGTGTGGCCTACTAAACTCTCTTGAGTTGTAGAAAGGGTGTGCTATCCCTTAACACACAACTCTAAGTTCAGTAGAACTTACTGTATTCTAAGCTTAAATTATATGTACCTTAGGTACCTTTAGTGGTTTTCAGTTGATCAATTCAATTGAGATTATCTGGTAAAACAATAGCAAGCTGGAATCCCACACGCTGCACACCAATGTGAGAAGTTGGCCTGGCATATGCTGTCCACTAATTATAGTGGGCACCTTGCACCAGTCCAAACAACCCCTTATTGGAGATAGGTTAAAGACAACCTTATTGAAAGCTATCCTAGTGGTAGCTATGGAGAGCAGCCTTCAGGCTAAGTCTTGAAGGAATGTAAAGCAGCTTGTTTTACCAGTCTATAATCTCTTGAGTGACCAAATGAAAGACCACCACACCAGGTATATATTCAAAATATATGTATTTATTGCTAAACACACCCCTCTAGTCTCTTTATGAGGCTAGAGTTCGAAGTACATAAGTTATAAGTTATTTAAACACAGTAATAGCACAAATACACGTTTGGGCCCTAGGGGCGTACCAAACCATATACCAATAAAGTGGTATAAGAACCATGACTGAACTAGACACTAGGCCTAGAGCCTCTAGAAGTGCTTGGACCACAAGGAACCACCCAAGGTAGTGACACAGGGGACCCACGGGGGACGCGTGCAGTGTAAATACACAACCGCGATACGCCGTTAACTTCTATGGAGAAAGTCGCGATCAGGAAATTAAAGAAAAGGGACACTTAAAGGAGGACTTGGAGCAAACCCTTTGAGAACTAGGTCGTTCTAGAGTCTCTACCCACGGGAGCACCGGAGTACTCGTGTTACCTCACCCAGGGAAGCCGGGTGCATAGGTGCCTTTCGGGGTCGGGTTTCGTCGTCGATTTGAATGGCGATCTGCTGCAAAGTGCTGCTGGCGACCAAGTGGAAAGTGTCCGGGTGGATCCAAGAGTGGATCGGAGATCTGAAGAACCTGAAAGCAGAGGGGACAGAGTCTGGGTCACTAGCCAGTGACCAGGAAGGCGATGAGCAGATGCCCACCGATGTCGAGTGCTTCAGGTAGGTTGACGGTCATCTTGACTCTTCAGCCACGAGGTCTAGGAGGCGTTGTCAGTGACCAGGAGCAGGATTCGGGCTGGTACACGATGTTTGTCAAGTGCTGAGGTGTCGGCGACCGGATTGGACCCAACAAGCCTTGGCAACGGCAAGTCTCGATGAAAGTGAAGAATGACGATGATGCAGACCAGCAAGGTCTGAGGAACTCACCCAGCAAGGGTAAGTGAGGGAAAGCCTGGAGCAACCAGGGAGCCCAAGAAGAAAAGGATTGGCCTTCGTGAAGGGCTACTAGCCAACAGGCTAGCGACCGCGAAGGAGCCTCAAGACGTCGCACATGGAGCTGGCTCACAGGACACTCGTAGAGTGGCGGCCAGTGATCTTCGGTGCAGTTGGTGCTGGAGGCTAGGGCTACTCGGAGCCCAAAGCACGACTTCATGGGAGACCCAGAAGAGGATGCACTAGCAAATGTGTGCACTGTCCAGGGGTCACGGTTCCACGTTACCCACGACAGCTACGGGCCTCAGCTTTGCTGGGGACTCAGGGCAGCCTCGGTGAAGTCTGGAAATCCTTGTCTGGTGATGCAAAGACTTCGGCGTCTGACGGGAGCTTAGGCGATGCAGACCGGACAATTGCTTCTTTGGTGCCTGCCAAGCAGGGGAGTCACTCCTTGACCCCAAGGGAGATTCTTCTGTCCTCTAGTCTTGAGTAGAGCGTCGAAGGTCCAGGATTCTGTTTCAGAGTTTCATCCAGGGATAATCTAAAGTCCTAAGGACTGGGTTCCTATACTTATACCAAGTTTAGGGGTTGGACTACTCTGTGGCCCCACCTATGGGTGGGTCAGGGCAGAGGGGTGGCTACACCCCTTTCCCTTTGTCCAGTTCACGCCAAAGCAGGGGCTGCAAGCCCCTGATCCGGTTTGAACTGGGGTATGCACTAGGGACACCAAGTGTGCCCCCAGTGCAGGACTTCAAAGCACCCGAAAGTGCTCCCGCCCAGCCCCAATACACATTATCCTGTCTGGGGAGGTGGTCACACCTCCCTGGGACAGGAAACCTATTGTCCAGGCCTCCCCTGCCGGAGTTTCGTCCAGCAGCAGGAGGCCAGACTCGTGTCTGTGGCAGCAGCATCCATTTTGTGATGCCAGGGCTTTAGAAAGAAGTTACCAGCCAGGCCAGGGTTAACATGTCTCTCCCTCTAGAAGGGTGGAATGCTACCCCCGCTGCCAGAATTGGCGGGGGGTAGTATTCCAAGATGTTTGACACCAAACACGACATGTTTAGGTGCAGCCATTCCAAAGTTAGCATTTAACGCGAGGTTATAATGCGCTTAAGAGTATATGGTCAGGCTGCACTACAAACAGCATCAGAGAAGGGTCTCCGAACGCTGCAGAGGGGCCCTGCTCATGCAGGGGCACCCTCTCACATAGGATCCACGCACTCTGCCTTCAGGATTGATAAGGCCTGCCATAGGAGTGACTTATAGGTTTATATGTGTGTATGTATTTAGTGATATAGGTAACCTATATCACAGTAAGGGGTGCATGCACCACCTTACCCAGGCTGCAGTAGCAGACCTGTGGTGTCAGTTTGGATGGCCTTCCACGGGTGGCATAATACATGCTGCAGCCCCTGGTAGGCCTCTGAGGTACCTATGCCCTTGGTACATAGTATACCATATACTAGGGACTTATAAGGGCACTCCAGATTCCAATCAGTGATGTGCCTAAGGCACATGGAAACCATTTTAGAGAGGAAGCAGCTAGGCTGGGGTTCTGATTAGCAGGGCCCCAGCCAGACTAATGTCGAAAAACAGTGAAGCATCAGCAAAAAGTGGGGGTACCCATGTGAAGCAGATCCTACTCTCCTACACCGGACTCCTCCCCACTGGAGGACAGACTGCTGGACGGGCACTTACCCACTAAAACTATCTCCCTCATTTACAAAAAACTAATCAACCACACGAGTGACCCTCTCAGCCGCACAAGAGAAAAATGGGAACACGACGGTATAATTCTAGACGATGAAGACTGGACAGAGGCAGTGACGTCCCCGCGAGAGGTGGCAATATCAGCCAGGCTACGCCTAGTCCAGTTGAAAATTCTTCACAGAGCGTACATAACAGGCCCCTGCCTGGTGAAAATGGGGAGGGCAGAGGGCGGGGAATGTAGGAGGGGGTGCGGACAGATGGGAACATTCCTACATATACTATGGGACTGTGATTTCATACAACGATACTGGCGTGAGGTGCACGCAACCGCAAGTGCCGCACTGAACAAGATTATCCGCCTAGAGGCCAAGAGATGCCTCCTTAATGTGTGGGAGCCCACAGACCTTACCGCAGCACAGAAAACATGGGTGACATTAGGCCTAATGATAGCCAAGCGCAATATCGCACAACTTTGGGGCGCTGACCATGCCCCAGTAGTGTGGGCCTGGACAAGAGACATGGACTGGTGCATGTTCAGAGAGAAAACGGTTTACCTGGCAAGGGGCTGTCCCCGGAAGTGGGTCTCCCTCTGGTCTGCTTGGAATGTGTATAGAGGAAATATTTGTACCCCCCCCCAAACTGCCTGAAATAGATGTCCATGATTCACCGTAATATGTTACAAAGCTGAAATGTAATACTGTTGACTAACTAAACCCTACATGTGTAAATCTGAATATCATAACCACCTGATGTACCTATGTAATTGTTTCAAATGTTTAATAAAAAGAATTATTTAAAAAAAAGAAAGTCAAGCATATATAGCCACTGTGCTATTCCGCTTTCATTTCATATGTTCTGTCCAGGTCTCCTTTTTTCATCTCAGTGCGCTTGAATATCGAGACCACAGAGTATGCCCCATAATGGTTTTATTTTTTCTTCAGCAAAGTTATAGACTCTGCTGGACTGGTGGGCACACCCAAATTGTGCCCCATCCCATAGTGTCTTTTAACCACTACATCCTTATCAAGCTAGCAGAAGGCTGAAGAATAGTGCCAGATACATGGTAGACACAGGTACAGGCCTTATTACTAGGCCTGGGCGGAGTTCGCGGAGTTCGGCTATGTGAAACTCCGCGAAGTGACCAAAAAACTCCGCCAAACTACGCTGAGTTCCGCGACCGGCGAAGTGCGTTACCTTGCGCCATCCGCACTAATTTTTAGCACCAGGTGTTTGTCCCACACTGTAAAATCAGCGCGAACAGCATCATGCGCAGCGCAAGAGGGTGCTGCTTCTTTCTGCCACACGAGTAGAAGTTCCACTCGAGTGGCAGCTTCCTCAACGTGAACAGACGTTTTCTCAACGGGAGCGGTAGCGACCATCTGCGTTGAGAAATCTCGCTGGGAAGCGGTCTAGCATTGGATTTTCCTTGTTTGCTTGCGCTCGGCAACCTACCATTGGCGAGCGAGGAAAAAACTCTGCTCCGCTAAACAGACACACGCATTTCACCATGAAGAATTCTAGAATGCTTACAATTATGTTTTGTGGAAGTGCCCTTACTATGGCGGCAAACTGAATTCGCAAAAGATTTTCAGGATTACAATAGGAAAGCTGACACTGGCCCTAGTTTCCAGGAACAAGCATTTTTGGCAGATTCTTAGCATGGTCATTGCGAAAATAGGGCACATGGCAGACTCTTCGTACCATACTTCACACATTTGTAGCACTTATTGGTTAATTTGTGAAAAAGTAAGTGCTGGGGCTCTCTTCAGGAGGCAGCTTAAACCAGCCCATTGCTCCTATTAGGGCCGCCTATAACAGAACCAACTATTAACCATGAAACCCTAAAAGTGGGGAGAGGCTGTGGTGTAATGGCAAGAGCTGCCGACTTTGGAGCTGGGGAACCAAGTTCGGGTTTGGCGTGGGCTCAACATCCTCTGATTCTGGACTAATCACTTAATCTCCCCATGCCTACTAAAAATGAACGTGTCCTTTACTGGTGCTCATGAAAATTTCTCCAACACCTTTGGGTCGAGTTCATGCTATAAGCGCCGGTGTTGACGATTAAGTCCTGGTGCTGAGCACCAGAAACCACTGGCTCAAATTAAGCACTGGGATCACTCAATTGCTCCCCTTACCAAGGGCTGTAAGCAAGGCTACTATAAGAGAACTAAAAGCCTGATTTATAGTTCAGAGTAGTCGTGCTCCAAATTTAGAGATTTTGTAGGCCCAGCAACATCTCTTAACATTGGCAGGAGCTGTTTTTGCAGCGAATCCTGTCAATGTATTAAAAGCTTGACAGCGGGCTCCATCAACATGACGGTATAGTCCATTAAAGTTTTAACATGTTTTTGTATTTTCAAAAACAAAATCCCAAAGTGAGATTTTGTTTTTGAAAATACAGAAGCTAATGACCCCCCACACTATGGGAATTGTCTCCCATGGTGTGGGGATCATTTTGTAGTTTTCGCTGCCCCTTACCACCAGGTTTTAGAGATGAGGGAAAACTGTCCAATCAACTGCCTAGTCGAAATTTTGAGCACGGTCGAATGGCCAAACCTCTGATTGCCCTTACTCAATTAAGGTGTTAGAGAAGTATGTCAGCGATGGAGGCAGAGTAGTCTCCATAGCTGACATACCTAAGGTTCGCCCATCTATAAATCAGACTGGAGGACATTCAGTTTGACGGCGAGGGTACTCTGTCACTGTTACGATGGATTACCCTCTTTGCCAAACTCTAATTCAGCCCCTAAGACTCAAAGGTTCTGAGGGCAGCAGGGAACCTGTAACCCTCCTACCTAGGTTAGCATTCATCACACAAGCTCATGTTATTTTAACTTCAGCTTATTACTCTGTCAGTAGTATTAAACTGTTTAGAGTAGAATCTCGCAAATCCCGAAGGTGGAAGACCCTTCTGTTTTTGTGCCTGTCTGCATGTTTACAGCGTTACCTCTCGCTGCTGCAAAGGCCTAGTTCTTAAATAATATTGGGGCATATGTACAAGGAGTTAACCCCACCAGAACGTCACTTATTTTGACGTTCTGGTGGCGTTAACTCCTTCACTTTATGTACAAGGCGGCCTTAGGCCACTTAACATGGCTTAACGCCGCCTTGTAAATAATGCCCCTAATCACGCAGCACTTAGCGTGAAAGGGGCGTGCAATGGGTGTTGCAGTGAGCATTCTGCCGCAACACCCTTTGCTTTTTGACGCTGGCCCATATTTACAAGGTAGGGGGCAGCGCCAAAAATAAGACCAGGAAATACCTGGTCTTAAAAAGGCGAAACAAGGAGAAATGTTTTTTTTCTCCTTGTATATTGCTCTTTCCACATGTGCTTCATTCTGCATCACACATAGAAAGAGCAAATCGCCTGTTAAGGTTGTTTATGTGTAGGAAGGTGTGCCTTCCTGCATATAAACAATTGCCACTGCAGCACAGGCACCCTAGCAAATTGCGCTAGGGTGCCTGCGTTGGCGCTAGGCATCTTTTTAGCACCAGCGCTAGGGGGAATGCAGGTATGCGCTGTATGTTTGTAAATACGGCGCATCCCTGCATTTTAAAACTGTCGGAACGTGGCATTACCAATTTTGGAGTAACACCGTGCTCTGCCAGTTTATTGTAAATATGCCCTATCTTTTGTTATATGCTTCTTTGTAGCTCATTTCCACCATCACTATAGCCCCAAATTACTTTCGGATTCTGGACACATATTTCGGTTCTCAGAATCTGAGAGGCCTCTTGATCTTGAATATGACCGTGTTTTGTATTATTTGGACTGAGTGATAATGGCGGCAGGTTTGGGGGATTCATGTATTTTTCACTGATTCATAATTTTGGGGGTGGCCGGCAGGAGCCTCTTGATTATTGGTGTGGAGCGTTATGCGCATGGGCATGTCTGCCAACAGACATTTCCTTTTGTTTCATTCTACTGCGGTTTATGGTTGTCTGATGCTGGGCTTCAGATGGTTGTTATGAATCCGGCTCCTCTGCTATTATGTAACTTTGATGCCTTTTTAATTCTTATGTGAGTGCAGGGATGTTCAAGTAAACGTCTTGAAATGATTATAGATATCCTGTTGAAGGGATTATGTGTGGCAGTATAAATTGAATGAACTCACTCTTCTGATGGCATAAGCTTATCTGACTTTCCAGCTTGGAACAACATTGCGCCCCTGATGGTGACAGGAGTCATGTCTAACGTGTACTTCCGGTGTAGGGCAGTGCTTAATTTGTAACATAAGGAGTGCTGGTGCCCAAAGCTCTGCTCAGAAGCCCGCAACCGGTGCTATTAAATGTCCCCACACCCAATACCAAGGCTGCGCAGTCCTGAATCCGCCTCATGCCGCTTTCATCTACTGCCAGACAACCCTTGCCCCTTTATTTCACTCTTTTTTTTGCGTTTTTTTTTATATAGTGCGAACTCGACCCGAAGATATTGGACCGCTTTACATGAGCACCAGTTATGTTACACAAGGACCCATTCATTTTTTACACAGAACCCATTAATTTTTTTGGTAGTCAGGGGAGAATAAGTGATTTGCCCAGAATCACAGGATGTTGAGCTGACGCCGAGACTCGAACCTGGTTTCCCACGTCGAAAGTCGGCAGATCTGGCCGTTGTGCCACAGCCTTTCTAGGCTCCTGCTTTCCTTCTTGCTGACCGCTTTTTCCATCTACTTTCTCGTCCTTCTTCTTTCCCGTTTTGTGTTTTCCCCTCTCTTGGTCTCGGGAATGTCTGATAAGGAAAAAATATTTGTTGGTGGGCCCCACCACCTGCTCAAATTAAGCAATGGTGAGGTGTGAGTAAACGGAACTAGATGTGCTCAAATTCGGACTGGCCATACTGTCTATCGAGGATGTGCCCTTTGGGCTTCAGACTACGAGGGTTCTTTCAGAGGTGAATGGGTTTTTCCATTACCCAACAATGCTCCCTTGGCCCCATTCTAGTCACTGCCTCCTGATGTGTGGGGCTGGTTTGAACATTTTTAGAAGGACGGAATTTGGTTTTGAGTCCAGCCCTCGCTGTCCTGTTGGGAAGGAAACTTTTAGCCAACCAGATTTACTGAAAATTGTGTTGTGCACATGAACAGTATCTGGATTAGTGACAAATGACAAACAAGTTTATTGTATAATTACTTAAAATCATTACAAGATACATAACAATGCAAATGTGATACTGGGAAGAGCACAATCAATACAAATCCTAAGAAAGGACGTGTCCTCTATGAGTACATATTCATAATATTGCCATCGGAAAATACAATTATTACAAATTTGTAAAGTTACGACATTGCTCACTTAATAAAGCACTTTGGGCCATATGTATGAAGGCAATTTTGCGATCGCAAACGCCGAAATTGCAGTGTCCAATTTATGACACAAAACACCCCTCGCAAAATAAGGAATCGCAAATTTTGCGATTCCCTATTTTGCGATTGCATTTAAGGAATCACAAATTGCGATTCCTTAAATGCAATGTAAGAAGCACAAAAAAAGTGCAATTTGGACTTAAGGAATCGCAAATTACCACCAACTTCAAGTTGGTGGTAATTTGCGATTTCTTTGAAAAATGCACTTTTTGCATTTTCAAAGTGCCATGTGACTCACATACATGCCCTTAGGGCATGTATGTTCGCCACATCTGCACCCATGCTCATTTCAGGGGTGCAACAGGGTGTCCTTTTGACACCCTGGCACCCTTGAAATTGCATTCGCAATTTGCGATTCTCTAATTGGGAATCGCAAATTGAGAATGTCTTCCCATTCAATAGGAATGAATGGGGAGGTATTCCTTAATTGCGAATCGCAATTTGCGATTCGCAATTAAGTAATATGTAGGATTCGCAAAATTTATTGCAAATCCTACATACATAGCGTTTTGCGATTCTCAAATAGCGATTCTCTAAAAATCGCTATTTGAGAATCGCTAATGTATCCTTTGATACATATGGCCCTTTATCTTTTTTTTAAAATCCTTCAATAAAAGAGACTGTGTGAGTTCTAGCGCTTATCCATTATAAAGTGCTGGGAACATTAAAGTGTGTGCAGATAACGTGTGCATGAGCAGCTCGGGGTCGTGCTGGGCATTTGAAACATCTGAAATTCACAGGTCATCAGGTGTAACAAGCAGTATACAAGAGCAACTAGAGGTCATGGTGGGAGTAATAACTGAGGACCATAAGGTTAAAGTGCAAAGTACAGTGCCTGAGGGTGTACAATTATAAAGTGCAGATGGCATGTGAGGATATAGCTGTATGTATCTATGAGCTATTGTATTCTAATGCAAAGTGCTGTAAATAAAGAAATAAAAATGGAATAGTGTTTAACTAGAATTGTGATTGTGCTGTGATATGAATTTAGAGCTGTAACTACAAATGTTGAGGTGGCAAACACAGAGTCAACTGGAAAACTTGGAGCTGTGTTGTGCACATGCCTATGTCTATCAAGTGATGTTGATGTTTTGCTAAATAGAACCTAATGGATCGGGAACTGTCCCAGTGGCTTAACGCAAAATGATCAGGGCCCCCTGCATAAAGTGATGAAGAGAACTGCATCCCTCAGGGCGCTCTTCTTTAAATGGGGAGGGAGGGGTGTGCCCCCCCAGCCTGAGCCCTTATTAGGCATTGGGGACTCCATCCCTCAGAACCGCTTGTCTTTAAATTGGGAGGAGGGCAGGCAGCCCCCCCCCTCAAGCCTTTTTTAGACCTCAGCATAGAGTGGATGTATATACTCAATGAAAAAACTCAAAGGTTAAACCTTTGGTTGAGTTAGAAAAACGTTATTCTTCTATACAAACCAAACATAAAACACAAACATTCGAAATTCTTAAGTTATGGTTCTACCTTAAATTCATAAGCTAAGGCGGAGGAGCGTCGCCCACTGCTCTCAGAGCAGGAAAAAATAAAAATAAAATGATAATAACCTTGTTATTATCATTTTATTTGTCTTCGCTACAGGGCTGGGTTAGGGCGGGCCGGGCTGGTGTCGGGGTCTGGGAGGAGTGGTTCATGCACAATCTAAGTACGCATGACGGTTTGGCGGCCATCTTGGCCCGGCCAAACAGTCATGCGCACTTTGCATTTTCCCTACCAGGCTGTAATACACAGCCTGGTGGGGAACATGCACAGGCTCCTGTCCTAGTCTGAGTGGGAGCCTCTGTGCTTCTAGGACTCGTAAGTAATGACGGAGGAGAGACGGAGGTGGCCGCGAGGAGGTATGTGTTTTTTTAATGGTTTGTTGCCCTACAACCCCTCTCTCTGTAAGCCGCTACTGTAATTTACCCACCACGTTTTATTCTTTAACTAAATTTCTAAACTTACACCTATTTCTGTAATTTATCATTTACGCAACACCTTCAAATTATTATAACTCGTACACCTCTATACACAGTGTATTCAACTCGGTAGCCACACATTACATTAACTATAACTTGCGCCTTCTCGATTCACTGCTTATACCGTTTTATATTATCTCACTTATACCATGTAAAATAATAGTATTTACAAGAACAGTTATGTCATCTTAAATCAAGTCTTTTGTGAGAACATAATGCATGGTAGAGTGTCGAGTTATAGCTGATGTAGTGTGGCTATCGAGTTGACTACAGATTGATTCTCCTTGTTCGCACCAAAATCTGCATGTCCTGGTAATTCCTGGGCATTTTTCTCCCTTTAAATTCTGGCAGGTTTGACCGGCTGAAATTTAATGGGGTGTTTTGTTTCATAACTCCCAGTAGGTCGCAAGCGTGATAAAAAACATAAAACTCATAACTCTGATATGTGTGGTAACAGCAGTTAGCAGAGAAGCCAGGAGTTTAGATATGTTTTGAAAAATGGAGGCGAAAGTTCAGCTATGCAATACAGGGCTGGCGACTGTTTTGGGAATAATCTGAGGGGAAAAAAATAGTGTTAAGTCCTGCAATTTAAAGAATAGCTGTTCGCTACCAAGGTAATATAGCTTAAGATATGAAGACAACGTATACTGAAGTTCTTCCCTTACGATTTTTTATACAAATATGGACAACTTCTACAGTTTACAGCAGTAGCACAGACCAAACTGGTTGGATTAAAAAAATGTACAATGATTTGAGTTTATTTCTCTATGGTTTAAGGTTTTTTATCTAGTCCATAGCTCATTGATATGGCAAAATTCGCACAAATTGAGAACATATCTACTGGAAATGTTCAAACTGAAATGGGATGATTTTTGGAACTATATAAGTACTAACAACTTTAATTCTCTCTCTTTGTGGTTCTACAGATACTGCTGTTTTCTACATGCCCATTATCAGGTAATGACACAATACATTACATCTGGATTATTTCGATCAAATGTGGTAACTTAATTCCACATATGAAAATGTCAATTGAACAAAACAAAATAGGCTGGCACGTATGTGGACCAATTATTTAATCGACAAATGGCTTGATCAATCTGTATAACAAGCAAATGACAAAAGGTTTATATTTTCTAGCAACCATCATACACTTGTCACAAGGCAAAGACATCAGCATAATTTATATAAAAGCTCAACATGTGTACAATGATTCACTCTTATCTTAATAGTCCATTAAATAAAGCATGCTGATTATCGATGAAAATAGGAGGATGCTTTGATTTTGACAATAAGTAGATATGTCATCGACGTTTCAGACTCTCGTTTACTGAATAATTGAGACCATCTTCAGGACTGGATTGCATAGGTAGTAGGTCGTTGACCCCTTGTTAATTCATATAGAACAGAAATAATTACATGTAGGCCGAAACAACACAAGACAGTTGCTGGTTGGTGGGAATCCACTGCTAACTTGAATGGCACATGTGTACAGTGTTTAATTTGAGCCGGTGGTTGCCGGTGGGGAGCATCAACACTTATTTTTGGGGTCCGGCACTTATTTTTCCCGCATCAGATATTTACCAAGTGCAAGAGAGGGAAGAACACACAGATCGAAAAGAGGGAGGAAGAAAAAGGCGGCAAAACCGTCACAAACAAAAAGCAGGAACCTATGAGAAAAAGGAACATGGAACGTCTGGTAGTGGATTAAAGACTATCGGCCTCGTTATTCGGCACAACGACGCTTAATTGCACCCATCGCCAGCTTCTAAGCAGAGCTTCTTATACCGGCACTTTTTCTTTCACAAATTATGCACTGCATGTGTACCACAGGAGGAATAGAAGTGCGGTGTTCACACTGTGAGGATAAGTAATAATCATCTAGCTCTGACTCAGATGCTATGTATAGACTTGTTATCTTTGATGTGAACATTTACTGTTGTAAAGCGCTCTGATACCTTCGGGTCTAGCTAGCGCTATATAAAACGCTCAATTAAATAAATAATTAAATAAATGTCTACTATACTTGTTATCTATGTTGTGAACATTTACTGTTGTAAAAGCGCTCTGACTCAGATGCTCTCTATAGGCTTGTTATCTTTGTTGTGAACATTTACTGTTGTAAAGCGCTCTGATACCTTCGGGTCTAGCTAGCGCTATATAAAACGCTCAAATAAATAAATGTCTACTATACTTGTTATCTATGTTGTGAACATTTATTGTTGTAAAAGCGCTCTGACTCAGATGCTCTCGATAGACTTGTTATCTTTGATGTGAACATTTACTGTTGTAAAGCACTCTGATACCCTGGGGTCTAGCTAGCGCTACATAAAACTCTCAAATAAATAAAAAATATAGTAGCTAAGTAAATATATATTTAAACGAGAAAAATACAAACAGAGTGCAAGCATCATATTCAAAGTACGAGCAGGTTGAATATCATTTCTGAAAAGTTAGAATTCTAAATCTGAAGGTTGATGGTAAACAACCCATAGATTTTGTGTGTGAAAAAAGGGGGTGGAGAGAACTTATTGAAAAGAAATGCTGCATGATGTCCTCTGATTCCCATAGAGAGAATAGGCATGACTTACAATAGTGATCCTTTAAAGGACAATGCACTGGGTCTGCTTGTGCGTCAGAAGTTGATCCTTTTGCAAGTGCGGTAGTTCTACAGGTTTATAAAACTGGCACATAAAAAGCCTTCACATCTGGGGACGCGTGGGAAACAAGCCTTGGCAAAGGCAATAGGTTTTGCCTATGCAAAATCTTTTGGCTTTGTCAATGTTTTTTTACATGTTGCACAGCAGTGTGAGCTGCTGTGCGAAATGGCTAAAGGTTTTTTAAAAAGCACTAGGACACAGGCAGTGTTGACCGAATCATAGCGCTTTTTTTCCTTTCTGCCACAATGTAAAGTCGCCCATCCTGCTGTGCAACATGTACAAAAAACAGTGGAGGGTGTTTGGGGGGAGAGGCAACACATCAGCAAGCTGGAGGAGGATGTGGGGATGTGAAAAACAATGAAGGGCGGGGTGGTGGGGTAAGACGGATAGGATGAAGGAGAGTTACTTTTGGACAAGCACTCAATAAGAGTGGATGTTCAAAAGTAACAACAAAGTGCCTGCAGGAGCCTGCAGCCGGTGATTGGATACTGGCCACAGGAAGCAGTACTTGGTCCATGCTACAGGCAATGGACACACAGAAAAGCCCCAGGAGGAAGCAGAGGTGAGGAGCAGGTGCTGACCAATGGCAAATAAAGAAACACAAGTGACGAGGGAGCCAACCAATGGTAAGTAGAGGTAATTAATGGGTGGGCTCTAAGCCCTTTTTATGCATGCTGTAGGCAAAACCTAAAAAAGAGTCTAGACCGAAACCTGATTGTAATTGGCAGCCATATTGGATTCTATTGATAACTCCAAACCTGAGAACACTATTAATGGAGGACAGCTACAGGGATAGTAAATAGCAAAAAATGGCATCAATCAGTCAATCAATCAGTAGATTTGTAGAGCGCTTCTTGCCATCCATGAGGGTATCCAGGTGCTGGCATGGTCCAGTTTATTAGCCGATAGCCAGGTCTTCAGGGACTTTTGGAACTCTGGAAGAGATGAGGAGGTCTGTAGATGAAAGGGTAGCTTTTTCCATGTCCTCATTGCTAGGTAGGAGAAGGAGCAACGTCTGCATCTGCTACTTTGGATGCAGGGTGAGGGTTAAAGAAAGGAATGCAGAGCAGAGGTTTCTGGTGGGCTGATGGAAGTTCAGGCGGTGGTTCAAGTAGGAGGGTCCGCAGTTATGTAAGGCATTGTATACATGGGTCAGGAGCTTAAACTGGCATATTTTCTGCACTGGGAGCCGGTGGAGTTCCCTGAGGTAAGGGGCAATGTGGGTTCATCTAGGGAGGTCCAGGACAAGTCTGGCTTCGGTATTCTGTATGGTCTGTAGTTGTCAGAAAGGTTATATGGGATCCCGGCATACAGAGTGTTGCCGTAGTCCAGTCAGCTGGAGATAAGGGGCCTGGGTGATGGAGCTTTGGGGTAGTCATTTAAATACCTTATGAAGCATGAGGATGAATGAGAAGCAGGAGAAGGAGACAGAGTTGACCTGAATCGTCATGGTTAGCTTGTTGTCCAGAATGATGCCTAGATTCCTAGTGTGGTCAGTGGGGGTAGGAGTAGGTCTGAGTTCTGAGGGCCACCAGGTCGCCCTCGGATCTGAATTCTGAGGGCCACCAGGATGTGTCCCATGGGGAGCTTTTGTTTCTGAAAAACATAAGCGAATTACAAAAATTATAGCAACATTTTGAAAATGCTAGAAAATGTATAGCTTTTTTCTCATGATCAATATCATCGTAGGGAATTAGCTTCCTTTTACACTGAGTTCTGGTTGTAAACACAAGTCATTTATAACACTTAATGACCTGTTCCCTTAATGATTGACATTGTTGTTTTCCTAATCTGTGTTTCTCGAAAGCACACTTTTCGGTAGCACATTTGTTAGACTTGGCATCTTTTGGCGTGTTTCCCCTGAGTTTTTTTGCTTTCTGACCTCTCGGTTTTTGACTCTGTGTGTGCTGGCTTCGTGTTTCTGCGCACTTTTCTCACTGCTGATCAGTGGTAAAATGCAAGTGCTCCTGTGGTAAAATGTGTTATGGATTGGTGTTTCCATGATTGGATCTTTGATTTACTTGTTAGTCCCCAGTAAAGTGCACTGAGTGTGCCAGGGCCTGTAAATCGAATGCTACTAGTGGGCCTGCAGCACTGATTGTGCCACCCACGTGAGTAGCCCTGAAAAGGTACCTCAGACCTGCCATTGCAGAGTCTGCGCGCAGTTTGTAACTGCCATGTCGACTTGGCCAGTGCACACACTGGCCGGTCCCTAACCTTCCCTTTTCTTGCATGTCAGACACCCCTCAGGTAAGCCCAAGGTACCCCTGTGGGCAGGGTGCAGTGTAAGTGAAAGGGGGACATGCCCTGGTGTGTGTGGCATGTCCTGATAGTGAATTACAGCCAATTTCGTTTTTCACTATTGCAAGGCTACCAGTTCCCCATAGGATAGAATGGGAGGTTTGTTTATAACATCTTATAAACATAACTGGCCCAGGGAATTCGGTAAGAAAATAGAATTTAGTATGCCTGAACTCAGAATCTAAAGATGCATCTTTTAGTGAAGGTGATTTTTACATTCTGTGTTTGAAAATACCACTTTTAGAAAGTAGGTATGTTCTTGCTCAGTCATCCCGTGTGCCTCTGCTGGAATGTGGATTGCCTGTCTGGGTTTTGGATGACAGAAGGCTGGGGGAGCAGGAGGGGCGCCAGATGGTCTAGGTAGGTCAGGAAAGGGCTGAAGAGACCTGGGTTACGATGGGGGAAGGGGGAGGAGATTTCCTTGCACCTCAAAGGGCCTGCTCTGCCTTTGACAAATGCCATCTCCACCTCCTGCCAGGAATTCACACCAGAGAAGGCAGAACTGGTCCTGACCGGGCACAGGCCCTCTCTGCCTAAGAGATCAAAGGAGTTTTGGACATAAATGCTGGGTCCCAGACCCCTGAACTTTAGAACTCATCTGGACAAGAAGACTGCCAAGAAGAAGAGCCGGAGAAGCTGCAAAAAGGAACGACTGCTTTGCTGGGTGCTTTGCTGGGCTGACCTGCAGTGGCTGCTTTTGTCTTGGGTAGTGAAAGGCCTGGACTGGACTTTCTGCAACCTAAATTTGTGAGTCTCTCCAAGGGCTTGAGGTAGAGCTTGCCCCCTGTTCACGAAGACTCAGGAACAGCAAAGACTTCAAGTTCTTCGACCCGCAGCACTGGGGACTGTGTGTTTTGTGCTGCAACCCGAAGAACACCAACTCGACGACGTCTACGACGCCACTGCCAACTCCGTGTCCTGAAGGCAATGCAGAGGGCACCGCCGCAATGCCGCACCGCAACCCTGGTTTCACCGACGATGCCTGTTGACGCCGCCACCGAGCCGCTGCTTGCACCGCGACCTGTGGGCACCGCACTATGCACCGCCTCGCTTCACGCCGAAGCTTTGGCACCGCAGAGGGCACCGCCGCAATGCCGCACCGCGACCCTGGTCTCACCGACGACGCCTGTTGACGCCGCCACCAAGCCGCTGCTCGCACCGCGACCTGTGGGCACCGCACTCCGCACCGCCTGGCTTCACGAGGACGCCTTGGCCTGCCTGACGCCACCACTTCCCGCCGAGATCAACGCCGCTGCTTGCACCGTGGTTCGGGGGCACTGCTCGTAAGTTACATGATGCACCGCCCTCATCCCACACCGCAGCCTTGGCCTACCGACGCCGGCACCATCGACTCCAGTTCGTCAGCCGACGACAGCGCTTCAGCAACGACGATGCCGCTGCTTGCACCGTGATCTGCCAGCACCGTGACGAGCACCGCCTTCATCTCGCACCGCGACCCTGGTCTCACCGACGACGCCATCTGATGCCGCCACCGAGCCGCTGCTCGCACCACGACCTGAGGGCACCGCACGCCGCACCGCTGCACTTCGCACCGCAGCACCCGACGCCTGCCGATGCCAGCGCTCCTGACTCCATCAGAGAGGAGATCGACCTGCACCGCGTGTGACTTCGAGGGCCCCATCGCCCTGCATCTCTGAAAGGTACTGTTTGCGGGTCTTCCCGACACCGTAGCTGGCCTGCAACCCCGCGGTCAGCCAGAACTGTTTTGGATTTGTGTGTTCACGACGCCGTGGTAGCCCGGACGGCGCTATCCACACAAGGAACTCTTTTTAATCAGCGTATTTTTGAATTGTAAACTTTTAAGTATAGTATTGTGGTTCTTTATCGTTTTTGGTCTTGGTTTAGTTATATAAAAATATTGGATATTTTTCTAAACTGGTGTGGTGTCCTTTTGTCGTGCGTACACTGTATTACTGTTGGTTATGTGCAAATGCTTTACACACTGCCTCTAAGATAGGCCTGGCTGCTCGTGCCAATCTACCAAGGGGGTGAGCAGGGGTTATTTTAGAAGTGTAACTCCCTTATCCTGACTAGAGTGTTGGTCTTTGCCTGGCTTTGGCCCGCGCCCTAGCCTACCAAGAATCCCATTTCTAACATTGGTTGTCAGCGGTGAGGATAGGACTTGCGTTTGCACTTGACTTACAGTGATTGGTGTGCACTACTACCATATCGCAGACCATTACGTACCACATACTAACCCGTTTTCTTTTAGGCCGATTTTTGTGATTTTGCCAGGTGAACTTTCTACTTCACCATGCCGGAATCAATAGCATCATCCGTTGCATCCATGGACATTGCCTTTGAGGAGGATAGGTTGGAGCTCTACACTGTGAGAGAATTGAAGTCCGTTTGCAAAAACCTAAAAGTCCAAGTCAGAGGCCTCACTAGGAAGGACGAGCTACAAAAGGCGCTGAGGGCCTGGGTAGCAGCCAGAGACGCAAGTGGGCAATCTGGTGACCTTAGTGGAGAGGCGGGGGAGCCTAGTCCTAGGGTGGATGTGCTGTTGGGAGGGGGGAACCCTTCCGACCAGGCAGCAGTGGCCTGTCCCCAGAGGAGCTGGAGGACAGGCGGGAAGCAAGGAAGTTCGAGTTGGACTCAGGATGGAAAGTGAAAGGGAGGATAAAAGAATAGCCATGGAGGAAAGGAAGATGATCTTAGATCATGAGCGAAGTCTTAAAGAACTGGAGCTAAGGAATAGAGCCAGTTCAGATGGTGGCAGCAACTCGTCAAGACAGGCAGACAGAATTGTGCACATCCCTAAGAATGTAGGCAAAGAATTCAAAAAGGGGGATGACATACAAAGGTGGTTTCAGGGGTACAAGGCAGCAATTCACATGAATGGGGTCCCCGAGGAGAATTGGGGAGCAGGATTGTGGCCTCTCTTCCCAGAAGAAGCAAGGGATACGTTAATAGCTTTGGGTAAGGGGTATCACCTCACCTATCCAGACATGAAGGACGCCCTTCTCACTAAGTATGGTCTTACTCCTGAAAAGTACAGGGACCAGTTCAGGTCCAGTAAGAAGTCTGATGCCAACACTTGGTTGGAATGTGTGGATGTGTTTTGCCGGTCACTGGATGGCTGGGTGAAGGGCAGTAATGTGACAGATTTTCAGGGGCTCTACAATTTGATTGCATGGGAGCACTTGTCTAGTCTATGTTTTGCAGATCTGCGCCAGCACCTAGTTGATAGTAAGCTGACTGACCCCAGGAAGCTTGCTATGGAGGCGGACCGCTGGGTGAGTACCAGGGTCCACAAGAAAGCGTTTGGGGGAGACTCAGCCAAAGGTGGGCAGGGTCCCCAGCAGAAAAGTGGGGGGACAAAGGTAAAACACAGGAGTTCTCTAAAGGGCCCCAAATTAACACCCAGGGTAAAGGTTCCCATCCCCCCGGAGATAAGAAGCCAGGGGTCTCATCAGGAAAGCCTGCTGAGACCGGCCCCCGCAGGTGTTTTGCATGTGACCAGGTGGGCCACATGAAGGGGGACCCCAAGTGTCCAAAGGGGGCTCAGCCACCCACCGGTGGGCAGTCCAAGGTGTTGGCTAGTATAGCGCTTGGGGAGGAGGAGTACCCACAGGAGGATGGGGATCCCGCAGAAATGACCCTCGTCTCACTAGGGGACAGCGAGATGGTCCCAGGACACCAGGTGCCCCCTAACACAAAGAAATACAGCACCTGGGTGACCATCAATGGGAAAAGGGTAGAGGCTCTCAGAGATACTGGAGCCAGTGTGACCTCAGTCCGGTGTCACCTGGTCTCTGAGGAGCAGGTAGTCCCAGGGACATTCCACCAAGTAACTGCTGTAGACAATTCAGAGCGCCAGTGTCTGGTGGCGCAGGGTCCCTTCGAGTGGGGGGGAGGTCTCAGGTCCCTTGAGGGTGGTTGTGAGCCCTTCCATGCCTGTAGATTGTCTGCTAGGTAACGACCTGGAGCAGTCCTTATGGAAGGATGTTGAGCTCAGGTCTCACTTGGAGATGCTTGGGTTGCCAGAGTGGGCATGCGTGTCCACTCGGTCAATGGCAGCCAGAAAGGGTGATCAAGAGGACTTGGAGCCTGAAACAGTGGCCCAAGTCCCTGCCAAGAGAAAAGGCAAGGGGCGCGGGAAACCGGCCCCTGAAGTTCCCACGGACCGGGAGGAGGCGGACCTTGAGGGGGACGCCCCGGTGCCTACCGGGGAACAGGTAGCTGAACTGGGGGACATCTCTGAGCTGACCCATTGGCAGCAAGAAGGGGGTCCCACCAGGGAGGAATTCTGCAAGGAGCAGAAAGAGTGCCCTTCTCTGGAGGGTCTGCGGCGGCAGGCTGCAGACCAGGCAGCAGGTGATCAGTCCGGATCACATTGGATCTACTGGGAGAATGGTCTCCTGTACAGTGAGCCTAAGGTCGCTGAGCCTGGGTCAGCCCGTGTGCTGGTGATACCCCAGCGCTTCAGGACCTTCCTACTGGGTCTGGCTCATGACGTGCCTTTGGCAGGACATTTGGGGCAGGACAAGACCTTTGACAGGCTTGTCACCCACTTCTTCTGGCCCCAAATGCGAAGGCAGTCAGATGGACATTGCAGGTCTTGCCAAACTTGCCAGGCAAGTGGTAAGAGTGGGAGGAAGGTCAAAGCTCCTCTCCAGCCTTTTCCAGTTGTTGGAACACCCTTTGAAAGGGTAGGGATGGACATTGTGGGGCCACTGGATCCCAAGACAGCCCTGATCAACAGGTACATCCTGGTCTTGGTGGACCATGCCACCCGGTACCCGGAGGCAATCCCTCTCAGGACAACGACGGCGCCAGTGGTGGGCCGGGCATTAATGGGGATCTTTTCCCGCGTGGGGTTCCCCAGAGAGGTGGTTTCTGACAGAGGGACCAACTTCATATCCAAGTATATGACATCCCTGTGGAAGGAGTGTGGTGTAATCTACAAGTTCACCACCCCTTACCACCCACAAGGTAACGGCCTGGTGGAGAGATTCAACCAGACCTTGAAAGGCATGATTAAGGGTCTAACAGAACCCCTGAGGCGTAAGTGGGACGTCCTCTTGCCATGCCTTCTCTTTG
Organism: Calotriton arnoldi; assembly: GCA_963921515.1. Taxonomy (NCBI): domain Eukaryota; kingdom Metazoa; phylum Chordata; class Amphibia; order Caudata; family Salamandridae; genus Calotriton; species Calotriton arnoldi. The sequence goes on from CAWUFW010014534.1 coordinate 305,445, forward strand.
CGCACAAGGAGGTGCCACAGAAGTCTCTTGGGTTCAGTCCCTTTGAGCTCCTGTATGGTCACCCTGTGAGAGGACCTCTGAGTTTGGTCAAGGAAGGCTGGGAGGCAGCTCCCAGGAAAACTCCCCAGGATGTGTTTAGTTACATGCTGGCCTTCAGAAACCAAACTGCCCGCTTCAGGAAACTCGCTCAGGCGAACCTGGAAGCAAGCCAGGAAGAAATGAAGAAGTGGTATGACCAGAATGCCACTCTGGTCAAATTTCAACCTGGGCAGAAAGTGTGGGTCATGGCCCCCGTGGAACCTTGTGCCTTGCAGGACAAGTGGACTGGGCCATTTGATGTGGTGGAGCGCAAAAGTGACGTCACCTACCTGGTGGATTTGCAGGCTCCAAGGAACCCTTTGAGGGTCCTCCACATGAACCGCCTCAAACCCCACTTCGAGAGGTCCGAAGTGAGCATGCTCTTGGCGACAGATGATGGAACGGAAGAGGAAAGTGAACCTCTCCCTGACCTCCTGTCTACCAAGGAGCACGATGGGTCAGTGGAAGGTGTGATCCTCTCCCCTACACTGAGCCCAGAACAGCAGAGCGATTGTCACCAGTTGTTGGAACAGTTTGTCCCTCTGTTCTCCCTGACCCCAGGTGTCACTCACTGGTGTACCCATGACGTGGACACTGGTGACAGCCCTCCTGTGAAACACAAGATTTACAGGTTGACTGACCGGGTCAAGGCCAGCATTAAAGAGGAGGTCTCTAAGATGTTGGCGTTAGGGGTGATTGAGCCTTCCAACAGTCCTTGGGCCAGCCCCGTGGTCTTGGTCCCAAAGGCTGCTGCACCCGGTGCCGCTCCAGAACTACGGTTCTGTGTGGACTACCGTGGGCTCAATGCCGTCACCAGGACTGACGCACACCCCATCCCCAGAGCTGATGAGCTCATTGATCGGTTGGGAGCTGCCAAGTTCCTCAACACGTTTGATTTAACGTCTGGGTACTGGCAGATCACCTTAACAGATGGGGCCAAGGAGAGGTCAGCATTTTCAACCCCAGAAGGAAATTTCCAGTTCCGGGTGATGCCCTTTGGGTTGAAGAATGCCCCTGCCACCTTCCAGAGGTTGGTCAACCAGGTGTTGGCTGGGCTGGAGGATTTCAGTGCCGCCTACCTGGATGACATCGCAGTGTTCAGTTCCAGCTGGGAAGAACACTTGCAGCACCTCGGTGAAGTGTTGAAGGCGCTGCGGAGGGCAGGCCTCACGATCAAGGCCAATAAGTGCCAGATCGGGCAGGGTTCGGTGGTGTACTTGGGACACCAGGTAGGAAGCGGCCAGGTGGTGCCCCTACAGCCCAAGATTGACACAATTCTGGCTTGGGAGCCCCCCAAGACCCAGACAGAGGTGAGGGCCTTCCTAGGACTCACCGGGTACTACCGGAGGTTTGTGAAGGGGTATGGCACCATTGTTGCCCCCTTAACAGAGCTGACTTACAGGAAGCAGCCCAAGAAGGTGATCTGTACTGAGTCCTGCCAGAAGGCTTTTGATGCCCTGAAGGCCGCCATGTGCACGGCCCCGTGCTCAAGGCACCTGACTTCTCCAAGGAATTCGTTGTGCAGACTGACGCTTCAGAGCATGGAGTGGGAGCGGTGCTCTCACAACTGAACGAAGAGGGCCTAGACCAGCCTGTAGTCTTCCTTAGCCAGAGACTACTCCCCAGGGAGCAGAGGTGGAGTGCCATAGAAAGGGAAGCTTCGCTGTGGTCTGGGCGCTGAAGAAGCTGAGGCCCTACCTGTTTGGGACTCACTTCCGGGTTCAGACAGACCACAGGCCCCTCAGATGGTTGATGCAAATGAGGGGTGAGAATCCGAAACTGCTGAGGTGGTCCATCTCCCTACAGGGAATGGACTTTACGGTGGAACACCGCCCTGGCACAGAACACGCCAATGCAGATGGTCTGTCCAGGTTCTTCCGCCTTAGTGAAGAGAACTCCCAGGAGGTTGGGTAGTTCTCCCTACTTTCAGCTGGAGGGGACATGTGTTAGACTTGGCATCTTTTGGCGTGTTTCCCCTGAGTTTTTTGCTTTCTGACCTCTCAGTTTTTGACTCTGTATGTGCTGGCTTCGTAGTTTCTGCGCACTTTTCTCACTGCTGATCAGTGGTAAAGTGCAAGTGCTCCTGTGGTAAAATGTGTTATGGATTGGTGTTTCCATGATTGGATCTTTGATTTACTTGTTAGTCCCCAGTAAAGTGCACTGAGTGTGCCAGGGCCTGTAAATCGAATGCTACTAGTGGGCCTGCAGCACTGATTGTGCCACCCACGTGAGTAGCCCTGAAAAGGTACCTCAGACCTGCCATTGCAGAGTCTGCGCGCAGTTTGTAACTGCCATGTCGACTTGGCCAGTGCACACACTGGCCGGTCCCTAACCTTCCCTTTTCTTGCATGTCAGACACCCCTCAGGTAGGCCCAAGGTACCCCTGTGGGCAGGGTGCAGTGTAAGTGAAAGGGAGGACATGCCCTGGTGTGTGTGGCATGTCCTGATAGTGAATTACAGCCAATTTCGTTTTTCACTATTGCAAGGCTACCAGTTCCCCATAGGATAGAATGGGAGGTTTGTTTATAACATCTTATAAACATAACTGGCCCAGGGAATTCGGTAAGAAAATAGAATTTAGTGTGCCTGAACTCAGAATCTAAAGATGCATCTTTTAGTGAAGGTGATTTTTACATTCTGTGTTTACCACTTTTAGAAAGTAGGTATTTTCTTGCTCAGTCATCCCGTGTGCCTCTGCTGGAATGTGGATTGCCTATCTGGGTTTTGGATGACAGAAGGCTGGGGGAGCAGGAGGGGCGCCAGATGGTCTAGGTAGGTCAGGAAAGGGCTGATGAGACCTGGGTTACGATGGGGGAAGGGGGAGGAGATTTCCTTGCACCTCAAAGGGCCTGCTCTGCCTCTGACAAATGCCGTCTCCACCTCCTGCAGGAATTCACACCAGAGAAGGCAGAACTGGTCCTGACCGGGCACAGGCCCTCTCTGCCTAAGAGATCAAAGGAGTTTTGGACATAAATGCTGGGTCCCAGACCCCTGAACTTTAGAACTCATCTGGACAAGAAGACTGCCAAGAAGAAGAGCCGGAGAAGCTGCAAAAAGGAACGACTGCTTTGCTGGGTGCTTTGCTGGGCTGACCTGCAGTGGCTGCTTTTGTCTTGGGTAGTGAAAGGCCTGGACTGGACTTTCTGCAACCTAAATTTGTGAGTCTCTCCAAGGGCTTGAGGTAGAGCTTGCCCCCTGTTCACGAAGACTCAGGAACAGCAAAGACTTCAAGTTCTTCGACCCGCAGCACTGGGGACTGTGTGTTTTGTGCTGCAACCCGAAGAACACCAACTCGACGACGTCTACGAAGCCACTGCCGACTCCGTGTCCTGAAGGCAACGCAGAGGGAAGCCGCACCGCAACCCTGGTCTCACCGACGACGCCTTTTGACGCCGCCACTGAGCCGCTGCTTGCACCGCGATCTGTGGGCACCGCACTCCGCACCGCCTCGCTTCACGCCGAAGCTTTGGCACCGAAGCTTTGGCACCGCCGCAATGCCGCACCGTGACCCTGGTCTCACCGATGACGCCTGTTGACGCCGCCACCGAGCCGCTGCTCGCACCGCACTCCGCACCGCCTGGCTTCATGAGGACGCCTTGGCCTGCCTGACGCCGCCACTTCCCGCCGAGATCGATGCCACTGCTTGCACCGTGGTTCGGGGGCACCGCTCGTAAGTTACACGACGCACCGCCCTCATCCCACACCGCAGCCTTGGCCTACCGACGCCGGCGCCATCGACTCCAGTTCGTCAGCCGACGACAGCGCTTCAGCAACGACGACGACGCTGCTTGCACCGTGATCTGCCAGCACCGTGACGAGCACCGCCTTCATCTCGCACTGCGACCCTGGTCTCACCGACGATGCCATCTGACGCCGCCACCGAGCCGCTGCTCGCACCGCGACCTGAGGGCACCGCACGCCGCACCGCTGCACTTCGCACCGCAGCACCCGACGCCTGCCGACGCCAGCGCTCCTGACTCCATCAGAGAGGAGATCGACCTGCACTGCGTGTGACTTCGAGGGCCCCATCGCCCTGCATCTCTGAAAGGTACTGTTTGTGGGTCTTCCCGACACCATAGCTGGCCTGCAACCCCGCGGTCAGCCAGAACTGTTTTGGATTTGTGTGTTCACAACGCCGTGGTAGCCCGGACGGCGCTATCCACACAAGGAACTCTTTTTAATCCGCGTATTTTTGAATTGTGAACTTTTAAGTATAGTATTGTGGTTCTTTATCGTTTTTGGTCTTGTATAAAAATATTGGATATTTTTCTAAACTAGTGTGGTGTCCTTTTGTAGTGCATACACTGTATTACTGTTGGTTATGTGCAAATGCTTTACACACTGCCTCTAAGATAGGCCTGGCTGCTCGTGCCAAGCTACCAAGGGGGTGAGCAGGGGTTATTTTAGAAGTGTAACTCCCTTATCCTGACTAGAGTGGTGGTCTTTGCCTGGCTTTGGCCCGCGCCCTAGCCTACCAAGAATCCCATTTCTAACAACGTTCCAAAGTGATTTTTTTCCCATTGAATATTCCTCTACTAAGGCACCTCCTTTAAAGGATCACTTTTGTAAGTCAAGTCTAGTCTTCTCTAGTCTCTAAAGTTATTACAGAAAACAACTCAAAAGGAAAACAAAGCACATGACAACTCCAAAAAATAACATGGCACAAAAAAACACAAGAAAGTAATCAATAAAGATCTCAGCACAACAACAGGATAACACAACAGCAGAAAGCAATAATGCAACACAAAAACACAACAACACAAAAACACTGTACCATCACAACTATAAATTAATGCAACCTAAAAGCACAACATACATAAGCAACACAGCGGTGCATTACAGAAGTAACAGAATGAAATGATACAAAATAACACAGTAAAACTCTTTAATGACAGAATAATGGCACACCAAATCACTGTGACCAATAAAAAACCAACACAAAACACCACAATAACACTCCTTTACATCAACACAACAATATGCCACAAAGCAACACGAAACAATAAAAGACAACAAAAGTGCAACAATAGTGCAGACAATAACATGCCGAACACAAACCACGATACAATCTAAAACAACACAATTGTAAATGTATGCAGCCATGTTATTTTGTGTTGGTGTACAATTGTTTTGTTGTGTCAGCATACTGGGTTATATTGGTGTGCTGTGACGTTGATGAGTTGCATCTCAAAAAGCCTAATTCTTTAAAAAAAAAAAAGCAAAATAAAAATACATACACATATCCATAAATGTAGGAGCATTTAATAAGCCCCCTTCATCCATTGGTGTGTTCAGGTGTCAGTCACATTTAGCGTCCTTTTGCGGTAGCATACAGTAAAGGGCAATGGGTCAGCCCACTTCGTCCATGGGCTGTCTTGCACTGTGAATGATGTAATTTTCCAATCACAAAGGAGGGACTCTGGCCTTTTTAGACAGTTCCAGCATACGTGCCCAAACTTAGTAAAGATACAGAAAGTATGCTGTTCCTAAATACGAGACAAGGGAAAACTAGGGGAACCGGTTTTGCGTGGTCATGAGAAGTAGAGGACGGGGATTCCTCCTCTTGGAATTTGGGGCCCTCACACACCCGGCTGGGTGTCATGCTTCATCATAGGGCTGCTCCTCGTCAGGTCGGCGCTGCAATACCTGACGGGCTCCCTATGAGGGGCTTGTGAGAAGTTGGCCTGGTATATGCTGTCCACTAATTAAAGTGGGCACCTTGCACCAGTCCAAACGACCCTTATTGTTGATTAGGTTAAAGACAACCTTTATTGAAAGCTATCCTAGTGGTAGCTATGGAGAGCAGCCTTCAGGCTAAGTCTCGAAGGAATGTAAAGCAGTCTGTTTTACCAGATCATAACCTCCTGAATGACCAAATGAAAGGAGAACCACGCAAGGAATATATAAAATATATGTATTTATTACTAAACACTCTCTACTAACCTCTTTATGAGATTAGACAACAAAGCACACAATATTAAATCACTAGAACGACAGTAAATAGCACAATACACAGCGGGGTCCAGGGGGAGACCAAACCATATACTAAGAAAGTGGTATAACAACCACGACTTGACTAGACACAGTGCCTAGAGCACGTAGAATCGCTGGGACCTCAAGGAACCACCCAAGGTAGTGACGCAGGGGACCCACGGAGGACGGGTGCAGTGTGTGAACACAGGCGCGAGCTCCGTACAACTCTATGGGAAAGTCGCGGTTGGAAATTTAAAGATTAAGAGCACTTCGGAGAGGACTTTAAGCAAACCCAGCTAAACATAGAAGGTTCTAAGGCCAGCACCCTTGAGACTACCGAGGTACCCGTGTTACCTATCCCAGAGGAGCCGGGTGCATAGGGGTCAAGTGATGTCGGAAACCTTCGTCGTTTTCAATGGCGTGATGCGAAAAAGTACTGCTGAAGGAAGATGAAAAGTGTCCGGGGTGATCCAAGCCTGGATTGGAGATGAGAAGAACCTGAAAGCAGAGGGGACAGAGTCTGGGTCACTTCACAGTGACCAGGGACACAATAAACGAATGCCCACCGATGTCGGGTGCTTCAGGTGAGAAGAGGTGAAGCTTGACTCTGCAGCCACGGGGACCAGGAGATGTCGACGATGACCAAAGTCTGGAGGTGAGATTCTCCACAAAGGATGTTGAGTGCTGGGGGGTCAGTGTCCGGATTGAACACCAACAAGCCTTGGCAACTGCAACCCACGTGGACAGAGGAAAGATGCTTCTGTGAGGACCAGCAAGGTCCTGGGGACTCTCCAAGCTATGGAGAGTCAGGGCATGTCTGGAGCAACTACAAAAGCCCACGGAAAGTCAAAGTTACCTTCACAGGGACCCACAGGCCAACGGACCAAGGATCGCGAAGGGACCTCAAGCTGAATCACTAAATACCAGCCCACGGAACACTCGTGGAGTGTAGGCCGGAAATATTCAGTGGAATTACTGCTCGGGGTCAGGACTACAAGTAGCCCAAAGCACAGCTTCAGGGATTGCCGAAAAGCATATGCTGCTGCAAATGTACACGGTGCACAGGGGTACGGGTTGCACGGTCTCCACGAGGGATACAGGCTTCAGATTAGCTGAGAGCACAGATCAACCTCAGAGACCTTGGGACCCCACCTCCTGTGTTGCAGAAATCTTTGGAGTCCTCAGGAGCTTGGGAGATGCAAACCGGTCAGATGCATTTAGGTGCCTGCCTTGCAGGGGAGTAACTCCTTTACTCCAAGGGAGATTTCTTCAGTCGTCCAGCGTCGTGCAGCTCGTTGAAGTACTTGGTTTCTGTAGCAGAGTTTAGTCCAGGTAAAATCTAAAGTCCTGTAGTCAGGGGTTCCTACTTTATACCCAAGGAAGGGGTGGGACAAACTCTGGGGACCCACCTATGGGAGGGTCAGGACAGAGGGGTGGCTACACCCATGTCCTTTGTCCAGTTTCACACCAGAGCAGGAGCAAATGGCTCCTGCAACCGGTTTGAGCTGGACTATGCACAGGGACACCAAATGTGCCCCCAGTGCAGACATGAAAGCACTCTCAGAGTGCACCCACCCAGCCCCAATACACTAAAGCCTGTCTGGGAGGTGGTCACACCTCCCTGTGACAGGAAACCTATTGTCCAACCTTCCCCTGCCGGAGTTTCGTCCAGCAGCAGGAAGGCAGACTCGTGTCTGTGGCTGGCAGCATCCATTTTGTGATGCCAGGGTAAAGAAAGCTGGTACCGGGTGTACCGGTGTTGTCATATTTCTCCCTCTAGGAGGGTGGAATCATACCTCCCACACCAGTTACTGGTGTGGAGGCATGATTCCAAGGTGTTTGACACCAAACACGACATGTTTCCATGCAGCCGTTTTAAAGTTAGCATTTACCGCGAGGTTATAATGCACTTAAGTATATATGGTTGGCTGCATCACAAACAACCCCGGAATATAGGTTCCGAAGGCTGCAGAGGGGCTCTGCTCATGCATGGGCACCCTCTCACATAAAACCCAGCACCCTGCCTTCAGCATTGATAAGGCCTGCCATAGGGGTGACTGATAGGTTTATATGTGCAGTGATTAGGATAGATATAGTGAACCTATATCTAAGTAAGGGGTGCATGCACCATCTTACACAGGCTGCAGTAGCAGACCTGTGGTGCCATTTTGAAGGGTGTCTCGGGGGTGGCACAATACATGCTGCAGCCCCTGGGAGGCCTCTGGGGTACCTAGGCCCTGGGTACATAGTATACCATATACTAGGGACTTATAAGGGTACCCCAGAATCCAATCTGGAGTGTACCTAAAGTACATGCACAACCAATTTAGGGAGTAAGCAGATAAACTGGGGTCCTGATTAGCAGGATCCCAGTCAGACTAGTCAAAAACCAGCAAAACACCAGGAAAAAAGTGGGGGTAACCATGCAGTCAGATTCCACCTTCCTACATAGCCCCCCCAAACGAAAGGAGATAAGGCTAACCTTGCCCAGTTGAGACTTTATTGACTAAGTGGCCATATAAGGAAGATCCTGCACTAGCATGGATACCCCCTGTCTTATGGTCCACTAAGGAGTCCCTACCCTTAAGGGTATTGGACTTTCTCCAAAAGTTGGGATTACTACCTGTAGTGCGTTTTGGCAAAGAAAAAGGCTGGTGGGGTGTCTGAGTAGAGAAGTGAGGCCCTAATAAAGTTGGTCTCATCTTCCTCAGAGCACTGGTCACCATGGAGGCCTTTCTTTCCACGGCTGAGTTGTATCTGGCCCTAAGGGTCAACCTCTGGCTGCCTACAGCTGGGGGTTGGGTCCCTTTGGTTGGAACACTAGAGGGAGAGGGTAGGTTTGGAACCATTTGGTCCCAGGTTTGCCCTTGCCCAATAGAGTCCATCTGGGGGTGGTCCCTATTCAATGGTAAGAGGGATCCCTCAGTGGGTTGAGAAATTTTCACCTGGCTAAGGCTACTAGACTGGGTGCCCCTAATCTGTTGATGAGGGTGTTGCTCTGGGCAGTGGGCCCTTAGGGGTCCACTGACCTTCCTGACCTCTGCAGCCCTAGGCTGATTGAGGTAGGGTAGAGAGGGGCAGGATACCTGCTCCAGACTGGGTACCACCTTGGAAGAGTCCCCTGCCATCAGAGGTGTTGCCAGGCCAGGCCTGACCACCTCTGGGGCAGTTCCTTCACTAGGGGTAGGATCAGTTCCCTGAGGAAGCTGACCCTTACCTATAGTCTGGGGGGAAGAAGACTTTTCTTCAACCCTTCTGCTCTCTGGTGGAGTAGAGTGGGCCACTCTTTCAGGCTCCACCACTCCAAAATTTCCCTGGGGTTGGGTTGAGGCCCTATGGGTCCCACCAACTTTCTCAGGGAGGCCTAACATTCTTAAATGGGCCTGGTATTCAACTTCAGCCCAGGCTGAAATCTCTAGATCATTACCCAACAGGCAATCTACAGGCAAGTTTGGGGACACTGCCACTCTCTTTGGGCCAGTGACCCCTCCCCAGCTGAGATTGACTATGGCCATGGGATGATCTGTCCTGATATCATCAATGTTGGTCACCTGGTACTTAAACTCAGGTAGAAGCTGTTGAGGGGGTACTAGGTTCCCTGTCACCATGGTGACACTAGTCCCTGTGTCCCTGAATGCCACAGCTTTCTAACCATTTATTAGTGGCTCCTGTCTGTACTTGCCCAAAGAATTAGGACTGACAGTAAAAGTGGCAAATCCCATGCCACCATCACAGACTGAGGAGGCCTGTGAGGGGGACCTTTCTAAACCATGGTCCACCTCAGTTCTCCATGAGAACCCACCTAACTTTTTGGGTGCACTACTACCACCTGGGGGATTACTGCATGTAGTACCAGGAGGAGTGGTAGTATTGCTGGGAGGAACATTTTCCTTATTGCTGGCCTTAGGGCAAATGGGGTCATTTTTCCAGTGGCCAGGCTTCTTACAGACATGGCAATAAGGTTTCTTTTCAGGGGAGGAAGGAGTTTGGGACCCACCCCCAGAAGAGGACTTTTGGGGCCCTGTAGTGGATTTATCTTTTGATTTATCCCCACCTTTCTCTTGGTTCTTGGAAGAATCTTTCTTCTGGTCACCACCCTGATTCTTTGGCTTTACTCTGGTTCTGACCCATTTATCTGCCTTCTTGCCCAATTCTTGGGGAGAAGTCAGATCTGAGTCCACCAGGTACTTGTGTAAAAGCTGGTTTTGACAATTATTAAGGATCTGCTCCCTCATAATCAAATTGTACAATCCTAAAAAGTCATGCACCTTGCTGCCATGTATCCAACCTTCCAGAGCCTTAGTAGCACAATCTACAAAGTCAACCCAGTCTTGAGTCTGTGCCTTTTGGGTATCTCTGAACTTAATCCTGTATTGCTCAGTGGTTAAGCCAAACCCATCAATCAGAGCACTCTTCAAGACTTTGTAATTATCAGCATCCTCTTCTCTAACAGTGAGGAGCTTGTCTCTACCTTTGTCTGCAAAGGAGAGCCACAAGATTGCTGCCCACTGCTCCTGAGGGACCCTCTGTACTTTACAGGCCCTCTCCAGTGCAGTTATCCATTTGTGGATGTCATCCCCACTCTGGTAGGGAGGGACAATCTTGTTCAGGTTCCTATGGTCATGAGTATGTTCTCTACCTCTAGGGACACTGTTGCTGCCACCATGGGGCTCTAGCCCCAACTTCTTAGAAGCTCTCTGAAGCTCCAGGGATTCCCTATCTAAGGCCAATTGCTCTCTCTTGATTCTGAGCTTAGCTCTCTCAAACTCAAGCAGTTGGCACTTCCTCTCATAAGAGGACTCCCTTTTATGAGAAGCAGAGGTCCTATGAGAAACAGAGCTCCCTACAGAAGTACCAGAATGATTAGATTCCTGAGAAGGAGATCTTGAACATCTTGGTAAACTGTTAACCCTTCCAGGTGGGGTAAAGAGAGGGCCACTGAGGCCTTCTCCCTCACCTTCAGGAAGAATTGGATTGTCCAGGTTAGGATCAGTTTGATCCTCCTGGCCAGCATCAGAGTCCAGGTCATAGAAGTTTTCACTTCCTGGCCTTTCCTCTTCTGCTGTCCCACCCAACTTGCCTGCCTCGTCAGACCCTGGGGTCTTTCTGAGGTCATCTAAAAGCAAAACCTCTATGAGGCGTTGAGTGTTTGGGTTTTTCCCTGTCTTCAGTTTCCTAGATGTACACATGGTTCTCAGTTCCTGAAATGAGATATGGTCATACTTAGTTGGCAGAGGCCAACTGACTTCTGGCCTGGAAGACATACTAGTGTTGTGTGGTGTAGGCACCTACCTAACCTAATGGGAGCTACTAAACTCTCTTGAGTTGGAGAAAGGGTGTGCTAGACCCTTGACTTACCCAACTCTAAGTTCAGTAGAACTTACTTTATTCTAGTCTTGATTTATATGTACCTAAGTACCTTTAGTGGTTTTCAGTTAGTCACTCAATGAGATTATCTGGTAAAACAATAACAAGCTTGAATCCCAACCGCTGCACACCAATGTGAGAAGTTGGTCAGGTATATGCTGTCCACTAATTAAAGTGGGCACCTTGCACCAGTCCAAGTGACCCTTATTGATGATTAGGTTAAAGACAACCTTTATTGAAAGCTATCCTAGTGGTAGCTATGGAGAGCAGCCTTCAGGCTAAGTCTCGAAGGAATGTAAAGCAGCCTGTTTTACCAGATCATAACCTCCTGAATGACCAAATGAAAGGAGAACCACGCAAGGAATATATAAAATATATGTATTTATTACTAAACACTCTCTACTAACCTCTTTATGAGATTAGAGAACAAAGCACACAATATTAAATCACTAGAACGACAGTAAATAGCACAATACACAGCGGGCTCCAAGGGGAGACCAAACCATATACTAAGAAAGTGGTATAACAACCACGACTTGACTAGACACAGTGCCTAGAGCACGTACAATCGCTGGGACCCCATGGAACCACCCAAGGTAGTGACGCAGGGGACCAACGGAGGACGGGTGCAGTGTGTGAACACAGGCGCGAGCTCCGTACAACTCAATGGGAAAGTCGCGGTTGGAAATTTAAAGATTAAGGACACTTCGGAGAGGACTTTAAGCAAACCCAGCTAAACATAGAAGGTACTAAGGCCAGAACCCTTGAGAGTACCGAGGTACCCGTGTTACCTATCCCAGAGGAGCCGGGTGCATAGGGGTCAAGTGATGTCGGAAACCTTCGTCGTTTTCAATGGCGTGATGCGAAAAAGTACTAATGCCGGGAAGATGAAAAGTGTCCGGGGTGATCCAAGCCTGGATCGGAGATGCAAAGAACCTGAAAGCAGAGGGGACAGAGTCTGGGTCACTTCACAGTGACAAGGGGCACGATAGACGAGTGCCCACCGATGTCGGGTGCTTCAGGTGAGAAGAGGTGAAGCTTGACTCTGCAGCCACGGGGACCAGGAGACGTCGACGATGACCAAAGTCCGGAGGTGAGCTGTCCCACAAAGGATGTCGAGTGCTGGGGGGCCAGTGTCCGGATTGAACACCAACAAGCCTTGCCAACTGCAACCCACACGGTCAGAGGAAAGATGCTTCTGTGAAGACCAGCAAGATCCTGGGGACTCTCCAAGCTATGGAGAGTCAGGGCACGTCTGGAGCAACCAGGAAAGCCCAGGGAAAGTCAAAGTTACCTTCACAGGGACCCACAGGCCAACGGACCAGGGATCGCAAAGGGACCTCAAGCTGAATCACTAAATACCAGCCCACGGAACACTCGTGGAGTGTAGGCCGGAAATCTTCAGTGAAATTACTGCTCGGGGTCAGGACTACAGGTAGCCCAAAGCACAACTTCAGGGATTGCCGAAAAACATATGCTGCTGCAAATGTACACGGTGCACAGGGGTACGGGTTGCACGGTCCCCACAAGGGATACGGGCCTCAGATTAGCTGAGAGCGCAGATCAACCTCAGAGACCTTGGGAACCCACCTCCTGTGTTGCAGAAATCTTCGGAGTCCTCAGGAGCTTGGGAGATGCAAACCGGTCAGATGCGTTTAGGTGCCTGCCTTGCAGGGGAGTAACTCCTTTACTCCAAGGGAGATTTCTTCAGTCGTCCAGTGTCGTGCAGATCGTCGAAGTACTTGGTTTCTGTAGCAGAGTTTAGTCCAGGTAAAATCTAAAGTCCTGTAGTCAGGGGTTCCTACTTTATACCCAAGGAAGGGGTGGGACAAACTCTGGGGACCCACCTATGGGAGGGTCAGGACAGAGAGGTGGCTACTCCCATGTCCTTTGTCCAGTTTCGCACCAGAGCAGGAGCAAATGGCTCCTGCAACCGGTTTGAGCTGGACTATGCACAGGGACACCAAATGTGCCCCCAGTGCAGACATGAAAGCACTCTCAGAGTGCACCCACCCAGCCCCAATACACTAAAGCCTGTCTGGGAGGTGGTCACACCTCCCTGTGACAGGAAACCTATTGTCCAACCTTCCCCTGCCGGAGTTTCGTCCAGCAGCAGGAGGGCAGACTCGTGTCTGTGGCTGGCAGCATCCATTTTGTGATGCCAGGGTCAAGAAAGCTGGTACCGGGTGTACCGGTGTTGTCATATTTCTCCCTCTAGGAGGGTGGAATCATACCTCCCACACCAGTTACTGGTGTGGAGGTATGATTCCAAGGTGTTTGACACCAAACACGACATGTTTCCATGCAGCCGTTTTAAAGTTAGCATTTACCGCGAGGTTATAATGCACTTAAGTATATATGGTTGGCTGCATCACAAAGAACCCCTGAATATAGGTTCTGAAGGCTGCAGAGGGGCTCTGCTCATGCATGGGCACCCTCTCACATAAAACCCAGCACCCTGCCTTCAGGATTGATAAGGCCTGCCATAGGGGTGACTGATAGGTTTATATGTGCAGTGATTAGGATAGATATAGTGAACCTATATCTAAGTAAGGGGTGCATGCACCACCTTACACAGGCTGCAGTAGCAGACCTGTGGTACCATTTTGAAGGGTCTCTCAGGGGTGGCACAATACATGCTGCAGCCCCTGGGAGGCCTCTGGGTTACCTAGGCCCTGGGTACATAGTATACCATATACTAGGGACTTATAAGGGTACCCCAGAATCCAATCTGGAGTGTACCTAAAGTACATGCACAACCAATTTAGGGAGTAAGCAGATAAACTGGGGTCCTGATTAGCAGGATCCCAGTCAGACTAGTCAAAAACAAGCAAAACACCAGGAAAAAAGTGGGGGTAACCATGCAGTCAGATTCCACCTTCCTACAGGGCTCTTTGGCGGAGATCTTTTATTTCAAATTGCCGTTTGGTGCTGTGTGGGTGAGGGGCCTAACCAGTGTAGATGAGTGAGTGGAGGTGTGTAACCTGAAGGAAGTTTAAAACAGGTTTGGAAGTACCAACAAAAACAATTTTAATCAATAGGTCTCCCAACCTGATTAAAAGAAACAAAGGCGCATGTCTGAGGTTATGTCTCAGGTAGGGCACTCTACTGTGTGGTCAACATGTTTCTCGCCTGGTAGTCAATCAATCTGGTGGCGATTCGTCAGGACCTTCTAAAATCAAATCTATCTACATAGGGTGGTTATATGGTGTAATCTACCTCTTTAAACCAGCCTAACACATACTATGTGTAGTACCAACCCCAGTCGGGTTTCTCATTTTACTTCATCAATACCCGGCAGGTATACCCACTTCTGCCGATCCCGGCAGAAGTGGGTAGGTCAGAGAGCCTGTTGCTGATTCAGCAAACTACGGGACCGATTCACAGAACTAACTTAAGACAAAATCCTAAACTTACTACCATTTTGGTATTCACAGAAGGCACTTACTCATTTTGGTATTCACAGAAGGCACTTACTCATTTTGGTATTCACAGAAGGCACTTACTCATCAATGAGTAAGTGCCTTCTGTGAATACCAAAATGAGTAAGTGCCTTCTGTGAATACCAAAATGGTAGTAAGTTTAGGATTTTGTCTTAAGTTAGTTCTGTGAATCAGGCCCTGTATAGGGAAATTCCTTGTGTGATACCTGCCGGGTATTGATGAAGTAAAATGAGAAACCCGACTGGGGTTCGTCATGTTCTATCAGGTACTACACATAGTATGTGTTAGGCTGGTTTAAAGAGGTAGATTACACCATATAACCACCCGTGTGTAGATAGATTTGATTTTAGAAGGTCCTGACGAATTGCCACCAGATTGATTGACTACCAGGCGAGAAACATGTTGACCACATAATAGAGCGCCCTACCTGAGACATAACCTCGTACATGCGCCTTTGTTTCTTTTAATCAGGTTGGGAGACATATTGAATAAAATTGTTTTCGTTGGTACTTCCAAACCTGTTTTAAACTTTCTTCAGGTTACACACCTCCACTCACTCATCTACACTGGTTAGGCCCCTCACCCACACGGCACCAAACGGCAATTTGGAATAAAAGATCTCCGCCAAAGAGCCCCTCATAGGGAGTCCGTCAGGTATTGCAGCGCCGACCTGACGAGGAGCAGCCCTATGATGAAGCATGACACCCAGCCGGGTGTGTGAGGGCCCCAAATTCCAAGAGGAGAAATCCCTGTCCTCCTACTTCTCATGACCACGCAAAACCGGTTCCCCTAGTTTTCCCTTGTTTCGTAATTAGGAACAGCATACTTTCTGTATCTTTAATGATGTAATTTTGCTATACACAGCTGCCCAAAAAGGAGTGTCCTTCAGTGCCACATTAGTGTCAGCTGGGACAGTCCTTTATTGTTATATTTTTTTGTATGTTTGCCAATTTGTTTTCCATATTCATATGTTTTCAATAAAATAATCAATAAATAAATATTACATATTCGAAAATGCAAGACTATTGGCTTTGCCAAGGGTTGTTTCTAGTTCCTATGGCAGTCAGTTTTAAGTTGGCAATATCCATAATGGTCATTAACCATTAAAGTTCTAGGAACTTAGGGCCAGATGTACAAAGGTTTTTTTGAGGTTGCAAATGGCTCGGCTCGTTTTGCAGAATCAGGCCGTTTGCAATCGCAAAACAACTTATTTAAATGTACAAAAGGCAAAATGTGCATTAGTGGTTTGCTATTTGGAAGGGGCGTGTTTAGAGCGTCCCTTCCACACACTGATTCCCAGCTGCATGTGTTAATGTTTTGCAACCGAATTCCAGTCGCAAAACATTAATACTTTACCACCAATTGAAAAGTGGTGGTAACTCATTTGCGAACAGGAAGGGGTCCTCAAGGGACTCCTTCCCCTTTGAGAATGTTAAAAATATATATTTTTAAGAGTAGGCAGTGGTCCTAGGGATCACTGCCTACTCTTAAAAAATGAAAGTTACATTTTTCATTGTGTTTTTTTAAATGCATCCCGTTTTCCTTTAAGCAAAACGAGTTGCATTTTTAAAAATATGATTGTTTTATTTAAAAAGCAATCACACACATGGTGGTCTGCTGACCTCAGCAGGTCATCATACCTGTGATGGCTGTCATTCCTAATGAGTCGCAAATTGTGCCCTACATCATTAATATTAATGCAGTAGGTCGATTTGCGACCCACTAGGAATGACTAAATTAAAACTAAAACTAAAATACGCTTAGAAAAGCTATTACCAAATCGCTATTTGGAAATCGCTATCCTAAAGTTATTTGATCGAAAGTGAAAGGAAAGAGCAATGTTATGTGTAGGGAAAGAGCAAAAGTAATTTGAATGATGAACAAAGATTAAAAAAAAAACATGCAAACGGCCACCTTAAAAAAAAAGTGTAGTGCTTAGAGGCGTTTAGCACAAAGTTATGATGCGGGCGCATTTAAGATAAGGACTGCTTCCTTTCACCGTTTCAGAATCAGTCCTCTGGTAATCAAGTGATCTTTTCCAGATCTATCAGTTATACTTCTGTCAATGATTGGTAACAATGTAACCGAACAGATATTGACACGTCGACCCTTCATCTTAGTTTGCTCTGCAACAATTGGTAAATTAAATTAAGTGTAGCTCAGTGGATCTAAGCCAGGGCTACAAAGATAGCGACCAAAACCTTTGGGTAGAGGGTGTGGTGTTAACTGCAGAGCTGGCAACTTTGGAACTGGGGAACCTTTTGAGCCTCGGCGTCGGCTCAACATACTGTGATTCTGGGCAAATCACTTAATCGCCCCTTGCCTAAAAACATGAATGTGACCTTGTGTAATGTAACTGCTGCTAGTGTAAAGCTCGTTAATACCTTTGGGTCGCATGCGTGCTATATAAAACTGCTTATTAAAAAGTTGCTCAAAGGTGACCTTGGAACCTAAACTACAGAAAGAAGGGCTGTTGTTTGGTAAACGGGGCAGTGTCGTTAGTTTGGGGGCCAATATCTTGTAAAAGTCTGGTCTGCATTTACATTTTTTAGATGGCAAGATGACTCATTGTGCTAGATTGCACAGATTGGGGCGCCTTGATTATGGTGCTACTGCACCATTAGACAATGGTAGCTCCAGAAACCTAATTAGTACTACAGGTGTTTGGTTCAACCAGTTCCCGGCTCTTGATGACCCGCTCTAGTCAGCAGGACATGTCTCAAGCGAGAAACCCTATTGCGCCTCCATCGGGCACCTTCTACAGTGTTGTTTACTGCGAGAAGCCATGGCCGTCACTGGTGAGGGGGCAGCTAATTTACCTGTGCACTGCTGCATCGGAAGTGACCACACCTCAGCTGACAAATGAAAGGATTAATGACCTATAGCGTTGTTTATCAAGAGAATGGGTGTCGAAGGGAAATGGGCGCTCATATGACAGTCACAGCAGTAATATATCTTCCTCAAAATGATATGGCGGTGCTCTCAAAGCAGGGAGCGGTACACCCAACACCCCCAATTGCAATCCTGGGATTGACCAACAGAACTTGACAATATGAGTCACATGCAATATATTATGAATCGGAGTACAAAAACTTTTTCAACGACAAGCGATTCGTCTTTTCTTGGGTTGTGGATTTATTTTCAGGTGCTGTAACCTCTTCTCAGAACTTTAGCCAACACGTGTTTCGTCGTATGGGCGGTGTCCCCACGACTTCATCAAGGCTAAAAAGAGGATAAGAAATAGCTACCGTCACAAACTTGATTATAATGCAATTTAAAACAGAGTGGTTCATAGCCACTCACTTAGTGACAGTAGTGCATAATATCACCCCAAATTGTGAGTATAGTCACCTAGTTGGGCAGTTTGTTTGCTTTCACTATGTGTGGCATGTGCAAATGGGCATCAGACAAAACCAAACAATTCGGAACAGACCTAAAGAACATGTAAGAGATTTCTACTAATATCAATTGCAATACTAAGTATGTTATATATGTGATTACCTGTAAGTGTGACTGGATATATGTGGGGAGCACAATTAGATGCCAGAAGGAAAGAGTGAGTGAACACATGCAGGAATTCAAACATGCGGATGATAGATATCCGATAGCAGTTCATGTCATGAACTGTAATGCACAGGGGCACAACAAAAGTTTCGGATTCTATGGACGTCTTGCTTGTCGTTGAAACAATTTTGTACTCAGATTCATAATACATTGCGTGTGCCTCACATTTCAAGACCTATAGTGTTGGACTGGCTTTTTGGGCAGTCTGGCGCTGCCAGATGGTTCAGCTTGAAATGGCCAGTGTGGGGGGCTGTTATTTTTGGTACCGCCACAGCCCATAGGACTAAAAAACAATCCACACACTAGTCCTTTGAAGGACTGTAAAGCCAGCTCAACAGTGATGACCTGCAGTGAAATGAGAATAAGGTCTGACCTTGCCCTTGTGATTTCAGCCTCAGGAGGAGAGGTGCTTTTCTGGAGTCACTCAGGCCTCTTGTAGTAGTAGGGAGTAAGGCTGCAAAGGATGCTCTCCTGCATAGAGCGCCCCTTCAAGATGTGCACACTGTAAACATGGGTTACGCTGAAGTATGACATTTCCTCCTCCAATTCAATAAGCATTGATAATGTCAATCATTTTGGCTTTATGTAGTAAAAACATTTCTGTGTCTGTTGAAAAACCGAGGCAAATAGGCAAAGTGCCTTCAAATGGAGGAGAAGGCAGACAGGTTGGGAAGAAGGTGGCTTAGAAGAGGAACAGTGTTGCTGTAGCACATTGTTTATTCGTAATGCACAAACAAGTGCCATCAAGACAGTTTCACGGTGCCTCTAATTGAAATTCGAAAATATTACATATTACAAATACTTATGCAGTGGTTTACACTGGTGTACCACCACTCAGTGCTTAATTTGAGCCGGTGGTTTCCGGTGCACTGGCACTTAATTGTCAACACCGCACTTATGACAGCTGCCACGTGGTGGCGCTGTCTGTCTAAGTTAGAGATGCTCAGAACCACAGTCAGTTTATTATTAATATAATATATACTAAAAATGAGTAAGCTGCAGTGGCCTCCTGACGAGGGCCCTGGCACTCAGTTTTTTTTTTAAATTAAGCACTGATGTCCTTGGCACACCTTGGTTTGTTAATGAGCCTGAAGTAGAAATTCACTAGCAACCTGCAAACCTGGGATTTGAATCGAAATCCTAACAGCTTAACTCAGCTTTTGATCCTCTAGAACAGGGGTCTTCAAACTGGGTTGCGGGGGTGGGCCCCCCTAGGGTGGCCTCAAGTGATCCCATGGAGGGCGCCAGACTCTGGCCAAAAGAACCATTATGCTGATAACTGTGCTTTGTTTTCAGTAGAAAAAGAATGAGCTTCAATAAGCCGCTCTGTAATAGGCCATCACTAACATCTTTTGTCATTTATATCCTGGCTGGGAGAAGGTGTCAAATGGGAAAGGACTCCAAATATTCATCCAAACCAGAATTTAACTGCGATGTTAAATAAGTCTCGGCCAGTTTAATAGAATTATGAAAAATTACGAGGGGGGGCCCTGGTGATTTTTTTCCCCACTGGAGGGGCACGGCATTAAAAAGTTTGGAGACCACTGCTCTAGAGGTTGGTGCAATGAGAACCAATGGAGCTGTGATTATACTAACACTTGCCATTTATAGCGCTTAGGGGCTGCCTGCCTGTGGCAGAGCACTATGTAGATACTACAGTCCTGCTCAAATGCTGAAAGTTGGCATACAGTTCAGAGTCAATATTTGTAAGTCCTGCAGCAGCGACTTGGAGCAGAGCAAGAAGCTGACTCCAATGAACCCTAAAGGAAAAGGGAAGCATTCTTTCCTGCTCCAAATATATATATATAAAAACAGAATAATAGTACCGCCTTTGGGAATACATCTAGCAACAAAATCATGCTTACCTTCGGAGAGCCGCTGTAAGAAGACAGATGCAGACTGCAAGGATGCACCTCCAGGGAGCCTGTTTCTTAGTGTTGTGGGTTGCACTATGAACCATGATTTCCTGTGATGTTGACTGGACTGAGCAGGTCCCTAAGGATTCTTTAAAAAATGATTTTGCATGTTGAAGGGACCCAGTTGCAGACCAGGTCAGGCCATTGCTTTGTGTGCCAGCGCTATTCTATTTTGAGAGAACTGGCTCTTCATCTAGAAGCCAAAATAACATAAATACTTGGGGGCAGATTTACAAGCCCCTTGCGCCACTTTTGCGTCACTTTTCCCATCTTAAAAGTGACGCAACAGTGGCGCAAGGGGCTTGTAAATCTGCCCCTTGGACTCTGCAGAATTACCCCCAGACGAGACTTATAAGTACTGCTTGAATAAAAGGGACACAACTTCCCCCCTATTTGAATTTTCTTTTTGTCAAATACAATCTAAATCGGGGAAAAATCACGGAAAGCGGAAAGGGTCCTATCATGTTACACGCAAATCAAAGGAGAAACACCGGCGCCGTTTGGAATCACAGAGGCACTCTGACTAAACCTCTAACGGTTTCTTCCTCACCACATAAATAAAAAAAATGTTGCATCACCAAACACAGGCGCATATGCGGGTCATATAGTTAGTATAATGTCAAAAATTAGACAAATAGGATACTGAATTTCATTAAAATAAAGTACAGCCCTCAAGGAGGAAGAGAATGTTAAAGCAAAAAAACTGCACAGTCAAGGCGAGGTGTAGTTTAGACGCTTCGGTTTTGCTTTGCAAGCTATCAATTGTGCACGTTCCTTTAAAGTATCCCCTAATGTCCGAATTCCTCTTTGCGTACGTGTTTTGGAGTTGGATACAAGAAATACATCGGGTTTACGATAAAGTTCTTAATTCAATATCGTTCAGAAAACTGTCAGGAAGCGTGTCTTGGACAAATAAAAAGTGCTTTGCTGCCATCTTCAGGATAATCTGTGCCAGCACAAGTTACCAAAAAAGCTGTGCGAACGTGAACTTTGGTGTATCACTGCCACGGCTCGATAGGAGTTCTCACAACAGTGTGCGATGCGATGCGGGGCGGGGCGCGGGTGGCTTGAGGCAGCTACGGGTTCCAAATGGGACTAGCTAGTTAAGTTCACTGGCACCAGTTGACGAATCAGGGTCATGAGTTGTTTTGCTGAATTATGTGCCTATTTTTTCTCAATGTTTTCTCCAGTGCTTTAAATGGGAAAAAATAAGTGCAGGTACTCATTAAAATGAGCTAGAGGTGTGGCAAGTGGGCGGGGCTAGGGTCGGGGCCAAGGGAAAGATATGATGATACATAATGGCTTTTGTTCCAGTTGCAGCACATATCAAAACACATGAAATGCGTTTATGTAAACAAAACAGGTTAACTCATTACACAAAATGAAAGTCAAGCAGGGTGATATGTTAACCTTTCCTTGTTTTGTAATATTTGCTGTTTCATAATGCCATACTGTTATTTGTTGTTGTTTGGCATAATACTATATATTCTCAAGCGTGCACACATACAGAAAGAAACAAGCAGACATGTACACAAAAGCATTCCACACATTCCCTTTAATATATCGCCTGAGAGAATCCTGATACTCTCCCTCTTCCTCTCACTCAAAAACAGGCACACACAAGCAGACAAGCACACAGACATAAGCAAACACTCACACAAAGTCTCAAGTGGGACTAAAGCCATTTTAAAGTCCTTACCTCCCATGGATTTTTCTTAATTGCCGCTGTCAGAGTGCTGCCTCTATACTTGTGTTTGCACAAATTCACACAATAGTGTGAATGTGATTAACAGCACAGGGCCTAAATGGGCCCTCCACTGTCAAACACAGTGTGATGGTGAACACAGGGACATCATGCAAATGAGCCCCTGCTGAATAGTTCAGCAGCGGCTCAGCTCAGGACTACCGAAGCACCTTGGCTGTCAGAGATAGGGTCCAACCCCAACAGCCTAGTGCTCACCAGCACTAGCAGCCAATGAGCCTACTTTTCATGAGTATCGGTACTCTCCTTGACAGTAGAGAAGTGCTGGTATTAACACTGATAAAAATAAGAAGTGCCAGTACTCGGTACCTGTGAGTACCGGTCCATTTAAAGCACTGCGACTGCCCTTTTCCCTATGACCAGGTTCTTCATGTCTCTTGCTGGTTCCGTGCCTTTACATCTACATGTCCTCTCCACTCAACTCTCATCTTTATCCAGCCTCTAACCTTCTCTCGCTGGTTCTGTCTCTCTTACTCCCACCTCTCGCTTACTCTCTCCACAAGTCTCTAACATTTTGTCACTGGTTTTTCCCTACTTGTCTCCTGTTCTCCTCTCCATGCTGTACTCATCCCCTAAGTTTGCCACCTGGCCAGTATTTTTTTCTGCTATATTTCATTATTTATGTGGGTATGTGTGTGTGCATGTGTGTGCATGTGTGTGCGTGTATGTGTGTGTGTGTGTATATATATATAAGGAACATAATGCCTTGAGGCCTGTAGGGGCAGGGCTTAATCTGAATAAAATGGTGATTGCTCTTCTGTGATTCATCCTGACTTGCTGGTGAACAAGGGCGCAAGCCCGAAACGTGTACAGCCGAAATAATGTTTTGCACAGATGCTGTCTCACCCGCTGCATGTTCTCAATAAGGATGGTACAGCTCACCTGTGTGGCCCTTTCCAAATGGTGCGAACTTTGGATGGATATATATATATATATTATCTACTGGCGGTCGCCAGTAGATAGTTATAGTTAGGACCTATTTTCCATAGGAAATTCACAACATTCTATTTCCAATAACTTTGGCGCCGGTTGACGAATCTTCGCGAAATTTTCAAAACTCGTGGGGCGCTCCAGTGCGCTCCTATCCTGAAGGTTTCGGGGTGATTCGGCAAGCGGGGGCCGAGAAAAAAGGGGGTCTCAAAACATGTTTTCCCCATGCAATTTTCCATAGGAAACTTTAGACACGGCTACAGCCCGAACTGCTGAACGGAATATATATATATATATATATATATATATATATATATATATATATATATCTTAAGAAGAAATGCACCACCTTTACTAAGCCTATTCATGATTTCAGAACTCTGGCATTTTTATCTGAAAAAGCAGCAATCCTAACTTCACCTGTCGCCTCACTTATTTACATTCCTCCCTCCCTCCTCCTTCTATGTTCATCTTGTCTTTCCCCCAACCAAATACATCACCAATTGTCATGGGAGCTCCTTCCTGGAGTGTTGCAGCGTTCCCTGCTATGCACTGCCCTATGGGCAGGGCAAGCTTCACACCCATGAACCCATTACCCAGGGCAGTCGCTGTTATCATGTAAATGAGGCAATTGGTGTTTGAGGGGTACACAAAGAGAAGCAGGTCCTGTGCTGAACAAAAAGATGAAAAGAAAACCGGCTTTGGTGGAGGTGGAGGATTGTATTGCGCTGCCACTCACTTTAGTAGGGCCAGTGCAATACCCTAAATGGGACTGGATTACTGTCTGGCAGCCCCAGCCCATTTCACTCACCCAATGGAGAGGGGAGGGGGCGAAATTACTTTCAGCCGAATGGTCGTTGCGCATCTGATCGACAGTGCAGGGTCTGTTTAGACCCTGTCCTGTTAATCACAGCGTGATGTAAGCCCTCTAAACCCCCTGCAGTCTGGGGACATTCACGTGGGCACTGCTGGAATCTTCAGCAGCGACTCTCCAAAAGGCCACTGAGGGGCTCAGTGACTTACAAGCTCCTCAGAAGCAGAGCGGCATCTGCCCTCTGCTGGAGGAGATGCCTAACATGAGCCTGCCGCGCCGTGGATCGGGGTACCGGTACTCTCCCTGGCTAAAGAGAAGTGCAGGTACTGAAGGCAAGAAAATTCGGAAGTGCCGGTACTCAGTACCGGTGAGTACCGGCCCATTTAAAGCACTGGTTTTCTCTTTTCCCTTTTTGTTCAGCCCGTGCAACATGTACTTCGTAGTTATGGGCGCCGGCCCAGAGCTTGTTGAAGACTTAACCGCATCAGAGACATACGTTTTAAGTCATGGGCAAAGTGGGCCCTGTCCCAGGGTCGCAGCCTTTCAGGGGGGCCCTGATAGAGCCAGCTCTGTTCTGCAGAGAGCCATGATGACCTTACCGTCTTCCTTTCATTTATTTTTAATGTGGGTGATGTATAGGAGTATATTACAGTCAATTTGCAGAGAAATGTTTGTTTTTCAACACCATGCAACATCCATAATAAAGTTTCTTTTCGATCAAAGCAGGACCTTACATACGAGAAAAGAAGGGGGTCGCAAAGATTATTTGCAGTAATATTAGTGAGCTGCTGCTGTATTATAATATTGAAAACACACTTCACTATCTTAGAGTATTGGATGTAAACATTTTTAGAATTTGGACCAATATGCCAGAGCACTTTCAGTGACCTGGCCAAAGGGGGCATGTTAGAAATGGGGATCTCTAGTTGGCAAGGGTTTGCACCTTTGTCCAAGTAGGGACCCTTCTTCATAGTCAGGGTAAGGGGGATACACTTCTAAAATAACCCCTGCTCACCCCCCTTGGTAGCTTGGCACAAGCAGACAAGCTTATCTCAGAGGCAGTGTGTAAAGCATTTGTGAACACATACAGTAATACAGTGAAAACACTACAAATGGACACCACACCAGTTTAGAAAAATAAGTAATCTTTATCTAAACCAAACAAGACCAAAATGACAAAAATCCACAAAACAGTAATCAAAATGTGACTTTTAAAAGGTAAAAATAGTTCTGTTCAGAGCAAACTGCAGATGCAACACTTTTCACACAAAGTACCTTGGATGCATCGTGCACACAAACAAAAACTGTCGCAGGGAAGGTGATGTGTCGGTTTCTTACACCCAGGGAAGTTGATGCGTCGGTTCCTTACTGAAGGGGAGGTGATGCGTCTGTTTCTTACTGTGCGAGGAGGTGATGCGCCGGTTTCTTACTGCGACCTCGGTGTACTTGCCGGCGTGTGTGAGGATCGGGGATGCAGCGGTTCTCGATGCGGCGGCAGCAACGACACTGCGTTGCTCTCTCCAGCCGCAATGCGTTGGTTCTTGCAACCGCACAGCAGGGCCTGGGTCGGAATCGGTGCGGTGCGGTGATCTCAGACTTCGGAGATCGGTGCACGGGATTTGGCGTGCGGCGATTTCTTGAGCCGCGGGAGGCGCTGCGACAATTTCTTCAGCGATGCATCAGAAACAAGTGCGGATGCGTCGCGCTTCTTGAAGTTGTGTTACTTTTCCAGCTCCCATTGGCAAACAGCCTCCAGGGGTCCAAAACAGCAGCAGGCACCTCTTAGCAGGTCAGAACTCCCAGCAAGGAAGTTCAGGGGAGCTGGTAGTGAAGTCTTTGTGTCCCTGAGACTTCAGAACAGGAGGCAAGCTCTATTTCAAGCCCTTGGAGATCTTCCTCAAGCAGGGGACACAGCATAGTCCTTGTTCTTTCCTTGGCAAAAACAGCCACTGCAGGCCAACCCCAGACAGCAAACAGCAAAGGGGCAGTGCTCCTCCTCAGTTTCTCCGGCTCATCTCCTTGGCAAAGGTTCCTCTTGATTCCCAGAAATGATCTAAAAGTCTGGGATCTGGGCCCCTCTTTTTATAATTCAAAATCCTTTGTTCTCTGTGGCAGAGAAGCTCTTTGCCCAGCCAAAACCAGTTCTGTCCTCTCTGGTGCAGCTTCCTGGCAGGAGGTGGAGACAGCATTGTCTAAGGCAGACCAGGTCCATTCAGGTGTGAAAGAAATCTCCTCCCCTACTCTGAATGCAGCCCAGGTCCATTCAGCCCAGTCCTGACTCACTCTGGGAAGGCAGGACACACCTAACCCCCCCAAGTGGCTGTCTGAACAGAATGCACATCCCCAGCCCCTGTCACTCAGAAGCCGGACAGTCAAAACACAACCTAGCAGAGGCACACTGGATGGTTAGGCAAGAAAATACCTACTTTCTAACAGTGGTATTTTCAAACCCAGAATGTAAAAATCACCCTCACTAAAAGACATATCTTAACATTCTGAGTTCAGGCATATAAAACTTTATTTTCCTATCTTATTCCCATGGGCAGTAATACTTATAAGAGGTTATGAGCAAACTCCCCATTCTATCCTATGGGACAGATAGCCTTACAATAGTGAAAAACGAAATTGGCAGTATTTTACTATCAGGACATGCTACATACATCAGGGCATGTCCTAACTTTCACATACACTGCACCCTGCCCACAGGGGTACCTTGGGACTACCTTAGGGGTGACTCGTATGTAAGAAAAGGGAAGGTTAGGGCCTGGGAAGTGGGTACACTTGCCGGGTAGATATCGCAGTACTAGACTGCACACAGGCACCACAATGGCAGCCCCGAGACTCTGTTGCAAAGCGGCTTGTGTGGGTGGCACAATCAGTGCTGTGAGCCCACTAGCCGCATTTGGTTAACAGGCCCTGGGCACACACAGTGCATTGTACTAGGGACTTAACAGTAAACCATACAACCCAATCATGGAAACACCAATCCACCATAACAATTTACAAAGGGAGCACTCGCACTTTGCCACTGATCAGCAGTGGCAAAGTGCCCAAAGCATCTAGACCAGCAAAACGAAATCCAGCACACAGCAAAAACACAGGAGGCAAAGGCACAAAATGCAGGGGAAACCCACGCCAAGGCTGCCAGGTCTAACACATGCCCCCTCCAGCTGAAATGTGGGGAGAACTACCCACCCTCTTGGGAGTTCTTTTCACTAAGGCGGAAAAATCTGGACAGACCATCAGCATTGGCGTGTTCGGTACCAGGGCGGTATTCCACCCTGAAGTCCATCCCCTGTAGGGAAATGGACCACCTCAACAACTTTGGGTTCTCACCCGTCATCTGCACCAGCTATCTGAGGGGCCTGTGGTCGGTCTGAACCCGGAAGTGAGTCCCAAACAAGTAGGGCCTCAGCTTCTTCAGCGCCCAGACCACAGCAAATGCCTCACGCTCAATCGCACTCCACCTCTGTTCCCATGGAAGTAACCTCCCACTAATGAAGGCTACAGGTTGGTCTAGACCCTAATCATTCAGTTGTGAGAGCACTGCTCCCACGCCATGCTCTGAAGCATCTGTCTGCACCACGAATCCCTGTGAGAAGTTGGGCGCCTTGAGCATGGACGACGTGCACATGGTAGATTTCAGGGCATCAAAAGCTTTCTGATAGGCGTCAGTCCAGTTCACTTTCCTGGGCTGCTTCCTGGAAGTCAGCTCAGTCAAGGGGGCAACAATGGAGCCATAGCCCTTGACAAATCTTCTGTAATACCCAGTGAGTCCTAAGAGGGCTCTCACTTCTGTCTTGGTCTTGGGGGGCTCCAAAGCCAGAATGGTATCAATCTTGGGCTGTAGGGGCAACACCTGGCCGCTCCCTACCTGGTGTTCCAAGTACACTACCGAACCCTGCCCAACCTGGCACTTGCTGTCCTTGATCGTGAGGCCTGCCCTATGCAAAGCCTTCTACACTTCCCAGAGGTGATGCAGGTGCTCCTCCCAAGTGGCACTGAACACTGCAATGTCATCCAGGTAGGCAGCACAAAAATTCTCCAGCCCAGCCAAAACCTGGTTGACCAGTCTCTGAAAGGTGGCAGGGGCATTCTTCAATCCAAAGGGCATCACCCGGAATCGGTAGTGCCCCTCTGGCGTTGAAAATGCCGGCCTCTCCTTTGCCCCATCAGTTAAGGCAATCTGCTAGTACCCAAACGGTAAGTCAAACGTACTGAGGTACTTGGCAGCTCCCAACCTATCTATGAGCTCATCAGCTCTGGGGATGGGGTGTGCGTCAGTCCTGGTGACTGCATTGAGCCCTCAGTAGTCCACACAGAACCGGAGTTCTGGCATGGAACCGGGTGCGGCAACCTTTGGAACCAAGACCACTGGGCTGGACCAAGGGCTGTTAGAGAGCTCAATTACCCCTAGAACCAACATCTTGGAGACCTCCTCCTTGATGCTAGCTTTGACCCTGTCAGTCAGCCTGTAAATTTTGTGCTTTACAGGAGGACTATCCCCAGTGTCCACATCATGGACACACTACTGAGTGACACCAGGGATCAGAGAGAACAGTTGGCAGCAGTCACTCTGCTGTTCAGGAGTCAGGGCGGGGGAGAGGTTCACCCCCTCCACTGACCCATTGTGCTCCTTAGCAGACAGGAGGTCAGGGAGAGGCTCAGTCTCCTCTTCCATCCCATCATCTGTCGCTTGAAGCATGCCCACTTCAGACCTCTCCAGGTGGGGCTTGAGGCGGTTCACATGTAGGACCCCCAAAAGGTTCCTGGGAGACTGCAAGTCCACCAAGTAGGTGACTTTACTCTTGCGCTCCACCACCTCAAATGCCCAGTCCATTTATCCTGGAGCTCACAAGGCTCCACTGGCGCCATGACCCACATTTTCTGGCCAGGCTGAAACTCGATCAGAGTGGCATTCTAATCGTACCACTGTTTCATTTCTTCCTGGCTGGCTTCCAGATTCGCCTGAGCGAGTGGCCTGAAGCGCTTAGTCTGGTTCCTGAAGGCCAGCATGTAGCTATATACATCCTGGGGAGGTTTACTGGGAGCGTTCTCCCAGCCTTCTTTGACCAGACTTAGAGGCCCTCTTACAGGATGCCCATACAGGAGCTCAAAGGGACTGAACCGTAAGGACTTCTGGGGTACCTCTCTGTAAGCAAACAGCAGTCATGGTAAGAGGACGTCCCATTTATGCCTCATGGGTTCACCAAGACCCATAATCATGCCCTTCTGGGTCCGGTTGAATCTCTCGACCAGCCCATTTCCTTGGGGGTGGTAAGGAGTGGTGAACTTATAGGTTACACCGCACTCCTGCCACAGGGACATGATATACCTGAATATGAAGTTGGTACCCCAGTCAGACACCACCTCTCTGGGGAACCCCACATGGGAGAAAATCCCCATCAACGCACGACCCACCACGGGGGCCGTCACAGTCCGGAGAGGGACGGCTTCTGGGTACTGGGTGGAATGGTCCACCAAGACCAGATGAACCTGTTGCCCATGGCTGTCTTGGAGTCCAGAGGCCCCACAATGTCGATGCCCACCCTCTCGAACGGGATGCTAATGACAGGGAAGGGTTGGAGAGGAGCCTTACACTTCCTCCCACTCTTGCCACTTGCCTGACAAGTCTGGTAAATCCGACAATGGATATCAGAATCCTTGCATATCTGGGGCCAGTAAAAGTGGGTGACAAGCCTTTCAAAAGTCTTGTCTTGGACCAGATGTCCTGCTAAAAGCACATCATGAGCCAGACCCAGTAGGAAGGCTCTGAAGTGCTGGGGTACCACCAGCACACGGGCTGACCCAGGCTCAGCAACCATAGGCTCACTATACAGGAGACCATTCTACCAGTAAATCCAATGTTACCCAGACTGATCACCTGCTGCCTGGCTTGCAGCCTGCTGCTGCAAGCCAACAAGAGAGGGGCATTCCTGCTGCTTCTTGCAGAAATCTTCCCTGGAGGGGCCTCCTTCCTGCTGCCAATGGGTCAGCTCAGGCAGGTCCCCCAGTTTAGCCAATTATTCCCCTGAAGGCTCCAGGCCATCCCCCTCAAGGTCTGCCTCCTCCTGGACCATGGAACCTCGGGCCGGTTTCACACGCCCCCTGCCGCCTCTCTTTCTGGCAGGCACCCAGGCCAGTCTTTCAGGCTCCAGGTCCTCTTGATTGCCCCTACCGGCTGCTATAGACTGAGTGGTCACACACACCCACTCAGGCAGACCCAACATCTCCAAATGAGACTTCCGTTCCACCTTCTCCCAAGGGGAACTCTCCAGATCGTTTCCAAGCAGACAGTCAACAGGCAGGGCTGTCCTCACAACTACTTTTAAGGTACCTGACCCCCCCCACACTGAAAGGGAACCTGTGCCACTTTGTAGAGGCACGCCGAGTTGTGAGCTGCAACTACTGGGTAGAATGTGTTGGGGACCACCTGCTCCTCGGACACTAGCCGACAACTGACAGCTGTCACACCGGCTCCAGTGTCTCTTAGAGCGTCCACACGATGGCCATTGATGGTCACCCACTGCCTTTATTTTTTAGTGTTATCAGGCAGATGAGCCCTTGGGACCATCTCACTGTCTCCTAAAGAGACCAGGGTCATTTCTGCAGGCTCCCACCCCCCTTGGGCACCCAACTCCTCCCCCAAGGCTACACTAGGAAACTCCCGGGGCGGTGCACCGGTGGGTGCAGTGGTAATCTTTTTGGGACACTAAGGTCAGCCAATGAGGGAAAGCAGCAGTCCCAACATCATCACAGAGTGGGATGGGGTCAGTGAGACTGCTGACCTCACCCCACTCTTTGATGAAGTGTCACACTGATTGACACTCCACCCTGGGCGCTTCAGAGCTTAAAACTAAAGCGCCCAGGTGCAAGGCAATCAGTGACGCTATCCCTGGTAACTAAGTGGAGGGCCTCAGGGACCTTTGCTGAGCTGAGAGGTCAGGCCCACAGGAGCTGTGACTTCTTCAGCCCAGCAAATTTCAGCTCAGGCAGCCAGGAGCCTGCACATTTCGCATATGTCTGGCTCCTGGCTGCCTGACTTGAAAATGAACAATGTCTCTCAGGCTGACCTTTGTTAAGCCTGACAGACACTGTTCATGATGGGTATAACGTGTGGGGCATGGCCCCTCAGCCCCAATGGACCAGCCGCCATTGCCTTCTCCCCACTGCGCCCACCCAGCAACCACCTATGCTGGTAGTGCTCATGCCACGCTACCCTTGGCAGCACATGAGGAGCTCTGACACATCACTGCCTGCACAACCAGGCGCATCCACCGGCATGTTTGGTCCACAGTGAGAACACATTGGGCGCAGGGCCTCACTGTCAGCTCCGCTACATGCTGCCAAGGTCACGAGGCACAGCTGGCCGAGCCTGTCCCCAGACAAGGAGCAGCAGTCATTCTCCTACAAACACGAAGTGGGTGCACTACAGCCTTTGTTGACTTGACACCCAGGACTAGGGTGCGTAGGGAAGAGTCATACAGCCTCTTCATGACACCGTTTCTGCCACAAGGGCTCCATCTGCCAGGCATGGCCTGCATTGTCGCCCTGCTAGGCCACATAAACTGTGATCTGTCCCTCGACCAGGCAGCTGTTTCGCTCTCACAATTATCAAAATTAAAGTATGTTTATGTTTTAGTATGATGAAAATTATAATGGCAATGCAAAAATATTCTTAAATTTTTTTTATTTTAACAACTGCTTTTATATGTTTTTTTAAAATGTTATGATTGTTAATTTTGGATTATGATTGTATTTTTTATTTTGTGGTTCAAAGTTTAGGGATGGTAGTAAAAATGTAAAAAATATATTAATTATTAATAGTGATAAAATGTTCTTTTACATGTTAATGTTTAATTATGAATATATAGGTTTGTAGTTTTGGTTAGTGTGTTTTTTAAATAAATTGTAATTTATTTTTTATAGACCAAAAATTATGTGTGAGTATGGAGTGTTGATTGTGTATTTACATTTACATTTTTTAGTGTGTAACACCTTGCATAAGATGTTTTAGATTGCTGTGGAAATAGTAAATGTCACCCCTTTAGTGTCCAACACCGTCCCCAATTTGCTTAGATTGGAGTGAGAATAGTAAATGTTACACCTTTAGTGCCCAACACCTTTCCCAAATTGGTATAGATTGGAGTATGAATAGTAAATGCCACCCCTTTAGTTTCCAACACCTTCCCCCAAATTACTATAGATTGGAGCAGAAATAGTCAATGTCACCCATTTAGGGCCTAATTACGATGTCCAACATAGTTGCGGTGTCGGGACCGACGACTGACCTCCGAATGGCGGACCCGAAACCGTGATTACAATGCGACCGCACATAGTGCAGTCGCATACTCCCATTTGTCTATGGAAGCTTGTGCTGAGGCAGTAAACCGGCCGTAGCACAAGCTCCCATAGACAAATGGGAGAATCTGTTCATCCCTGCATCGCCTAGCAGGCACCATGTGGTGCCTGCCACACAGTGCAGGAATTAACAGGGCCACCCAACCGGAGGCTGCAGGGTGAAATGTTGCTTTCCGACAGGCTTTCCATGTCGGAAAGCCTGCCGGAAACCGACATCGTAATCCCTGCGGCGGAAACACCGTCCATAGGGGTTACATGCCAGTCTCCGACTGGCTGATGGGCTCCTTGAGCCGTCGGAATCCAGCCGGAATGACCGTCTGGTTTCAATTTCGACCGCGTGCATCATATTGCGGCGGTTAGAACTGAAACCGCAATGAGACTCGGAAAGCCTCCGACCTTTGGTAGGAGGCTTTCCGACTCTCATCGTAATGAGGGCCTTAGTGTCCAACACCTTCCCCAGATTGGTCTAAATTAGAGTGGGAATACTAATTGTCACCCTTTTAATGTCCAACACCTTCCCCAAATTGGTATAGATCGGAGTGGAAATAGTAAATGTCACCCCTTTATTGTCCAACAATTTCTTCAAAATAGTATACTTTGGAGTGGGAATGGTAAATGTCACCCCTTTAGTGTCCAGCGCCTTCTGTAAATTGGTTTAGATTGGAGTGGGAATAGTAAATGTTACCCTTTTAGTGTTCAACACCTTCCCCAAATTGGTTTAGATTGGAGTTGGCATAGCAAATGTCCTCCCTGTGGTGTACCACACCTTCTGCAAATTGGTACGGATTGGAGTGGGAATGGTAAATGTCACCCCTTTACTGTCCAACACCTTCTGAAAATTGGTTTAGATTGGAGTTGGAATAATAAATGTTAACCTTCCGTCCATCATCTATTTGTGTTTCCTTTTAGTGTTCAACACCTTCCCCAATTTGGTTTAGATTGGAGCGGGTATAGCAAATGTCCTCCCTGTGGTGTACCACACCTTCTGCAAATTGGTACAGATTGGAGTGGGAATGGTAAATGTCACCCCTTTACTGTCCAACACCTTCTGAAAATTGGTATAGATTGGAGTCTGAATGGTAAATGTCACCCCTTTTGGTTCCAACACCTTCCCCAAATTGGTTTAAATTTGAGTGGGAATAGTAAATGTCACCCTTTTAGTGTCCAACACCTTCCCCAAATTGGTATAGATTGGAATGGGAATAGTAAATGTCACCCCTTTAGTATCCAACGCCTTCTGTAAATTGGTATAGATTGGAGTCTGAATAGTAAATGTCACCCCTTTTGGGTCCAACACCTTCCCCAAATTGGTTTAAATTCGAGTGGGAATAGTAAATGTCACCCTTCTAGTGTCCAACACCTTCCCCAAATTGGTATAGATTGGAGTGGAAATAGTAAATGTCACACCTTTAATGTCCAACAATTTCTTCAAAATAGTATACTTTGGAATGGGAATAGTAA
Organism: Calotriton arnoldi; assembly: GCA_963921515.1. Classification (NCBI taxonomy): domain Eukaryota; kingdom Metazoa; phylum Chordata; class Amphibia; order Caudata; family Salamandridae; genus Calotriton; species Calotriton arnoldi. The sequence goes on from CAWUFW010014534.1 coordinate 339,114, forward strand.
ATGTCACCCCTTTAGTATCCAACGCCTTCTGTAAATTGGTTTAGATTGGAGTTGGAATAGTAAATGTTAACCTTCCGTCCATCATCTCTTTGTGTTTCCTTTTAGTGTTCAACACCTTCCCCAATTTGGTTTAGATTGGAGCGGGTATAGCAAATGTCCTCCCTGTGGTGTACAACACCTTCTGCAAATTGGTATAGATTGCAGTGGGAATGGTAAATGTCACCCCTTTACTGTCCAAGACCTTCTGCAAATTGGTACAGATTGTAATTGGAATAGTAAATGTCATCCCTTTAGTGTCCAACACCTTCCCAAAACTAGTTTGGATTTGAGTGAGAATAGGGCGTGGCCTGGAAGGCCAACATGGCAGATGTCTGAGGGAAGAGCTCCCAGCTCCCTCATCCATCTCCGTCACCACCACCAGAGGGCCATCAGTGTGACATCCAGCAGGGAAATCTGCAGTGACCTGAGGAGCATCCATGATTGTGCAGCTTTCCTCTGTGGGATGCCGGGTCACAAGTTACCTTATACCTAGCCAAAGGGCCACAAGGCCTCCAGCGTGCAGCCGTTTGAGTGGACGCTGCATGCACCCACCACACCGGCCACAGCACCTTATGGAGCCAGAACATCTCCCCAATAGGATAGTTGGGGGGAGCCCCGCTTCAACAAGTTCCAGTGGTTCCAGTGTTGGGAACCCCAACCTCAGGAGCGGCACAATTACAACCACCTCTCCTGGTGCGCAGTTGCCAGCGCAGTGACCGCATCTCTAATCCGTGAACAAAGGCACTGGAGCCTCTGCGTCCTTTCGAAGCTGGCCCCCTGACCACTGCTTGCTCTAACCACACAGCCCTCTGCGCTTACTGGGCGGGCCCTAGATGTGCCCACCTGAACTGTGATGATGCCTTCCCAGTGCCATGCTGAGATTGGGAGAGGCGACAGTGGCCTGTGAGCCTCTCCATGCCCTCCCACCGTTGAGGCACACCTTTCCGCTGGGGGCCCCATGGAAACACCAGTGCCTCTCGCCCCCATCCCAGCACTGCTTGTGCTGCTCTGCCCCCACCCCTTGGGCCTGGCTGCAGGAGTAGCAGAAGCAAGTAGGCCTGATCTTCTTGAAGACCATAGACTTTAACTAATTACCTCCACGCATCACAACCATGGGGCTCACAAAGCAACAGTGACCTGGGACTTTATAACCCCTACCTGAGACGCTTGCCCCATCCCCCCTGCCCTGACTGACTGGACGCTATTCTACAGGTGATCGAGGCATCTAGGGTTTACCTGAAGGCAAAGGTAGATGCTGTCTCAGAGGATATCAATCTGTTACAAGATGACCAGCGCAAACTCACAGAAAGGGTCACACGCTCTGAGAGGGCATTCGAGGAGTAGCAGCCCTACACCTCGGACCTCTGGAAGCAGCTCTTGGACATCAAGGAATGAGTCGACTTTCTTGAGACCCGCGCAGAGGATGCTGAGGGCCAAGCTAGGCGCAGCAATATCCGAGCGGTGGGCCTGCCGGAGGGCAAACAGAGTACGAATATGGTTGACTACCTGAAGACTTGGTTCAAAGACGTGGTACCCACTCATGCCCTCATCCCATTCTTCCCCTTTGAGCGAGCTCACAGGGTGCCAGCCTGTCACCTCCCAGTGGGTACACCCCCTCACCCTATAGTAGCAAAACCCCTACATTTCAAGGACCGCAACGCCATCCTTAAACATGAGTAGGGAACAGACCCGTTCTCAAAGACAATCATAGGATCTGCATATTCTCGGACTACACCCTAGCAGTTCAAAGACAGTGTGCATCGTTCCTTTGAGTCAAACATCACCTATGGGAGATGGGAGTCAAGTACGCACTTCTGTTCCCAGCCAAATTGAAGGTCATCTCGGACAACGCAACCCACTTCTTCAGCACCCCATCGGACGCTTGGGACTGGGCGGAGGCCCGGTCTCCTTCGCAGCAACCTAGATCCAACAAGGGCTGACCAACAACATCCTCCAGGCACCACCACCCTCATAGGACTAAAGACAGACCATTGGTGCAAGCTACCCCTTCTCTAGACCAGATCCAGAGTGGCTAAAGCTCAGCCTTGGTTGTGGCAGTGGCTTTCCGTGGCCCTCTTGGGGTCTCCTTGGGCTCTCCCTCTGAGGACTCAGACACTGATGACTCCGTATCTGCCCCCATGCTGCACCCAGGCTCGCCTCCCAAGGTGACCCCACAAACAGCCGAAACGTTGTTATAACATTCATTTGGAATTCTGCTGAACTTTCTGCTGGATCCTAGAGATGGGGCACAGAGCTGCATGCCCCCCAGAGACCTCCGTATACCCTAGGACTTAAGTCACTACACACCAGGGCTTGCAAACGGGTCCCCAAGAACTCTCACAGTATCACTTGTCCTCGCCATGATCAGTGTCCCCTCTGCCATCAGGTGACATGGAGCCTTGCCTGCCATTTGCTACTGCTCCCACCCTACTAGCCCCTGCCCAACCGAGGAACAATGGTTTAACAGATTTGGCAGCTGGCCTTTTGCTTTCTGCCCGAGGTATTCTCACGGTTGTTGTTGTTTTCACTGTTTGCCCTGGTTTGTTTCCCCTCCTGGGTGGCCCCTTCTCCCCCCTCTCCCTACCCTCCCACCCGGCCCTTCACCGATGCAGCCTGCCCCCGGGGCTCATACCCTCCCATGGGAACATTTAGAGGGACAGCCCCTCATGGAATGATGGGCTGATCACCCCTTTGCATTATTACTTGAAACTTACAAGGCCTGCACACCCCTTCTCAAAGATATAAAATACAAACTTACCTTAGATGCAGGGGAGTCCAGATAGCCCTACTACAAGAGGCCCACATTACCAGAGCCAATGGGCTCAGGCTCCAGAGACATTGAAGTGGCCAGATTTTTACCACAGACTTTTCCATCTATGCCCATGGCACATTGATTTGGGTGTAGGCGGGAGGCCCACTGCAAGTGGTGTCCCAGAAGATAAACTCTGAAGGCCAGGGTATTGCTAGAAGTGGTTCTGGACAGATCAATTGATAGGCAACATCTATGCCCACAATTCTAACCAATCTTAATTCCTAAGCCGCCTCTTATCACATTTAGCCTCCTGGACCCACCCGCCCTAGCCATTGCCGAGTGATTTTAACTGTGTCCTGGATTTCACTTTGGACCATTCGCACCCACCCCATACCAATACTCCAACCATTACCAACACCCGAAACTTGGCAGCCTGGCTTACCCAATGGTCACTAGCGGTTAGCCAACTAACAACACCAACACCTGGGTATCCACCTCTACTCATACTTCTCCCCAGTGCATGATGTTTATGCCCTTTGGACTGGCTAGTTGGTTTCCAGACTCCGTGCCTCTCTGTCTCCTCTCTAGACCACCAAGGATGAGAACTCTCTGATCATAGTCCCTTGACAGCGAAGGTACACTGGGGAAGTTACATCCACTCCGGAGGACCTCACTTTCTGAGACAGAGTCTTGGTTAGTACAGTCAATTACTTTGACCATAAGGAGGGCTCAGCCTCTTTGCATTCTGTTGAATGGGAAGCTTTCAAGATGGTGGCCCAGGGCTTCTGCACCAGGGCGGCTTCAGGGATGCAAAACGTGCTGCTCTGAGACCTGGACACCACCGAAAAGGAATCTATAAACAGGGAACAAGATGCAGTTAAGAACCCTGCCTTGCACACCTCACTCACACAGCTTCAGGAGCATGAGGTACTACACCTGTCTAGATTATACTGCTTACACTGCCCGCACACACGCCGAGGGTGACAAGTCTGGCTGTCTGCTAACATGGCTGGTTAACAATGATGCCCGCCTCCCACAGATTATTTTGGTCCAAAGTCCCTCGGGTGCCCTTCTTCAAACCCAGAACAAAATTAATAGTACCCTTACTGCTTATTATTCCACCCTCAATGCCCCCACTGAAGGGCTCCCAGAAGCATTCATATGAGACTACCTGATGGCAGCTCCCTTTCCTCATCTCACTTCAGAGGAGCGGGACGTCCTGGACACCCTCATAGCAAAACATGAGATTTGTGTGGTGATAGTGGGTCTGGCTACGGGGAAGACCCCGGGGACGGACATCCTCCCTGCTGAGTTCTATAAAACATCCTAACCCCCAAGTTGTCAAAACTTTTTGACACAGTTGCAAGGGAGGCCTCCCTTTCGACTACCTTGCGTGAGGCACCCTGGTGCCCCAGCCGAAACTCGGGGGATCCAGCAGATCTGGCTTTGTACCGCCCAATAGACATCTTAAATATGGACTATAAGATCCTTAGCAAGGTCCTGGCTGACCGCCTTCACCAAATTCTCCCTCCCCTAATTTGCACAGACCAGAACGGATTTGTCCCTGGCAGAAACACCTCTTTTAATCTCCTCCGCCTCTACAGTGTTATGGAGGTGGCTCAGCCATCCTGGCCCGGTGCTGTTGCCCTGGTTCTGGATCTACAAAAGCCTTCAACACTTTTTGTTGGAACTTCCTTTTCAGAGTGTTGGAGAGGTTTGGAGTTGGACCCCCACCTCACTCATTTAATCCATCTGCTCCATATGGCCCCTACCATTCGTATGCATTATCACAAACAACAGCCTGGGTCTGTGCCAGTGGGCAGAGGTACTAGACAGGGCTGCCCCCTATCCCCTCCTCACTTCACTCTGGCAGTGGAACCCCTGGTGGCTAGGGATTGGCAACCGGGCAAGGACTAGGGTATACCCCTCCCAGACACTACACATATAAACAGATGACGTCCTCTTCTACCTCAGGGACATCGCTGCAGATTGAGCCCCGATCGCACGGCTCTTGGTCGAGTTTGGGGACCTCTCAGCCTCCAGGTCAACTGGCCCAAATCATGGATGTTCTCCCTATCCCCGGGGCTGCTCCCAATGCACCTCAACTTTTGGGGGAGCAATCCAATGAGAACATGATTCCTTGCTCTACCTGGGCATCTGTATCTTCCACGCCACTGCAGACCTACTGGACACTAACCTGATGGTGGCAGTGGCAGCCTTCCACTCTCAGATGATGTTCTGCAACCTCTCCTGCTGTCCACACTCTCCCTCATGATTTTTTCAGGGACTACATGCCCTCTTGGGGGACCTTATGTGGCATAATTCACGTTGGTGTGTGACACTGTTGAAGCTCCAGCTTGCCCCTGACCAGGGTGGCATCTGTGCCCATCATTTTGAATATTACCTCCTTGCAGCCCAGCTCCAGTGGCCTATGTATTGGCTCATGGGCAGATTCCTAGAGGGTACAAGCTCCTCTTATCGGCCGTTATCCATAGCATCCTTGATTCAGTGCTTACTTCCTGGAACCCGAAGCTCTCAATTTCTTCAAGTGGCCCTTATTTGCTTCTGCAGGGCTTTGCATCTCACCTGCCCGATGGTTCCATATGCACCAGTCATTCCTATTCTGGGCTTGCGGGTCCGGGGCGTGAACAACACTGATTGTCAGCTGTATCCTTTGACTGAAAGAGAACTATACACACTGGGAGACCTCTTCCAAAATGGCCAGCTTTTGCCCTTGGCGGCCTTAACGGAACAATTTGGCTCCACGAAGTACTGTTTCTGGTTTATGCCACAGTGGTTGGTGACCTTTGGGAGGTTCTGAGCAAAGAGCCCCCGCCGACCCACTCATCCACACCATCCATACCATTGGGGCTGGTTGCGGGGTGATCAGCTGGCTGACAGGCTCCTGTACAGGGTTGTCCAGAGTCACCCGCCAGGCACTCAGGTAGATATGGGATGAGGAATTTGGCTTGGTCCTCCAAGAAAAGGAATAGGACCAAGCCGAGGCTTATCTGAAAAACATGTCTAGAAATGCCCATCACCAACAGATACAATTTTATGTGCCTATTTCTCCCCCAACACATCTTCAGGATTTTCGCAGGAGACTCTGACAGATGAGCCAGATGCTCTGCTCCGGCTGCTGACTTGAAACACATCCTTTGGGACTGCCCCCAAATTCGTCCCTTCTGGGACTAGATCCTTTACCGCCTTGGGGGGGGGGGGTCACATAGATAACAGGGATCAATTTCTGGGAGGTTTGTGCACTAAGCATTATTTCCTGTCCTAAAACTCACAAGACAGCAACACGTTTTTTAGACATGGCCCTCATTCTTGCCAAGCACTCCATCACAATGAAATGAAAGCACCCACAACCCCCCACTGTCGCAGCTTGAGAATACACCCTCATCTGCTGGGCAGGAGCCAAGACTGCAGCCCTCAGTTGGAAGGAGGCAAGAGGCCTACATAACCGACTGATTAATCCATGCCAGATTAACTGACCCCCAGGCACTTCTGCGTAGTCACATTCAGCGAGCAGCCCTGACCAGCTTCGGCCACTCAAACCCATAGACTACTCGCAATGAGGAGACCTTCTTCCTATCACCCCTTTCTCCTGCCACTTCCTTGTCTTTTCACCTTTGACTGCCTACTCCTCCCAGTTTTGCTAAGCTCCCTCTTTGAGCTCAATACACTGATACCCTTAACCCATTGCCAGTTTTCTTGCAATTTTTATCCAACATCAGCCATCATCGGTGGCCCCAAATCCCTTCACCCCATCCGCCACTTTGCTATATCCACATCCTACCGCCATTCACCATGCAAGGCAATGGGGGCATCTCAAACATCCATAACAGGGTGAAATTGGGCTCATCGTTACCAATGTTTGAATTGTCTATATTTGCATTAAAACATTTTTAAAATGTTTTTAAAAAAATTGGAGTGGAAATAGTAAATGTCTCTCTTTTGGTGGCCAACACCTTCTCCAAATTGGTTTAGATTGGAGTGGGAATAGTAAATGTCACTGCTTTAGTATCCAGCACCCTCTTAAATAAGGGTCTATATGGGAGAGTAATTATTTAATTTTATAATTTTAGTGTGAAATTCTTTGTTTAAATTGTATTTGTATATAGTAGAAATAGTTGGTTATTTGATAAGTATTGTTGGCGTTTAGAACTATAATAAAAAATAGCAAACTGTTTGTAATAAATATATATTACATATTTTATAGAATAAAGATATGTAAAACCTTTTTTTCTAATTTTATTTATGTTTTTAAGTTTATTTAATGACTATTATTAAATTTTTAAACATATATATATTTCAACTTAAAAATAAACTTTTATGGAGAGGTGCACGCGGACGCCATGCTAGATGGCCCCCTGCTGACAATCCAGAGTGGCTCCGATGGCCGGACAGCGAGGCGGCTCCTTATGTGATTGTTTCCTGACACAAGGCATAGATTCCAGTGTCGGAAGGTGGGCGCTTTCACATTATGACCATGCCAACTCGCTATCTGCATTCTTAAGGAGATAACTCTATGGTGACTGTGTGGGCTTTCTCCCTCAGAAGTGCCGGCTGCCATTTTGAATTTTTTCCGTCACCTTGAGGTAAACTTCACCACATCAGTAGTGGCAGTATGGTAGATTTCTGTTACAATGTTCACTCAGCTAATGATTGGCATGTTCTTCATTTCATATGGACTGCGTAGATCTATCAAAGGCCCCAGAAATAACAATATAAAAGCTTCACAGAAGTCCCTTGAGTTTGCTGAAAGCTAAGTGTTGTTCTTGAGTAAGGAGTTTCTAATATTTAATTGCATACTCATGCATTTCTGGTGATTTACGCTGCCTACACATTCCCAATTAACTGGATTGGATAGCGTTTGTGCCTTTCATGAATATTTGTCTATAAGGATGTTCATAATTTAAAGCTACAGACACTGAAATCTGAAGTGACTTGTATTTGGTTTATCATTGAAGGTGCTTCTTATTCTACTTTCCTGTCTATTGGCATACAGACATTCTCCCTGGCTGCCTCTGCTTTTTTTCTGTAGCACCTCATTTTCATTAATCCTTGCGCTTTCAACTTCCACGTTTAAATATGATAAATCATGTCTAAAGTCGCAGAGGATACTACTCCATTCACTCTTCATGGGCAAGCCTCATAGGCTGAAATGTAAAAGTAAGCCATTCTTCTCAACTGCCAACCTTGCTATCAGGCAACCTCACCATCAAAAGGATCTTGGCCCAGACTATCTTTCAGCTATTATGGCGGGTGATTGCGAATATACAGGGGCTTCATCAACATCTGCTATGGGAGTCGGTCAAATGTCCTAAAAAAGATGTTGAATCTCCCTCCAAATCACCTTCTTCTTTCACTCTGGAGGATATTATCGTGGAAAATAGAGTCCTAAAGCCGTTTTCATTGAAACTAGCACTTCGGTTCAGCATATTGAAGAAAAATGGTCCTCACATGATCAGTGTATTTCCATCATTGAGCAACTGGTTAGCGATGTGGAGGATTCTATGCCAAATGTTTCTCACCTTCTAAAAGAAATTACGCAACTTAAGAAATCTACAAAGGATTTTGAAAATAGGAATCGCTGCAACAATCTGAGGCTATATGGTATACCGGAGAACTCAGTAGTAACTAATATGATTGCTTTCCTGCAGAACGCAATTCCTTCAAAAGTGCACCTCACCTACAAAACTAAAATCCTCTTAGTATTCAAAGGGCTTACCGCGTGAGGCCCAAGCCTACACCCTCTTTAAACTCCAAGCCCAGAAAGATTATCATCCTCTTTCTACAGTTTACAGAATTGCTGCAAATCTTATCAGCGGCTAAACAACTTGGCTCCTTACATTGTACTGGACACAGAGTGTACTTTACGCAGGATCTTTCCAATGGCACTGCCGCCAAAAGGAAAAATGGCTTGAAACAAGACCTCAGTTGAAGCCCTTAAATATAAGATATGGTTTGATGCATCCATGTTTTGTTAAAAAATCGCATAGAAAGACAGGCAACTTACTTTTTAGGAAGCAGATGATCTGCAGGCTTTCTTTTCACAACAAGGTCATGAGGATATGGGAACTGCTACGAATACTAAAACATGATTTTGCTATATCTTTTTTTGTTTTCACATTGCTTAATAACTAATTGGTTATTTCTTTTACGTTGTGCTACATGAGATTACGCTGTTGACCCATGTTTTCCTTTTCCCTCTATGTTTCAGTTTTGGCTTGTGACAGATGTTCTCATACCTATGAGTGTTTCCCCGCGTGAGTCTTGTCCATTGACATCAATTCCTTGTATTACAAATGCTAAGTCTATAGTATTTTTTTTTATGTGTTTGTTGATACGGGTCTACTTGTCATACTTGTTTATTGTATTTATTTATCTATTTATTATTTTTTTTCTTTCATTTCCTCTCTTCCCCTTTTCTACATGTCATTGTCTCTATTTACTAGAGTTACAAATAAAAGTATTAAGTCTGGGTCCTTTCAGAGCCAAGTCAGGCAAATCTTCATTAAGTGCTCTGCCCTCCCGCATCATTTGGGATGTTCTGTTATGTTATTCTTCTTTCACTTGCAATTAAGGATTTTTTCCTTCCTGTATTGCCTCTTCTAGCTCTTATTCTAAGTTTTTTCAGTTTTTCTCCCCCTCACCTTTCCTTTCCTCGGCTTCTCTCATTTATCCTTTTTTTCTTTTCCTTCTTTCCTTATCCTTTTATGATCTGAAATGCATTATCATACCATCACATATGTTGATTCACTATTGCTATGTCTGTTCCTGCAGTAAATTTAAGAGTTACATGGAATGATAAAAGCCTAAAGAACCCGGTTAAATGTCAATGAGTATTATCACACTTATCTAACTTTAAAATGTCAAATTGGTTTCCTTCAAGAAATGCATCTCACTGACAAGGAAGTGGTTTCATTAGAGAAATGTTGGGTTGGTGACTAGTATTTTTCCCCATCTCTTCATTGTAAAAATTTAGTTATTATCTTATGCTATAAACATCTAAGGGGCATATTCTCAAGAACGTGTGATAACCATCGCAAAAGTGACTTAACGCAACCCTCAACATCGCAGTCTATCGCGGGACATTTACGCCGTGTTAACCAAGTATTCACAACATGGCGGTACCATGCGATAGTCTCCAGATAAGGCGTCAACTGACCGCGTTAAAATCAACGCCACGCCGCAAAAATGCGAAACACGAACGCCAAAAAAGGTGCGATGAGGCCGATTGCGATACAAAAAGCAGCAAAAACCAGCGGCAGGCCTGTAAATTCCACGCGTCTGGCGGGAAAATGCACCATAGAAGCAACAAAAACAACACACCAGAAACAATACAAAGTGCGTAGCAACATGGATGCACCCTGACCCAGCGCAGAGGCCAACGCGAACCCCACAAGCCCCACAGACCACCAGCAAGGACCAACGGGGTCGGGGAAGGCCAAGGAGAAGAGGGAGAGGAAGACAGGGTGCAGTCCGTAGGAAAACAAGACCAGCGTCACGGATGTGACAGAACACTACCAGCAACTGACCCACATTCAGACCACCTTGAATGTAGCCGGAGTGCCGAGGAGGCCAATGGAGGAGGCCAAGAGGCGCTGGCATGACGTGAAAACCTAAACCAGGCCCAAAGCCGCTGCCAACAGGAAGGCAGCTACGGCGACAGGAGATGGGAGTCCTGCGCAATAGGAGAAGATGGAGGAAATGGAGGCCAGCCATCAGTGTGGAGACGGTGCAAGGAGGTGGGAGTACGGACACAGCTCGAGAGGACCTGACACAACAACAACAGGGTGAGTAACGAACAGGTCCTGGGGGGACGGGGGGAGATGGGCACAATGGCACACATGCACAACGACGTGTAGCACACTGCACACCCACAATAACCCAGGGTCATGTCCCCCATCCCCATGGCACACTGCAGCGCACACACATGGCAATCACAGCACATCCCATGACAATGTGGCACAAAGTGCAACACCGACACTGCAGAACAGGGGACACAACTGGGTCCGCCCATGCGCAGAAACAGGCCAATCACATTTGACAGAGCAGGGAACTGTGAGATGCATATGTACGGGTACAACCTCACAACAGTCATGTAGTCCAAATGTCCACTGTCCCCCCTCAAATTGCCAGCACCGCCCAAACAGTCACAATGTACATTGTCACACAGTCTGCATGTCTACAAGAACAATGCGCCAACATAAATGTCAACACAATGTCAACATGCATCTCCCCTTCACATTGCAGAGGGACAAACAACACCTCCAGCAGGTCAGACCAGACAACCCATCAGTGATGCAGGACACGACCAACACACCTTCGACGCCGATGCCCTACAACAGCCCATGGACATCCCACGCAACCCACCACCAGGACCAGGGCAGACAAGCTACTTAGAGGAGAACCCAGCCCCTGCAACAGACCACACAGCATGAAGCACACGCAAGCACGGCTGGCCCACAACACTTCACCGACCCACACATGGCACCCCAATGCCAGGTGTCAGAACGCCAAAAGGAGGTGGCCGAACAGGTGCGGGTGTGATACGAACCCATGGAAGGTGAACTAGACAACATACGTGGGTGTCAATTACCCTTCAGGGACCACCTACACCCCACAAAGGAGACCCACACTGCCATAGAGACACACGCAGAAATTATGTTGAACTGGCTATGGGCACGTGCGCCCGGCCCCTTTACTGGCAGGGCCACATGTACAGTGACGCCTGTGCTGGATGTGTGTGGGGTGAGCATAAGCCAGCCCGCACGGAGTGCTCGGTGCTGGCAACAACTTGAACAGTGGACACCGGTGCAATGGAAACAGAAAACACATGCATAACAGAGTCAACTGCTGAGCAACATGGAGGGAGCCGGAGCAAGTACAGAGGTCACCCAACATACAAACAGAAGTGTCCGTGAGTTGCAGTGCAGTGAGGTTGGGGCACTAGAGCTGTGCGCGCTCATGTGATGAAAATAACTTGGATTGTGTCCATTCGGGATATTCCTGATGCAGATGCAGTGGGGTGTGTTAGACCTGCAGCAACTTCCTCAGCAACGTCCCAGGTCTCCGACACTGCCTGAGGTGACATTGCTGCGCAACATCTCCACATCACAAAACTCAATCAGTAACGGTCCATTGGTTGCGGTGCACTGAGTCAGTGGCACCTGGAGTGCTGAGCAGGGGATCAGGCAGATGATGGCATCCACGACAGGTCTGAGCAACTCCGTTAGTCTGCCAGTACCACTGTCTCGACTCTGGCAGATGGTGGTTGGGGTTGGCCCTGGCGATGGTGGCGTGTGCCTCCTGCGGTGATGCGACGTCCGGGCCGGTCAGGACTCGATTTGATGTGTGAGCCCTGGTGGTACGCAGTTGAGGCCGGAGGCAGCGGACAGCGCAGGGCCACATGCACATGGCGTCGATGACCCCAAGACCACCGTCACAGAGGTCATCCAATATTCATTCAGACAGGGTCCCTGACTTGAGTTGCACAGAGTTAGTGGCCCCAGGTGCACAGCGGCAGGCACAGGCACACCGCCACGGGATGGTGACTTGCGGTCCACTGAGGTAGGGCAACGCAGACTGAGCGGGTCCTCGTCGATGTCGGAGGTGAATGTCGCAGAGTGTTTCGGGGGACAGTGGAAGGGGTTCTTCCAGGGCATGATGCAGAGGGCAGAAGCTATCCGGAAGCAGCAAATGGAGGAGTGGAAAGCGACTGCCTCGTTGCCACCACCAATTCGGTATCAGCTGCATGAGGATGAAAACTACCCCCTAGTCCATAGACTCAAACGCCACCAATGTACGACCAGAGAGTGTCCATGAATGTCATGGAACAGACTTAGTGGCACCGGGGCTGAGAGGGGATGCAGTCTGCGATGATGCCAGTACACTGATATGAACTCCGGCATTGACGATTCAAGACTCTGTGACCTACTGGACCGCAGTGTAGGCCGGAGGCAGCGGTCAGCAGTGGGCCACAGCCACGTGTCGTAGGCTCGCGATGCACAGAGTTAGTGACATCAGGGCAGTTGTCGGTAGTGTTCGATCACCTCCGTAATGATGATCCTTTTTTCCTCCCAAATGCAATGCGTCATCCTCTTATGCCTCTCCTTGCGTACAATGATTCCTACTCTGCCTTTGAATAATCGATGTTCAGTTCCAATTCTGTGACCTACTCGAGTGCAGCGTATTCCAAGAGCAGTAGTCCACGTGGGCCCACAGAATCTTGCGGCTGTGATGTAACACTAAGACCTGTTGGCACCACATCGAAGGGTGTATAGTGACATACACTCAGCCATGATTTATGTGCTCTGCCATGGTGTAATCAAGACTCAGTTCCAAATGTGTGACCTACTTGTCCGCTGTGCATGCCGGTGGAGTACGTCAACGTGAAAGGAATACTGCGGGCCCGTGTTGCGGAGGCCGTGATGGTCTGAGGAGGCTGCCAAGGTCGCAGGCCTCGGGCTTGGAGATTGCACCGGCACGTGGTGGGCCCTCATCGACACACGCCGGTGTCGGAAGATGGACATTGAGGCCTGGGTGCGCAGGGGCGGGCAGGACTGATTCGGGGACCAGCGTCCCTGGGTGCAGCAGGCGCACAGGATCGCTGGCAACACCGCTCACGGCGTCGGCCTCATGGCGGGGTGAGGGGCGCTGCCCTGGCAGAGACGTTGGGCATTCCGGAAGAGGACCACACCCAGGGTTACGTGCCTTTTATGCACACCCCTACGCTGGCCTGGCGTACGCCGGGCCAGCCCACTCCGCTCACGCTTACGGGGGGGACGTCACAAGCTACATTTCCATGACTTCCCCACTGGCTGGGGTGACATGGTTGCGTCCACTGTCCACTACACTCCAAACGCCAGCGGTGTGTGTCGATATGGATATGTGTGTGGTCTGCATACTGCAGTCTGGCCAGCACATCCACGCCACACTTGGCATTGTGTACATTCTCATTCATCGGTCCCTTGCCTCCTTCGCACATGCCTGGTCCCCACCTCTTCCGACATTCTGCTATTGTGTGTCCGAGGTGCCATGCCGTTGATGGCTCATGTACATGGCTGGCACAGGTTCCCACAGTGAGTTGTGTTGTCGTGTCTGGTGGGTGTGCATGTTGTATGTGAGCTTGTGACGTGTGCATTTCCTGTGTTGTGTGTTGCATGATTGTGGAGTTGAGGTGTGTGGTGTGTGCATTTGGTATTGGCCAACGAGCAGTGCATTTCCGTGGGTGCCATCCTGGTGGCGCAGGTTGATGATGGACTGTCGGGAGGTGCAGGTATCATGCACACTGCCTGGGTGGTTGGCGACGTCGTTGGCGGAGATTCCACGGTGGTCCACTATTGCCTGCACATTGGTGGGATCTGTGCGCTTTCTGTTGCGCTTATTGTGTGCAGTGTCGCCGGGGCCACTAGTAGGACATGTGTGCAGTCACTTGCACCCTGACACGTGCGGAAAGCCAGCTGTGGCGTACACGCCTTGCTTGGTCTCCGGCTGTTCCTGCGCAGTGTGTGTGAGGTATGGATAGTGGGGTACCAAGCTGATGGTGTCATCCATGACCATTGTGGGGGACTTGGATTGGCCAGGTTGTGTGACTCCTCCGTCTCAGGCGGAGGTTGGTTGGAGGGTACCAGAGGCCAACACGTGCAGCACGGCCAGCAGCTTTGTCTGCGGTGGGATGTTGGTTGTCCGCTGTGTTGGTACCGTCAGCCAGTGGGCTATGGTGGTCAGGATGCGGAGGAGGGTTGTCCCTTTGGGCATATAGTGGGCAATGACATTCTCTAGTGTTGGGTCTGTGGGGTTGGTGCATTTTCGGAGGGTCGCTGTCTTTGTCTGCGCTGCCTCAGTGTTGGTCTGGGGGGGGGGTGGTGGGTGTCCGGGGGGTGGGGGGGGTGGAGGGGTGGTGGCGGTGGGTTGTTGCCCTCTTGGGGCTCCGGGATGCATGGTGAGTAGCTCCATGGCATCTGTTGTTCTTCATGTGTGGCTGTGGGCTGGGCTCCCTTTGATGGTGCAGGTTGTCGTCCGACTTTACACCAGGTCAGAGCAGGTGTTAGATTCCTGCTGCTAACGCACCTTATCGCCTGTTTTGTGGTCTTATCGCTGATCGGGCTGGTCGTTGAGAATGTTGAGGTGTAGTGTTGTCGCGGATTTTTGCTTGGGAACGCCTACTCTGCATCTCATTAGCGATAGTTGCAGGGGTCATCTGTGGCGATGATTTTTGAGGATGCTTTCGCAGGTAAACTGGTGTTATTGGCTGTTAGCACCAGCTTGTGAATGGAGCGATAAATTTATCTCGACTTTGGCTGCGATAAAGTGCCGTTAACTCGGCGATAGCTCCTTGTGAATATGCCCCTAAATATTTAGTTTGTATCTCAAGAATGTGATGTGGATGGTAGATGGGTTTTAGGTAATCTCAATATCAAGGATATTCCTTTCACACTTCTCAATCGATATGGTCAAACATACCCGGACCCCGAATTTTAGAAATTGATTTCTCATAAAATCATGCAAGATTATTCATAGAATTTCATATTGGGTGGAGATTGCAATCAGATATTAGACCACTTTCTTGACTGCTCTTCTTCTATTAAATTCTCACCTCACAAAGCAAATAAAACTTTCCAGCGCAATATATCACATCACTCCCTGTCTGATTCCTGGAGAATATTTAACGCAGATTTTAAAGAATATTCCTTTACTCTCCTCCCCATCAATCTAAAACACAGATTGATTATATATTTTTGAGCAAAAATCTGCTTCAACATTTGAATCATTCGGAGATAGGTTCAAATTTAATTTCTGATCATGCCCACTGTCTTGACCTGTCTTGACTGATGTTGAAATTCCAAATACACGTAATCATAAATCTAGATGGAGATTCAATAACCATTTACATTTGGATAAAGTCTTTCTCATCACATATGAGTCCTTTGTCTCGGACTGTTTCTAACAGAATGACAAAGATGATACCTCCTTAAATTTTGTATGGGATAATTTTAAGGCTGCATCCAGGGGATTTATAATTAGTTAGGTCTCATTTAAGAAAAAACTGAAGGAAAAAGTGACCGCAGCCCTATTAACCAATATCAAACACATATCTGGAAGCGCTGATTGCAGCAAAGATACAGTTTAATAAATAGTCTAAAGTAAGAGCGTGCGGCACCCTTCTCAGAGTCAATGCTCCCTTTAACCGTGGAAAAATCAAAGCAGGTGCCTTGTCAGCGAATTATTTAAAAGGTAAAAAGGAAAAAATACTATTGGGACAATCACTAATTCTTCGGGTACCCAACGACTCCATGACGCTGATATAGCAGCGTGCTTTGCACAATATTATCAAGAACTCTACACCCCTGATAGTAGTCCTCCTGATGATCTTATAAACTCCTATTTTGCAAATCTTAAACCCTGCAGCTTCACAAATATTGATACTTCCTTCCTTGAATCTGCACTCAATATGAATGAACTTCATGCAGCAATTGGCTCTTTCACTGAGGCGATGATATGTAGTATTCCAGAAAAAGATTGTGATTTGACCTTATGTAAAAATTACCGCCCAATATCTTTGATAAATACAGATTGCAAAATCTTTGCTAAACCCCTTGCCCTTCGTGCTAATTGATCTTCACCCCATCCTGGTGTCCCAGGAACAATCTGGCTTTGTCAAGCACAGGAATATTGCAGCTAATTCACGTACCTTTTTAAATATTATTAGTAAAGCAAGTAAACATATGTCTTGTCTAGCTGCACTTACTCTAGATTTAGAGAAGCATTCGACAGAGTCAATTGGCAGTTCCTAATGAAAGCCTTAGAATGGCATGGTTTCGGGCCCAGTTTTCTCCAACTTATTTACTTACTATATTCGGCACCTTGTTCTACAGTATTAGTAAATGGCGTGCAATTACCTTATTTTCACCTTAAGAGAGGTAATCAATCAATCAGGGGAATTGTAAGCGCACTACTCACCCATGAGGGTCTCAAGGTGCTGGTACCAGACAAGGCTGCCTCCTATCTCTGTTACTATTAATTTTAGCATTAGAACCCTTCTTACATCAACTAAAAACATCTGATATCTTACATGGATTTCAAGTCAAAGATACACATATCAAGTATACTGCATATGTCAATGAATTTCTTGTTTTCATCTCACAACCCGACACCTCTTTGCAATCTTTCTTTAAGGAGTTGCAATAGTACCCTGTGGTATCGGTATACAAGCTTAATTTGGATAAGTATGAAATCCTACCTCTTAATAAATATTGCATAAAACATCCTTTTACTTTGGCAGGACTCTCCTGGAATCCTGTTAAGATTAAATGTTTGGGGAGTTTATACCAATAACTTCAGGGATACGTTAAAAACCAATTTGGATAGTATAATCACTAGAATCACACACCTTACCCAGGGCTGACTACCCCTTTTCTTATCTTGGTGAGGTTGTCTCGATACAATTAAACTGATGATTCTCCTCATTATACATTTCTCCCTTCAGATGTTACCAATTAAGATACCCAAGAAGAAGCTCCATAAGAAATAAAGATGGCAGTTATTTGCATCCACCTACTCCACATATGCTAGGGGTGTCGCAATCTGGGTGGCCCCACAGGTCCCATTTCAATTGTGTGGATATGAGGCAGACGTGGAAGGCAGATATGTGGTTGTGCATGGTGAGTTGGATGGCGTGGAGGTGTGCCTGGTGAATATCTATGCCCCAAATATAGATGATAGTGAGTTTTTCCGCAACCTAGAAAAACTACTCCTTCCTTACATTGGGATGCCGTTAATATGGGCAGGGGATTTTAATTGCATATTAGATAGCGATCTAAACAGAAACCCCCTGAAACTGCACACTAAACCAACATGTTAGCAGAGCTACGAGAGGTGATGAGCTGCCTACACTGCGTAGACATTTGGCGCACAGCACACGTGGGTGCGCGGGGATACACTTGTTATACTACATCGTGTGAGGTCTCAAGCAGGCTCAATCGTTTTCTACTTTCCCAAGAAGCTTGTGGTGCTGCGACACAGGCCAAATTCCTGGGCCGCTTCCTATCAGACCATGCCCCAGTACTGTTGGAGTGGGGACTCGAATGAAGTAGACCGAGGGTCCCGCTGTGGCGCTTGCGAACTGAGACTTTACACAATGGAGTATTCCGGGAAGAGCTTAGAGAAGTCATTGCGGGCTTCTTGGACACGAACTGGTCAACCACAAATAATAGAGGTGTGGAATAGGATACACTGAAGGTGGTCACCCGTGGGAATTTTTATCCAGAATAGGGGGCACAAGGAGACGTTTAGACCGAGAATTGACCACTGCTGAAGACAGGCTGACCAAACTGAAACATGAGAGGCAGCCATTAGAATCAGATTGCGATTCTATCTTACAGGCACAGTAACGAGTCGGGGAGATATGGGACAGACTAGACTGCTTTGTTAGGCGTGAGTATCGCCAGTTAGTCCACCAACAGGGCGATAGGTCCGGGAGGTTATTAGCTTGGTTAATGAAGCAGGAGCGTCCCTCTCCACTTATACTGACACTCAAACATCCAGAAGGAACCACGGCCACCACACAGGCAGAGGTCAACTCTGTGCTGTTCAGTCATTTACCCACGATATACCGAGAGACCCCGGGGCCCACACCACCTGAGCGTGGGGAGTACCTGGCTGAGGTGCCCCTACTCTGCCTCACTGGGGAACAGGCAGCACACCTAGTGGCAGCGCTCCAATTGGAGTAACTGCAGAAGGCTTTACAAAGCATGACTCGTTGTAAATCTCCGGCCCCGACGAGATCCCTGTGGAATTCTATCAGACATATGCTGGTTTACTACTCCCACGCCTGCTGGAGACCTTGCAGAAGGCAAAGCGAGTGGGAAGTCTACCGCAGTCTATGAGAGAGGCACAGATCATCATGCTCCCTAAGCCGGGCAGAGACATGCACGAACCGGGCTCATACAGACTCTTGTCAATGTTGGGTGTTGATGCTAAACTACTTGCCAAGGTTTTGGCTATGCATCTTTGTAGGGTGGTAATCCACCTGGTTCATGAAGATCAGTGTGGGTACATACCGGGAAGAGGGACACATATGAAAATGCGATGCTTGTCACATGTCCTACACTCAGTAGCTGACAGTGAACTCCGGGCGGCAGTAGTCGCCCTAGATCTCAAGAAAGCATTCGACATGCTGCGATGGGAATATTTTTGGGAAGTTCTGAGGAGAATGGGATTAGGCAAGGAATACATGTCCTGGGTTAGACTACTTTACCATCAGCCAAGAGCTCGAGTGCAGAATGGAGTCCTGATATCGGAGGAGATGAATTTTGAATGGGGCACACAGCAGGGTTGTCCCCTATCTCCACTCCTTTTTGCCCTTGCGATGGAACCACTATCAATCCGGCTGAGGAGGGACATGGCTCAGTGGGGCAACGTCGTTTATGGCCGTACCCATGTACTTTTCTTGTATGCAGATGACGCACTCCTGTACGTCTGCCGGCCGAAAGAGGCAATCCCAACACTTCTAGAGATACTGACCTCCTTCAGATCGGCGTCAGGCCTTCACATTAGCCATCGGAAATAAGTTATCTTTCCACTGGTGGCCCTTGCGCAAGGAGATACACTAGACCTCCCTGAGGTGGGGTTCAGCTTGTAAAGTAGCCATTTTCGATATCTGGGTATGCAGGTAGCCCACCAGCCGGAAGCTCAATATGCATTGAATATGGGTAGGGTCATAACGAGCCTGAAAGAGTTGATTCGAGTTTGGAATAAGCTCCCACTCTCCATAATTGGAAGAGTGGCAAGAATGGTGATGCTCCCCCGCTGTCTGTATATACTGCAGAACTCCATCTGCAGCATACTAAAGGCCACATTTGATACTCTGAACAGTCTCCTAATCTCATTGGTGTGGGCTGAGGAACACAATAGAGTAAAACTCGAGATACTCAAATTGGACATGGACTCGGGGGGTTTGGGGCTCGCAGATTTCAGACTTTACTATATTGCGGGACTACTACAATATGCAGCACAATGGTGCATGGATGATCGCACTGTGGAAAAAGAGTTACTGGGGGAGTGGAGCAGCAGGACAAAACTGCCAAGATACGTCATGATGGGCTCGCGGGCCCCCAAGGACTGCCCACACATAATACGGCGGGTGGCAGAGGCCTGGGAGCAAGCAGTGACCCTGGTCCTTCGCAGGGCTCCCTACGCCAGCGCGCTCCCACTCAAATAGTTACAAGGTTTTCACTGAATCCAGTCAGGGATGGACATTATGAAGTGGTATGAAGGGGGATGCATGATGGCCGGGGACATGTATTTGAATGGGACCTTCTTAACATTTGATGAGGCAAAAGAATGGTTTCACATCCCAGATGGTCATTTTTTACATTATGTGAAAGTCTCATGCATGGTCCGCGAAATATGGACCTCGTTCGCAGATGATCCGAAGGAGCCACACACATTAACATTGCTGCTCGACTCAGGGTCCAGCAGCAGGCTCATTTCACGCATATACAAAGCCCTAAAAGAAGATCGTATGGTTGAACTGTCTATAGTTAGAGGCAGATGGGAGGTGGACTTGCCATCCCCACTCACTGAAGGGGAGTGGACGAGGGCATTAGCACAGGTATGTGAGGTAACTAGTAAAGCCAGGATTAAAATCACTCAGTTCCACTATCTACACCATTCATATCTGACCCCACAGCGTCTGGCACGTTTCACTCCAGGGCGATCCTCTGCATGCCCAAGATGCGGTACAGACCCCGCTACATTTATCCATATGACCTGGAGTTGCATGCGCCTACAAACATATCGCATCAAGTGACCCAGACGATCCGTACTGCAACGGCAGTGCGAGTGGAGGCCTCTATCAAACAGTGCCTACTGGGTGTTCTTCCAATGCCAAAAAAGGAGTCCCGAATGCGACACAAGTTCGCACTCCTGGGCCTGGTCCTGGTTAAACGTCGAATCCCAATACACTGGACCCACACTGTCCCCCCACCCTAGATAAATGGAGGGGGATGTGCAGGAGTGGGGCATGGTGGAAGAGTGTCGTCTAAGGGCAGTGTGAGTAGATGAAAATGCAGAGGGAGACCTAATAGAATGGGGACACATGCTGGAGGGAATAGCGCCAGTGATAGATCAGAATGAAAATGAGATCGCCTCTACACGAACCCAGAACCATACTCCACCTGTACCTAACACAGGGAATGGGAATAGCCCTCTCACCCAAATGTAAAGCACAACGTTCCAGTCGCCCTGTAGGCCAAGCCCTAGATGATATATATACCTTACACATGGGTCAGGTTCCGCCGCCAGTTGCTGCCAAGGTTCCCCTGTTCGATTGTTTTTCTGTCTATCATTTGTCTTTTATATCTTTTTTTGTTAATAACCCTAATGAGTATTGCTATGCACATTGATCCGCTGGGTAAGAGGAGGGGTTATCGAACATCGTAAATAGTACTATTGAAGGTGGCATGCTAACAGAATAATGGATCTGCAAGTAACAATTTGTTCATTATGGCCTGTCAACGACACACTGTAACATGTATATGATGGATATGCAATGTGATCCCTGTGCAATGTCATTAATAAAGACAAGTTTAAATAAAAATAAGATACCCAAGAAATACTTCAATTCTCTGGATAAAATGTTATCAAAATTCCTAGGGAATGGGAAAAGGTCTCAAATATCAGTGAATAGACTAAAACTCCCCAAATCTGCGGGTGGTGTTAACTTTTCTAATTTGTATCTTTATCATAAGGCTTTCTGTATTAAACAGATCTAACCCTTTATTTTTTCATTCTACTGCCAAAGAACCTAAATTATGGTACACATTCGAATCCACCATGTTCTTTCCTTTCTCCCTCATAAAGGTTATCTATATGTCCCAACCCCCCAAGTTTTGGTTACCATCACTTATTTCATATTCCTGTTCCCTGATCAAACCGCTTCTTATTTCTAATACTTATACATATCAGCAATTTCTTCAACCCTCCATTTGGTACAACAATCTTAAAGGAAAACCTCCACTATGTATAAGAGATGAATTGATAAAGGTCTACTCACTGTTTCTCAATTTATTTCAAACAACTCAGTTATTTCTTTTCCAATTCTTTCCCAATCATTTAATTTACCATCTTCATTCCTTAACCAATATAACATAATATATAGTCTCCTTCTACCGGTTCTTAATTCGTTTTCTCACCCCTTTAATAGAACTGATGTTATACAAACACGTAACTATTCACTGCATAAAACTCCCACAGCTTCCCTTGTTTACAAAAACTTACTACGACCATTCAAGATAGACCCAAGTCTAAGCAGGAAACATTATGGGAAACTGATTTACAATATAGGTGGCCCCTTTCTCTATGGTATGACATTTGGCCCAAAATACACTTCACAAGGCATCCAGCTAATTTAACACAAACTCTATATTATTTTTATAATAGAATATTTAATACACCTGCTCACATGTTTAAACTTAAACTTCTTAAGCAGGATACATGTTGGCGATGCAATTCTCATCCTGGCACCTATGTTCAGATGTTCTTTCACTGTCATGTGGTTTCTGTTTTCTGGATCCAAATTTGGGACAGAATTGCTGCCATCACTGGGATTTCTACACATTCTCCCTAGACAAAATATTTCCTGGTGGATTACATACACTATGGGCTAATAACAAAATGTTTGGTTAATTTGTAGTTTTTTTACTTGCATGAAATTTACAAGTCATTACGTCTAACTGGAAATCTACTGAGAATCTCAACAATAAACAGTGGTGGAACTAAGTGTGCCACAATCATAGACTTGAAAGATGTAATTTCAAACTCTTCCAAAGATTGGTTAAAAGAGATATATTGTGGTCACCTCTCACTACCTATCTTTCTAATGGGGCGAATGCTAATGTCTCTTGACACTTATTAATGATTCTTATATGTTCATTGGTACAGTTTTAAGATAAATGTTTTTCTCTTTACGTTGAAGTTATATTGTTGTATTTTTTAATACATTGTACTTTTTAAATATTACTTATGAGGGTATTTCTCTTTTCTTCCCCTTTTCCCCTTTCCCCTTCTCTTTTGTCCAGCCTTTTCTTTCTTTTACCCTTTGTTTACTTCATCATTTCTAATTGCCATTTATTTATTTACCTAACTGAATGTATTTGCATTTCTATTGTTATTGTTTTTATTTCATTGGATAATATATTCCTTTGTGGAATGGCAATATGATTGCATGTTCACCTGTATACTTAATGAAAATAAAAATCTTTGAAACTTAAAAAAAGAAAATACTTTTATATATAGGTAAATAAAAAAATTGTAATAATGTTTTATTATTACATAAAAAATGTAAATCATATTTAAATAGTATTGTATGTTGTACATTTTCTACTTATTTTTCCATCCTATAAAACATTTTTCGCATTTCTTAAATTGTCTTATATACAAATTTTCAACATCATAGATGCATGTGTGGTTAAGGAATATGTGGTAAAGGCATGGGTGGTAAAGACACATGTGTGGTAAATGCATGTGTGGTAAAATGGCATGCGTGGTCAAGACTGTGTGGTAAAGGCTTCCAGTGGTAAAGAAGGCATGGTAAAGGCTGTTTCCCCCATTTTAACTGCATCACCTCCTTGGGCTGCCACCTCCACTTCTTAGATGCCAAAATCTAAAACATCTGACCACATTTATTACTCATTTGGATCTCTCTTGCTTCAGGAGAATGCCTTTGAGTATTAACACACTTCCCTACCCAATACAGCTATATCCCTGTCTTGGAACTCCCAGTAAATGTGACAATATTAAAAATAATTTTAAAGACATGTTTATTGATTATTCACTTTCTGAACTCCAGCATGATTTTTTTGGGGGTGTTGCAACACCCCCTGAACCCCTACTTCCTGCACCAATGCAGAATGAAGAGAAAGGAATAGACTTTGAGGCAACGCAGAAGTGGTGAACCACTCATTGTGGGGTATCACAGAAGTAATTTGGGAAACAGAGGAAGTATATAGTTTATGCGTGGCCTTTTTCCAAGTCCTTACAAGGTCAGTTAAGGTCTTAGTACCAAGTTGCCCATAAAGTGAACTTGGAATATTGCTTGGTCATGAGAAATGACAAATGGGAACCACCTGAAGGGATACAACCCACTATTTTAATAAATGCTCTCACAGTAACATGGAGATGTGTGCCCTCAGGAATCTTCTAAGAATGAAGTTTTGGTGGCTTGGCATAGATTGGTAGGTGGGCAGGTTGGTCAGATGGTTTGGCATATATGCTTCCAATGACAAGGGTGCCAATGCTGGATAACTATCTTTGACTCCTGTTCAGTGAGCACAATTTGCATGGCATAAATTGCCATTCGACACTGCAGGGCACTTTATAATTTTAGCCTCCGAACCATGGTACTGCTAGAATATCACTCAAAGTGGCCCACAAATATTAAACCAGTACTTGAATTGTTTTTGGAGGACTTTTGCAAAGACGGATTGCCACAAACTTGTGTAATAGACAATGAAGTTCAGTTTCAATCAAAAGGAGGTGGAAGATGTATTTTTGAAATATCACATTAGACATATAACCTTAGCACTTTATGATCCACAATGCAATGGGCAAATGGAATAGCTGAACTCGGATCTAAAAGATAGTGACAAAGTAGCGTATCAGAGCAATGACTCTTGGTGTGGTACTTTTAAGGGAGTGTATGGGACTAGAGAATTAGCCCACTTTCTGCCATCTTCATGTTGAAGATACACAAAGGACTAGAACTTACTCAAGTTCATGTAGGCATGAGAGTGGAAGAAGCCCTGGCCATGCTACTATTCTGTACATCACTGTAAGCCTCATGTTCAAATTGGGACCTCCTCACACACAAGAGCCAAAATATATATACCTATATCAAATGATCCGGTGCTTTAATTGCTCAAGATGTGAATAGTATAAGATACATGTTTCACAATTCCCTGTATAATACAGGTTTCATGATAATAATGACAGCCCCAAACCTTTCTGCAGGGCTTTACCATTGTCAAGTCAATTAGGATTAGGTGCCATGTAGGACTAAGTTATGCAGCAAGGTTATCTAAATTATGCGGAAAAAAGAGCAAATTGTTCAGTACATTCTCTGACAGTAATATTTTCATCCATTAGAACTAGAAACTGCATTTGTTAAATTTGCAAATAATGTGGCAAATCATGTGGTAAAAGCAGCAAATATATAATTATGTTGCAAAAGCTGCAGCCAAAGAATCCTATAAATCAACTACCTCTCACCATTGTCCATGGTTTCATCAACAATTTATCATGAAAGCTAAAACAAAATCTAAACAATCTAATTCAATCAGTGCCCACTGTCAGTTGCAATTTGGAAAAAACAGCATTTTCAAGTTAACTCCCCCCAAATAAACATGTACTATAAAACATGATAGTATTACTAAATAGCAATGATAAAAAATATCGATATATACAAATATCAAAGACAAAGTATCGACACCCAGAATATCGTGAACCCTAAACTTAAAATTAAAGTTACCAAAATATTGAATGCAAAATATATATATTTTTATTGATTTTTAATAAACAATAATCATATTTGAGACAGTTGGTACAGAGGCATATACATATAAACAACAATTGCATGTATGCGGCCCACATGGACAGCGTTCAGCATTTTGTAGAGCTTACCTTTACTGATGTACACATAATAGCATTGTACTGGAAATTGCATATGATTTACAATTTTACTCTTTAGCAATACTATAAACAGGTATCAAACATTGTTCACTCTTATAAATATCAGACAAACTAGATCACTTTATGTCATAGGATCAAGCCTAACTCCGGCCTTCACACCCAACTATGGTATGGGGGCCTATATAAGGGAGACACCCATCGCAACGAAGTGAATACTTCGCGAGGACATTGCAACGCAAACACAACATCGTATTAACTTTTACACCGTAAAGCACTGCAACGCTTAAACGTTTACATCGTAAGGCATAACAACGTGAGCCAGCAAAACGCAACTTTACGATGTAAACGATAGTGCGATGGCAACTTTAAGATGTAAACGTTACTGCGATGTTCGGTAAATACTCTGCATTTCTAAATAATTTAGCAGCGCTCTGCGATGTTCGGTAAACATACATGCAATGTGAAAAATGATCTTTAAAAATGCAGCCACAGTCCAAATATGAAAGTATACTCTGCATTTCAAAATAATTTAGCAGCGCTCTTTACAGCTAACAAAAAATAAAATAAATGACAGTGTCAGATTGTGTCACCAATGGGCGCACAAAAGTGACGGCAACAGACATGTAATGTGAATTAGCGATGTTTGGCATAACGGAAATTCACACAAAAGTGACGGCTATGTAATGCTATGAAAGCGTGGGTGGATGCATGAGGGGTGGATGGATGAATGAAAGCGGGGGTGGATGCATGAGGGGTGGATGGATGAATGAAAGCGTGGGTGGATGAATGATGGATGGATGAAACGGTGGATGGATGCATGAGGGGTGGATGGATGGGTGGAAGGGTGTGTGGATGAATGATGGATGAATGATGGGTGGATGGATGAATGAAAGCATGGGTGGATGAATGGTGGGTGGATGGATGAAAGGGTGTGTGGATGAATGATGGATGAATGATGGGTGGATGGATGGATGAATGAAAGCATGGGTGGATGCATGAGGGGAAGATGGATGAATGGAAGCGTGGGTGGATGAATGATGGGTGGATGGATGAAACGGTGGATGGATGCATGAGGGGTGGATGGATGGATGGAAGGGCGGTATGTTATGGCGATGTGAATTAGCGATGTTGGGCACACAAAAGTGACGGCACTTCGGTAAACAGATGGATGAAACGGTGGATGGATGCATGAGGGGTGGATGGCTGAATGAAAGCATGGGTGGATGCATGAGGGGTGGATGGATGAATGAAAGCGTGGGTGGATGAATGATGGATGGATGAAACGGTGGATGGATGCATGAGGGGTGGATGGATGGGTGGAAGTGTGTGAGGATGAATGATAGATGAATGATGGGTGGATGGATGAATGAAAGCGTGGGTGGATGAATGATGGCTGGATGGATGAAAGCGTGTGTGGATGAATGATGGGTGGATGGATGAAACGGTGGATGGATGCATGAGGGGTGGATGGATGGGTGGCAGGGTGTGTGGATGAATGATGGATGAGGGGTGGATGGATGAATGAAAGCGTGGGTGGATAAATGATGGATGAATGGTGGGTGGATGGATGAAAGGGTGGGTGGATGCATGATGGTTAACAAACACACTTATTAATAATTGTTGCATGTGCGTCTTCCCAGGAAATGCAAGTGCAATGTTTGGATTATTTGAAATTTCCATTTTACCATGGGATGTTGCGAACTTGGCCCTAAATCCTTTGATCATGTTTTCTATAGCTCATTTAAGCTGTAAAATGAATTAAAGAGAAAACGAAACGGCCTCCTTTTCACAAAGAGGTATGTATTTTACTATCAAACTAAACATATGCAAAAAATTTGCATAATGCTTAAACTATTTTTAAAATATTTGGCAGGGATGGGATCCGAACCCATGCCTCCAGAGAAACTGGAGCCTAAATCCAGCGCCTTAGCCCGCTCGGCCACGTTACCTCCTTGTTAACAAAGTACTGTTATGTAAGAGAAATCTTTAATCTGTGTGGCAGCCACACTATCAAATATTCCATGCTGTGCCAATCGAAAAACTAAGGCTGTAGCTGCGATTTCTACACTGTTCCATTCAAAAATTCGGCGCCCCTGAGCCCATCCCGGAGGAAGAGGTTTCTCATTCCACATAGGGGAGTACGGTTCATGTTTTCTTTGCTGCTTGCAAGACTGTGATAGACCTCATCCCCAAGAATGCGAGCACACATGACTGTAGAGCTCTGCAAGTTTTGCTTAACACCGTCACAGGACATGACATGAAACTGAATGTGCAATAAATTATTGAAAAAACATTAACTATGCTTGAGGTGATATTGATGCAGCATTCTCTTTGAATTTAAACGTATACACTAAAGCAATCTAAGCCATGCTCAAGCACATAAAAAGAGGTCAAACCCATTCTATAGGTATTGGGAAGCTTTGAATGACATGTCTTCTGATTCAACACTGTGTGTGGGTTCATTGACAAGGGAATAGGAAGCTGACGTCAGACCCAGTGATATCTAATGACAGCCGAGATTACGTTCCTTTCTTTTTATCTTATTCTATGATCCAGAGTCTTGAGAGCCTGGTGCGCTACTAGTGAAGCCGAGGTTCTGTTGAGCACCAAACAGTGCTCTGAATAGCAGCCAAAAACATATTAAATTAACAGCAAGACTCGCATACCGAGAAGCCCAGGATGACTTAGAGCCTTGAAGGGCATCATTACTCACTGCCAGGTCAACATCCGGTTCTCTGCGTGCCCTCGCGCCCGTTCTTTTCAAACGTTACTAGCACTATTTAGTAACACAAATTACATTTAAAAAAATGTACAATTAGGAACAATAAAAAAGGAAGAATTAGCGTTGTGGGGACGGCGGGGGGTGGCGTGGGGGACAAGGGGTAGAGGCGGTGTATTTGCGCGCGATTTTGTAGTCTGCGATTTCGTGGTCTGCCAATAGGAATAAACGCATTGGCGTTGAGACGCCATGCGATGTTAAAGTTGGCGAGGCTGGTGACTGTGCGATGTAATAGACGCGTGGTAAAAGCACGCGTTGGGATGGTGCGCTATGTAGCGTCATACATCCCCTATATAACACATAGCGTGCGTGTCCTCCTAGCAGGGCTTGAGGCTCCATACAGCATTTTCCTCATTATCACATCATATTTTCAGCAACTAGTTCCACTTGGTGGGACACTAAATATGTTTTAAGAGGCTCCCATATGTCTTTAGGACGCGATGTTAGCGGGAGCAGATCAGCGTAAGCGAGCATTTGTTCTTGGCAATATATTAAATCTCTGATCCATTCCTTGAACTTAGGGGCTCTACCCCGTCCCCATCTGCACGCAATTCTGAGCTTGGCCATCAAAAGCCCAAGTGAGACATACCTGCGATAGCTTTTAGCAATTTGCTCAGTGTACTCCAATAAGGCCAGCAACGGAGACGCCTCCAATGTCAGTGATGTCATCTGTTCCAGTGCATCAAAGACCTGTCGCCAGTATTCATTGATTCCAGAGCAGCTCCAAGCTAAATGGAAGAAGTCTGCGCCTTCTACCCCACACCTATCACACCGATCGTTATCCCTTAGCTTATATTTATAAATCTTGACGGGTGTATAATAAATGCGGTGCAAAAATTTGAAATGGATAATACGTAGGCGGCTGCAAAATATTGTCATATAAAAATATCTAAAGTTTAAAGATATCGAAATGCAAATAACAATAACTTACACATTTTAAATTAACATTAAAAAGAACCAAAATACCCAAAAACTAAATATTTACTTAAAATAATGTTTCAAAAATGTAAATATATATTATTTATAATGAAATTTCAAGTTCAAAAACTTGCAAACATATTAATATAATATATTATAGTAATAAATTATTATAAAATTATAATAAATGAATACTGGAGTTATTAAAAAATATACATATATATATATTCACTGAAAAAACCATAGGTTTTACAGACGTTATAGTTAGAAATTAGCATTTAAAAAACCTTTGAAATTCACTGAAAAAACCATAGGTTTCAGGGACGTTATAGTTAGTTGGACATTTCACTCATACAAAACCATAGAAATTCCACCGTTATAGTTAGTTCAGCTAACTATAACTCGCGCCCCCACAATGCACTGCTGATGACGTCACATATTACATCACTCATGACATGGTCAGTGACATCACTGATGACATCACTGATGACATCTCAAATGACATCACTGATGACATCATCCATGTGAAAATCTGATGCACCTCCTCACACCTGAATATAACCTTTGATACACCCACTCTAAAATACAGACTACCAATTTCGAAAAAATAGACACATCAATACCAGTTACTAAATACGCACTGACTGGTTCCTAGGTCTACACACACATCCACTCATTCACCCATACAGTCACTCATACATGTAGTCACACATCAATACAACACTATCATATGCACTCATACACCTATACAGACACTCACAAACTGCCACATATCCAGAGTTACTCACACAGCTAGTCAGTCATGCAAAGAATCAATCATACTTCCATTTACTAACCTATACAGTTATACAGACACCAGCTCACTTATTCATACAGATACTAACACATAATTACTCTGTTATAGAATCACTGATACAAATACACACTCATCCATGCAGCGACTCTCACAATTACTGACTCTCACATATAGTTATTTATATACAACATCACTCACATATACTGCCTTTTACATATGTAGTTAATTGCACATGTACCACTGAAACATCCATTCACTCACCAACACACCCATACACACACTCACCCACCCATACAGCTGTTTCCACATGCACTCTTGAAGCCATACGCCCAGTGAATCAACCACTCACACATCTATGCACAGAGTCACACACCTCCCACCCACACACACATACACACTCAGGCAGCCATACAAATACTCAGGCAAGCAATCAATAAGTCATATAGACACTCATGCAGATACTCACCAACCCATGCAACAGCTTACACAACAACAGACAGATTGATACAGAATTTCACACAGTTTAGTCACTAACCTATGCATTCAGTAAGACACATTTAATCACTCACTTATACAGTCAGTCACGTACCTAGTAAATCCTCCATACAGACACTTATACAACCACTCATTCTTCAATACAGCTTGGCATATATATAAAACAAATTTAAATTTTACAGAAACACACAGTCACTGGATGATGTCATCAGTGATGTCATTTGAGATGTCATCAGTGATGTCATCAGTGATGTCACTGACCATGTCATGAATGATGTTATATGTGACGTCATCAGCAGTGCATTGCGGGGGCACGAGTAATAGTTAGCTGAACTAACTATAACGGTGGAATTTCTATGGTTTTGTATGAGTGAAATGTCCAACTAACTATAACGTCCCTGAAACCTATGGTTTTTTTCAGTGAATTTCAAAAGTTTTTTAAATGCTAATTTCTAACTATAACGTCTGTAAAACCTATGGTTTTTTCAGTGAATTTCAATGGTTTTTTTAAATGCTAATTTCTAACTATAACGTCTGTAAAACCTATGGTTTTTTCAGTGAATTTCAATGGTTTTTTAAATGCTAATTTCTAACTATAACGTCCCTGAAACCTATGGTTTTTTCAGTGAATTTCAAAGGCTTTTTAAATGCTAATTTCTAACTACAATGTCCCTAAAACCTATATTGTTTTTAACTAAATTTAAAAAAGACGTGCATACTTTTTGTAGTGAAAAACTAACTGTAACAGTAGTCTGTTATAAGTTATAATTTAACAATGTTTAAAACTTAATTAGCACTAATTAACATATAAGTGTGGAAAAAGTGTGACGGAGCAGCTATGATACCTGACTTCGAACAACAACGTTCACAGTTTGATTCCCGGCTCCAGCGGCACATTACCCACCACTATGTCACTGTGGGCAACACCTTGCTTAATCTTTCTGACGCCCCGAGCGCCTGCACACCTTTCCAGGGTTAGCTGTACGCTTTACAAATGCTCGCATTTTTTTAATTTAAAACCATAGTGATGAGAAATATTATCACGTTTTTTTTTCTTCTATTCTGATAGATCTTTTTTTTATGTCTTCTATTTAGAATTACGGCAATTAATAAATGTATTTACTCATGAGAATGGAAATGACATGGTTTTCCGGGTAACAGTTTTTAAGCTCTCCAACGTATGTACATATTAAGGACCTTATACGTGTTAGGTTCAAAATCGAAACTTTTTCCGCTTCACATTTTGTAACTTTTCCCAACACGTGCACAAGTGAAACAGTTAAAACGTGAGCACGTGTCAACTGTAAAACGTGACATCTAAATGGGCGGAGCCGCATCTTCCTTCCATAGACTACTGAATAACCAAAAAGTATATAAACCACACCCGTTGATAGATTAGTTTCGTTTTTGCGAGTTATTTACGCGTCTCCATTCAGTGATGCAGGTGCTCTTTTCTACAGTCGGATTCTTCTTTTGCGGCCACAAAACATAATCCTGAGTTGTAAGTTGTTTGATTATGCAATACTAGATATTTATAATAAGTAGCTATTTGTCAATCTTTAAACACTTGTATTTCGAAAAAAGTGTTATTGGTTGTTTTTGCCATTTATATGTAACGTCAGCAGCTTGTTTGCAGAAACAGACAGAATACAGCAAACATTGTTCCTGTTCTGGCTCCTTTGAGCTCATATAGTGTGACTTTGTATATTATAATATTGACACTGTACTTGACCTCAGAAGTGTTGGTGACCCGTCGGCGCGAAGACTAAAGATTTATATGTAACGTCAGCAGCTTCTAGTTTGTAGTCTATTTCCCCTTGACATCATATAGTGTGAGTATGTATATTATAATAACCACACATTATGATCTCAGAGGAGTTTGTGACCCGTTGGCGCGAAGACTAAAGATTTATATGTAACGTCAGCAGCTTCTGGTTTTTAGTCTATTTCTCCCTTGAGATCATATAGTGTGAGTATGTATATTGCAATATGAACATTTATACTTAATCCCCCAACTTAAAATGCGCCACGGGGCGCATTTGCACAGTGGTGAAGGGAGGGGGCGGGGCCTGATGTGACATGTGTGCAAACACGTCCTGTGGCGGGTTTTAAGTTGGAGGATTAAGTCCCCTTGAATCCTGAGGGTCCCTGGGGGCCAACTAGCCCACCAGGTACCTCCAGTAAGCGCCACAGAGTTGTGTTGCAGAGAGGAGTAAAAATGTGCGTGGCCTCGGACCACCTCTCTGCAACACAGCGCAGTATATATATATATATATTATCTACTGGCGGTCGCCAGTAGATAGTTATAGTTAGGACCTATTATCCATAGGAAATTCATAACATTCTTTTCCCAATAACTTTGGCGCCGGTTGACGAATCTTTGCGAAATTTTCAAAACTTATGGCCCGCTCCGGTCAGCTCCTATCTTGAAAGTTTCGGGGTGATTCGGCAAGCGGGGGCCGAGAAAAAGGGGGTCCCAAAACGTGTTTTCTCCATGTTATTTCCCATAGGAAACTTTAGACACGGCTACAGCCCGAACTGCTGAACGGAATTACACCAAATTTGGCAAAAGGTAGCCCTTGGTTCAGAAAGCACAATTTTTTTAAATGGTGTAAATCCGTTCAGTAGTTCCTGAGAAATTAAAAAATAGAGGTCAAAAAATCAATTTCCCATAGGAAACTTTAGACACGGTTACAGCCAAAACTGCTGAACGGAATTACACCAAATTTGTCAAAAAGGTAGTGCTTGGTTCAGAAAGCGCCCTTTTTTTAAATGGTGTAAATCCGTTCAGTAGTTTTCGAGATATTAAAGGAAAAAATTCTTTATATATCTGGGCGGGACCTAACTACACAAGCACGAGCTTGGCTCTAATTGGCTGCCAACACTTCAATCCAGGAAGTGTTGGCAGCCATCTTGGTTCAATGCTTTTTAGGTCTTGCCTAGCGACGCAGCGCATGCGCTGAACACTACACAAACACCACTGCACTGCCGTAAACCCTAAAACACTACCCCAGCACGACGCCCTACACTGCACGAACAACACTGCACTGCCCTAAACCCTAAAACACTACCCCAGCACGACCCCCTACACTGCCCGAACACCACTGCACTGCCCTAAACCCTGAAACACCACCCCCAGCACGACCCCCTACACTGCCCAAACACCACTGTACTGCCCTAAACCCTGAAACACCACCCCCAGCACGACCCCCTACACTGCCTGAACACCACTGCACTGCCCTAAACCCTGAAACACCACCCCCAGCACGAACCCTTACACTGCCCGAACACCACTGCACTGCCCGAAACCCTGAAACACTACCCCCAGCAAGACCCCCTACACTGCCCGAACACCACTGCAATGCCCTAAACCCTGAAACATCACCCCCCCAAGACCCCCTACACTGCCTGAACACCACTGCCCTAAACCCTGAAACACCACCCCCAGCAAGAACCCCTACACTGCCCGAACACCACTGCACTGCCCTAAACCCTGAAACACCACCCCCAGCATGACCCCCTACACTGCCCAAACACCACTGCTCTGCCCAAAACCCTAAAACACTAGCCCCAGCACGACCCCCTACACTGCCCAAACACCACTGCACTGCCCTAAACCCTGAAACACTAGCCCCAGGACGACCCCCTACACTGCCCGAACACCACTGCACTGCCCGAAACCCTGAAACACCAGCCCCAGCACGACCCCCTACACTGCCCGAACACCATTGCACTGCCCTAAACCCTGAAACACCAGACCCAGCACGACCCCCTACACTGCCCGAACACCACTGCACTGCCCTAAACCCTGAAACACCACCCCCAGCACGACCCCCTACACTGACCGAACACCACTGCACTGCCCTAAACACTGAAACACCATACCCAGCAAGACCCCCTACACTGCCCGAACACCACTGCACTGCCCTAAACCCTGAAACACCAGCCCCAGCACGACCCCCTACACTGCACGACCACTGCACTGCCCTAAACCCTGAAACACCACCCCCAGCATGACCCCCTACACTGCCCGAACACCACTGCTCTGCCCAAAACCCTAAAACACTAGCCCCAGCACGACCCCCTACACTGCCCAAACACCACTGCACTGCCCTAAACCCTGAAACACTAGCCCCAGCACGACCCCCTACACTGCCCGAACACCACTGCACTGCCCTAAACCCTGAAACACCAGCCCCAGCATGACCCCCTACACTGCCCGAACACCATTGCACTGCCCTAAACACTGAAACACCAGATCCAGCACGACCCCCTACACTGCCCGAGCACCACTGCACTGCCCTAAACCCAGAAACACCAGCCCCAGCACGCCCCCCTATACTGCCCGACCACTGCACTGCCCTAAACCCTGAAACACCAGCCTAGCACGACCTCGTACTCTGCCCGAACACCACTGCACTGCCCTAAACCCTGAAACACCACCACCTGCACGACCCCCTATACTCCCCGAACACCACTGCACTGCCCTAAACCCTGAAACACCAACCCCAGCACGACACCCTACACTGCCCGAACACCACTGCACTGCCCTAAACCCTGAAACACCACCCCTGCACGGCATCCTACACTGCCCGAACACCACTGCACTGCCCTAAACCCTGAAACACCACACCCAGCACGACCCCCTACACTGCCCGAACACCACTGCACTGCCCTAAACCCTGAAACACTATCCCCAGCAAGACCCCCTACACTGCCCGAACACCACTGCCCTAAACCCTGAAACACCACCCCCAGCAAGACCCCCTACACTGCCCAAACACCACTGCACTGCCCTAAACCCTGAAACACCACCCCCAGCATGACCCCCTACACTGCCCGAACACCACTGCTCTGCCCAAAACCCTGAAACACCAGCCCCAGCACGACCCCCACACTGCCTGAACACCACTGCACTGCCCTTAACCCTGAAACACCAGCCCCAGCATGACCCCCTACACTGCCCGAACACCACTGCACTGCCCTAAACCCTGAAACACCACCCCCAGCACAACCCCCTACACTGCCCGAACACCACTGCACTGCCCAAAACCCTGAAACACCAGCCCCAGCACGACCCCCTACACTGCCCGAACACCACTGCACTGCCCTAAACCCTGAAACACCAGCCCCAGCACGACCCCCTACACTGCCTGAACACCACTGCACTGCCCTAAACCCTGAAACTACAGCCCCAGCACGACCCCCTACACTGCCCGAACACCACTGCACTGCCCTAAACCCTGAAACACCAGCCCCAGCATGACCCCGTACACTGCCCGAACACCACTGCACTGCCCTAAACCCTGAAACACCAGCCCCAGCACGACCCCCTACACTGCCCGAACACCACTGCACTGTCCTAAACCCTGAAACTCCAGCCCCAGCATGACCCCTACACTGCCCAAACACCACTGCACTAAACCCTGAAAAACCACCCCCAGCAAGACCCCCTACACTGCCCGAAAACCACTGCACTGCCCTAAACCCTGAAACACCACCCCTGCACGACCCCCTATACTGCCCGAACACCACTGCACTGCCCTAAACCCTGAAACACCACCCCTGCACGACCATCCTACACTGCCCAAACACCACTGCACTGCCCTAAACCCTGAAACACCACCCCCAGCACGACCCCCTACACTGCCCAAACACCACTGCACTGCCCTAAACCCTGAAACACCAGACCCAGCACGACCCCCTACACTGCCCGAACACCACTGCACTGCCCTAAACCCTGAAACACCAGCCCCAGCAAGACCCCCTACACTGCCTGAACACCACTGCACTGCCCTAAACCCTGAAACACAAGCACCAGCACGACCCCTACACTGCCCGAACACCACTGCACTGCCCTAAACCCTGAAACACCAGACCCTGCACGACCCCCTATACTGCCCGAACACCACTACACTGCCCTGAACCCTGAAACACCACCCCCAGCACGACCCCCTACACTGCCCGAACACCACTGCACTGCCCTAAACCCTGAAACACCACCCCAGCACGACCCCCTACACTACCCGAACACCACTGCACTGCCCTAAACCCTGAAACATCACCACCAGCAAGACCCCCTACACTGCCCGAACACCACTGCCCTAAACCCTGAAACACCACCTCCAGCAAGACCCCCTACACTGCCTGAACACTACTGCACTGCCCTAAACCCTGAAACACCACCCCCAGCACGACCCCTACACTGCCCAAACACCACTGCTCTGCCCAAAACCCTGAAACACCAGCCCCAGCACGACCCCCCACACTGCCCGGACACCACTGCACTGCCCTAAACCCTGAAACACCAGCCCCAGCACGACCCCCTACACTGCCCGAACACCACTGCACTGCCCTAAACCCTGAAACACCACCCCCAGCACGACCCCCCACACTGCCCGAAGACCACTGCACTGCCCTAAACCCTGAAACACCAGTCCCAGCACAACCCCCTACACTGCCCGAACACCACTGCACTGCCCTAAACACTGAAACACCAGTGTAGGAGAGTAGGATCTGCTTCA
This sequence comes from Calotriton arnoldi, assembly GCA_963921515.1. Lineage (NCBI taxonomy): Eukaryota > Metazoa > Chordata > Amphibia > Caudata > Salamandridae > Calotriton > Calotriton arnoldi. The sequence continues at coordinate 376,118 of CAWUFW010014534.1, forward strand.
CATGGGTACCCCCACTTTTTGCTGATGCTTCACTGTTTTTCGACATTAGTCTGGCTGGGGCCCTGCTAATCAGAACCCCAGCCTAGCTGCTTCCTCTCTAAAATGGTTTCCATGTGCCTTAGGCACATCACTGATTGGAATCTGGAGTGCCCTTATAAGTCCCTAGTATATGGTATACTATGTACCAAGGGCATAGGTACCTCAGAGGCCTACCAGGGGCTGCAGCATGTATTATGCCACCCCTGGAAGGCCATCCAAACTGACACCACAGGTCTGCTACTGCAGCCTGGGTAGGGTGGTGCCTGCACTCCTTACTGTGATATAGGTTACCTATATCACTAAATACATACACACATATAAACCTATAAGTCACTCCTAAGGCAGGCCTTATCAATCCTAAAGGCAGAGTGCATGGTTCCTATGTGAGAGGGTGTCCCTGCATGAGCAGGGCCCCTCTGCAGCGTTCGGAGACCCTTCTCTGATGCTGTTTGTAGTGCAGCCTGACCATATACTCTTAAGCGCATTATAACCTCGCGTTAAATGCTAACTTTGGAATGGCTGCACCTAAACATGTCGTGTTTGGTGTCAAACATCTTGGAATACTACCCCCCGCCAATTCTGGCGGCGGGGGTAGCATTCCACCCTTCTAGAGGGAAAGACATGTTAACTCTGGCTAGCCCGGTAACTTCTTTCCAAAGCCCTGGCATCACAAAATGGATGCTGCTGCCACAGACACGAGTCTGGCCTCCTGCTGCTGGACGAAACTCCGGCAGGGGAGGCCTGGACAATAGGTTTCCTGTCCCCGGGAGGTGTGACCACCTCCCCAGACAGGATAATGTGTATTGGGGCTGGGCGGGAGCACTTTCGGGTGCTTTGAAGTCCTGCACTGGGGGCACACTTGGTGTCCCTAGTGCATACCCCAGTTCAAACCGGATCAGGGGCTTGCAGCCCCTGCTTTGGTGCGAACTGGACAAAGGGAAAGGGGTGTAGCCACCCCTCTGCCCTGACCCACCCATAGGTGGGGCCACAGAGTAGTCCAACCCCTAAACTTAGTATAAGTATAGGAACCCAGTCCTTAGGACTTTAGATTATCCCTGGACGAAACTCTGAAACAGAATCCTGGACCTTCGACGCTCTACTCAAGATTAGAGGACAGAAGAATCTCCCTTGGGGTCAAGGAGTGACTCCCCTGCTTGGCAGGCACCAAAGACGCATCTGTCCGGTCTGCATTTCTGAAGCTCCCGTTGGACACCGAAGTCTTTGCATCACCAGAGGTGGATTCTTAGACTTCCCCGAGGCTACCCTGAGTCCCCAGCAAAGCTGAGGCCCGTAGCTATCGTGGGTGACGTGAGACCGTGACCCCTGGACACCGAGCACATTTGCAAGTGCATCCTCTTCTGGGTCTCCCACGAAGTCGTGCTTTGGGCTCCGAGTAGCCCTAGCCTCCAGCACCAATTGTACCGAAGATTACTGGCTTCCACTCCACGAGTGTCCTGTGAGCCAGATCCATGTGCGACGTCTCGAGGCTCCTTCACGGTCGCTAGCCCGTTGGCTAGTAGCCCTTCACGAAGGCCAATCTTTTTCTTCTTGGGCATCCTGGTTGCTCCAGGCCTGCCCTCACTTACCCTTGCTGGGTGAGTTCCCCAGACCTTGCTGGTCTGCACCATCGACGATCTTCATCTTCATTGAGACTTGCCGTTGCCAAGACTTGTTGGGTCCAATCTGGTTGCCGACACCTCAGCACTCGACAGACTTCATGTACCAGCCCGAATCCTGCTCCTGGTCACCGACAACGCCTCCTGGACCTCGTGGCTGAAGAGTCAAGATGACCGTCAACGCACCTGAAGCACTCGACATCGGTGGGCATCTGTCCATCGCCTTCCTGGTCACTGGCTAGTGACCCAGACTCTGTCCCCTCTGCTTTCAGGTTCTTCAGATCTCCGATCCACTCTTGGATCCACCCGGACACTTTCCACTTGGTCGCCAGCAGCACTTTGCAGCAGATCGCCATTCAAATCGACGACGAAACCCGACCCCGAAAGGCACCTATGCACCCGGCTTCCCTGGGTGAGGTAACACGAGTACTCCGGTGCTCCCGTGGGTAGAGACTCTTCAAAGTACTAGTTCTCAAAGGGTTTGCTCCAAGTCCTCCTTTAAGTGTCCCTTTTCTTTAATTTCCTGATCGCGACTTTCTCCATAGAAGTCAACGGCGTATCGCGGTTGTGTATTTACACTGCACGCGTCCCCCGTGGGTCCCCTGTGTCACTACCTTGGGTGGTTCCTTGTGGTCCAAGCACTTCTAGAGGCTCTAGGCCTAGTGTCTAGTTCAGTCGTGGTTCTTATACCACTTTATTGGTATATGGTTTGGTACACCCCTAGGGCCCAAACGTGTATTTGTGCTATTACTGTGTTTAAATAACTTCTAACTTATGTACTTCGAACTCTAGCCTCATAAAGAGACTAGAGGGGTGTGTTTAGCAATAAATACATATATTTTGAATATATACCTGGTGTGGTGCTCTTTCATTTGATCACTCAAGAGATTATAGACTGGTAAAACAAGCTGCTTTACATTCCTTCAAGACTTAGCCTGAAGGCTGCTCTCCATAGCTACCACTAGGATAGCTTTCAATAAGGTTGTCTTTAACCTATCTCCAATAAGGGGTTGTTTGGACTGGTGCAAGGTGCCCACTATAATTAGTGGACAGCATATACCAGGCCAACTTCTCACATTGGTGTGCAGCGTGTGGGATTCCAGCTTGCTATTGTTTTACCAGATAATCTCAATTGAATTGATCAACTGAAAACCACTAAAGGTACCTAAGGTACATATAATTTAAGCTTAGAATACAGTAAGTTCTACTGAACTTAGAGTTGTGTGTTAAGGGATAGCACACCCTTTCTACAACTCAAGAGAGTTTAGTAGGCCACACTAGAGTAGGTAGTGCATACACCACACCACACTAGTAATGTCTTTAAAGGTAGGATCTAGAGAATCCTTACCAGAAGCCACTGGGCTTCTTCCCTCCAAGTATGATACCCTCCCATTCTTGGAATTGAGAGCATTATGTAACTTGAGGAAATTAAGGACAGGCCAAAGTCCCACCACCCAACACCTTAAAGAGTTGTTGGTGGCTTATGACCTTAGTAAGCCCTTGGGGACTGAAGGGGTAGGAGCTGAGGGTGGGGCAGAAGAAGAGGAAGGGGCCAGGGGTACCAATACCCCAGCCCCCCTCTGAAACTGGCCAGGAGGGTGACAATGACCCTGACCTGGATAACCCAATCCCTCCTGTGGAAGATGAAGAGGATGATCAGGATGATGCCCTCTTTGTCCCCCCAGGAAGGATTATGAGTGTGCCCATGTGAGAAGTTGGCCTGGCATATGCTGTCCACTAATTATAGTGGGCACCTTGCACCAGTCCAAATCGACTCTTATGGTAGGTAGGTTAAAGACAACCTTATTGAAAGCTATCCTAGTGGTAGCTGTGGAGAGCAGCCTTCAGGCTAAGTCTTGAAGGAATGTAAAGCAGCTTGTTTTACCAGTCTATAATCTCTTGAGTGACCAAATGAAAGAGCACCACACCAGGTATATATTCAAAATATATGTATTTATTACTAAACACACCCCTCTAGTCTCTTTATGAGGCTAGAGTTCGAAGTACATAGGTTATAAGATCTTAAATCACAGTAATAGCACAAATACACGTTTGGGCCCTAGGGGCGTACCAAACCATATACCAATAAAGTGGTATGCGAACCACGACTGAACTAGACACTAGGCCTAGAGCCTCTAGAAGTGCTTGGACCACAAGGAACCACCCAAGGTAGTGACACAGGGGACCCACGGGAGACGCGTGCAGTGTAAATACACAACCGCGATACGCCGTTAACTTCTATGGAGAAAGTCGGGATCGGAAAAATAGAGGAAAGGGACACTTTAAAGAGGACTAGGACAAAACCCTTTGAGATCTAGGACTTTGAAGAGTCTCTACCCACGGGAGCACCGGAGTACTCGTGTTACCTCACCCAGGGAAGCCGGGTGCATAGGTGCCTTTCGGGGTCGGGTTTCGTCGTCGTTTCTTATGGCGATCTGCTGCAAAGTGCTGCTGGCGACCAGGAGAAAAGTGTCCGGGTGGATCCAAGAGTGGATCGGAGTTCTGAAGAACCTGAAAGCAGAGGGGACAGAGTCTGGGTCACTAGCCAGTGACCAGGAGGGCGATGGACAGATGCCCACCGATGTCGAGTGCTTCAAGTTCGTTGACGGTCGTCTTGACTCTTCAGCCACGAGGTCCGGGAGGCGTTGTCGGCGACCAGGAGCAGGATTCGGGCTGTTGCTCGATGTCTGTCGAGTGCAGAGGTGTCGGCGACCAGATTGGACCCAACAGGCCTTGGCAACGGCAAGTCTCGAGTAAGATGTAGATCGTCGATGATGCAGACCAGCAAGGTCTGGGGAACTCACCCAGCAAGGGTAAGTGAGGGCAGGCCTGGAGCAACCAGACTGCCAAGTAAAGAAAAGATTGGCCTTCGGTAAGGGCTACTAGCCAACGGGCTAGCGACCGCGAAGGAGCCTCGTGACGCCGCACGTGGAGCTGGCTTACAGGACACTCGTGGAGTGGGGGCCAGTGATCTTCGGTGCAGGTGGTGCTGGAGGCTAGGGCTACTCGGAGCCCAAAGCACGACTTCTTGGGAGACCCAGAAGATGATGCACTTGCAAGTGTGCTCGGTGTCCAGGGGTCACGGTCTCAAGTCACCCACGATAGCCACGGGCCTCAGCTTTGCTGGGGACTCAGGGTAGCCTCGGGGAAGTCTGAGAATCCACCTCTGGTGATGCGATGACTTCGGCGTCCGACGGGAGCTTCAGTAATGCGAACCGGACAGATGCTTCTTTGGTGCCTGCCAAGCAGGGGAGTCACTCCTTGACCCCAAGGGAGATTCTTCAGTCCTCTAATCGTGAGTAGAGCGTCGAAGGTCCAGGATTCTGTTTCAGAGTTTCGTCCAGGTATAATCTAAAGTCCTAAGGACTGGGTTCCTACCTTTATTCCAAAAATAGGGGATGGACTACTCTGTGGCCCCACCTATGGGTGGGTCAGGGCAGAGGGGTGGCTACACCCCTTTCCCTTTGTCCAGTTCGCGCCAAAGCAGGGGCTGCAAGCCCCTGATCCGGTTTGAACTGGGGTATGCACAGGGACACCAAATGTGCCCCCAGTGCAGGACTTCAAAGCACCCGAAAGTGCTCCCGCCCAGCCCCAATACACATTGTCCTGTCTGGGGAGGTGGTCACACCTCCCTGGGACAGGAAACCTATTGTCCAGGCCTCCCCTGCCGGAGTTTCGTCCAGCAGCAGGAGGCCAGACTCGTGTCTGTGGCAGCAGCATCCATTTTGTGATGCCAGGGCTCTGGAAAGAAGTTACCGGACTCGTCAGAGTTAACATGCCTTTCCCTCTAGAAGGGTGGAATGCTACCCCCGCCGCCAGGATTGGCGGGGAGGTAGTATTCCAAGATGTTTGACACCAAACACGACATGTTTAGGTGCAGCCATTCCATAGTTAGCATTTTACCGCGAGGATATAATGCGTTTAAGAGTATATGGTCAGGCTGCACTACAAACAGCATCAGAGATGGTCTCCGAACGCTGCAGAGGGGCCCTGCTCATGCAGGGGCACCCTCTCACATAAGAACCATGCACTCTGCCTTTAGGATTGATAAGGCCTGCCTTAGGAGTGACTTATAGGTTTATATGTGTGTATGCTTTTAGTGATATAGGTAACCTATACCACAGCAAGGGGTGCATGCACCACCTTACCCAGGCTGCAGTAGCAGACCTGTGGTGTCAGTTTGGATGGCCTACCAGGGGTGGCATAATACATGCTGCAGCCCCTGGCAGGCCTCTGAGGTACCTATGCCCTTGGTACATAGTATACCATATACTAGGGACTTACAAGGGCACTCCAGATCCCAATCAGTGATGTGCCTAAGGCACATGGAGACCCTTTTAAAGAGGAAACAGCTAGGCTGGGGTTCTGAATAGCAGGGCCCCAGCCAGACTAATGTCGAAAACCAGTGAAGTATCAGCAAAAAGTGGGGGTACCCCTGTGAAGCAGATCCTACTCTCCTACACAACCCCCCCAAACGTAGGGACATTAAACTAACCTTGCCCAGTTAAGTCTTCATGTTCTAAGTGGAAATACCTAGAGAGTCCATCTGCATTCGCATGGTTACTCCCAGGCCTATGTTCCACTGTAAAGTCCATCCCCTGTAGGGAAATGGACCACCTAAGCAGTTTGGGGTTTTCACCCTTCATTTGTTTTAGCCATAAGAGGGGCTTATGGTCTGTCTGAACCAGGAAGTGTGTACCAAACAAGTATGGCCTCAACTTCTTCAGAGCCCAGACCACAGCAAAGGCCTCCTCTCTATGGCTGACCAACGTTTCTCTCTAGGGGTCAGCCTTCTGCTAATAAAAGCTACTGGCTGATCCTGACCTTCTTCATTCAATTGTGACAGTACAGCCCCTACCCCCAATTCAGATGCATCTGTTTGAACAATGAACTTCTTGGAGTAATCAGGACTCTGCAGAATTGGAGCAGTGCACATGGCCTGCTTGAGGTCATCAAATGCCTTTTGACAGCTAACTGTCCACTGAACCTTTTGGGCATTTTCTTAGAAGTTAAGTCATTCAAGGGTGTCACTATTGATCCATACCCCTTGACAAATCTCCTATAGTACCCAGTCAGGCCTAAGAAGGCTCTCACCTGAGTCTGGGTAGTGGGAGCAGTCCAGTCCATGATGGTCTGGATCTTGCTCTGCAAAGGTTGAACCTGGCCTCCACCCACAAGGTGGCCCAGGTACACAACCTGACTCTGCCCTATCTGGCACTTAGTGGCCTTGATAGTCAGGCCTGCCTTTTGCAGGGCCTGTAAAACATTCCTGAGGTGGACCAGGTGATCCTCCCAGGTGGAGCTAAAGACAGCAATATCATCTAGATAAGCTGCACTATAGGCCTCCAGTCCTGTGAGAACTGTGTTCACCAACCTCTGGAAAGTGGCAGGTGCATTTTTCAGACCAAAGGGCATCACCACAAATTGATAATGCCCACTAGGGGTTGAAAATGCTGTTTTGGGCTTTGCAGCATCAGCTAGTCTGATCTGCCAGTAGCCAGCTGTTAGGTCAAATGTGCTGAGATATTTGGCAGAGGCCAAAGTATCTATGAGCTCATCTGCCCTGGGTATTGGATGGGCATCAGTCCTAGTGACTGCATTGAGGCCCCTGTAGTCTACACAAAACCTCATCTCTCTTTTCCCACCACTGGTGTGAGGTTTAGGTACTAGGACTACTGGACTAGCCCAAGGGCTATCTGAGGGCTCAATCACTCCCAATTCCAACATCTTCTGGACTTCAGTCCTGATACAGTCCCTGACATGGTCAGGTTGCCTATAAATCTTGTTTTTAATAGGCAGACTGTCCCCAGTGTCCACTTCATGAGTGCACCAGGTGGTCTGACTGGGTGTCAGAGAAAACATGTGTCTAAACTGATTGAGGACTTGCCTGCAATCAGTTTGTTGCTGGGTAGTGAGGCTGCCTGCCAAGGCTACACCATCAACTGACCCATCGTCAGGGTTCTGTGAGAGCAGGTCAGGGAGTGGGTCACTCTCTTCCTCCTGCCCTTCATCAGTAGCCATGAGCAAGCCCATGTCTGCCCTGTCCACATATGGCTTAAGTCTGTTGACATGGAGAACCCTGTGGGGACTCCTGGGTGTTCCCAGGTCTACTAAGTAAGTGACCTCACCCTTCTGCTCAACAATAGTGTGGGGTCCACTCCATTTGTCTTGGAGAGCTGCTGGGGCCACTGGCTCCAACACCCACACCTTCTGTCCTGGCTGGTAAACAGTTAGGACAGCCTTTGGTCATGCCAGGCCTTTTGAAGTTCCTGGCTAGCCTCAAGGTTTTTGGTTGCCTTTTTCATGTACTCAGCCATCCTGGAGCGGAGACCAAGTACATAGTCCACTATATCTTGCTTTGGGGGCTTGAGAGGTAACTCCCATCCTTCCTTCACCAAGCACAGTGGACCCCTCACAGGGTGGCCAAACAGAAGTTCAAAAGGGCTGTAACCAACCCCCTTCTGAGGCACCTCCCTATATGCGAATAAAAGGCAGGGCAAGAGTATGTCCCATCTACGCCTAAGCTTTTCTGGGAGCCCTTTAATCATGCCCTTCAAGGTTTTGTTGAATCTCTCAACTAAACCATTGCATTGTGGGTGATAGGGTGTGGTGAACTTATAAGTAACTCCACACTCCTTCCACATTGCCTTTAAGTACCCAGACATGAAGTTTGCACCCCTGTCTGATACCACCTCCTTAGGAAAGCCCACTCTTGAGAAAATTCCCAGGAGGGCCCTTGCCACCACAGGTGCTGTAGTGGTCCTAAGGGGTATAGCCTCTGGATACCTGGTGGCATGATCCACTACCACCAGTATAAATCTGTGCCCAGATGCTGTTTGGGGATCCATGGGACCAACAATGTCAATCCCTACCCTCTCAAAGGGCACCCCCACCACAGGTAGTGGTATCAGGGGGCCTTTGTAGTGCCACCTGCTTTGCCACTGGCTTGGCAGGTTACACAGGAGCGACAAAACTCCTTACTGTCTTCAGACATGTGGGGCCAGTGAAAGTGAGGGACAATTCTGTCCCAAGTCTTGTTCTGGCCCAGGTGTCCTGCTAAGGGAATATCATGGGCTAGGGTCAATAGGAAGCCCCTGAACTTCAAAGGTATTACCAACCTCCTGGTAGCACCAGGCTTGGGGTCTCTACTCTCTGAGTACAGGAGTCCATCATCCCAATACACTGTATGGGGACCACTAGCTTTCCCAGCAGCCTCAGCAGCAGCTTGCTGTCTGAGGGGTTCAAGGGAGGGGCAGCTCTGCTGCTCCTGGCTCAGATCTGCCCTAGAAGGTCCCCCTGTCCCCAAGAACTCAACCTGGTCAGGCTCAAGTTCCTCTGGGACAGTTCCTTCTTCAGGGCTGAGATCATCCCCCTCAAGGGACTGATCTTCCTCCTGAGCCAAGGGGGAAGGCACTGCCTTAACCCTACTACTCCTCCTCTTGGAAGGCACTTGGTCCATTCTTCCAGAATCCAAGGCCTGTTCAGTTTTAGACAGTTTAGCTTGTGACCTGGTCACAGCAAACACATCTGCAGGGATCCCCAGCATTTCTGCATGGGTCCTGAGCTCCACTTCTGCCCAAGCAGAAGTCTCTAAGTCATTGCCAAGCAAGCATTCGACTGGTAGGTTTGCACTTACCACAACCTTCTTAAGGCCAGTTACCCCTCCCCAGGAGAAGTTAACAACTGCCAGAGTATGGTCTGTTCTGACATTGCTAGCATTGGTCACTTGGTACATTTCACCAAGTATAACTTGCCCAGGTAGCACAAGGTCTTGTGTCACCATTGTGACACTTGCCCCTGTGTCCCTAAATGCCAAAGCCTCTCGTCCATTGATTAAAGGCTGTTGTCTGTACTTGCCCAGATTACTGGGACTCACAGTGGAGGTCACATCCATGCCTCCATCACAGACTAACACAGCCTGAGTCAGTTCCCTGACTAAGTCAGAGCCCAACTCAGTTCCCAGGGTGAACCCTACTAAACCCTTTGCTGGAGCACTTCCACCAACTGTACTAGGGGGAACAGGTGCCTTAGGGGCATTGGTGGATGCTGGACTGGAGTCTTTGGACTTGGTGCAATCACTGGTCCAGTGGGTCTTTTGCTTACAGACCTTGCACCATGGTTTTCTTTGGCCTTTACCCTTGGTAGACTGGGAATCCCCACCAGAAGAAGATTTTTGGGGGCCTGATGAAGACTTTTGATCTTTACCCTTCTCCCCACCCTTGTCAGAGTTCTTAGCATCTTGCTTCTTGGTTTCCCCACCTTGGTTCTGTACCTTCTGCTTCACCCTGGTTCTGACCCATTTGTCTGCCTTCTTTCCCAATTCTTGGGGAGAGGTCAGATCAGAGTCAACCAGGTACTGATGCAACAGCTGGTTTTGACAGTTATTAAGAATCTGCTCCCTCATTATCAGATTATACAATCCTGAGAAGTCACACACCTTACTGCCCATCAACCAGCCTTCCAGAGCCTTGGCAGAACAATCCACATAGTCTACCCAGTCTTGAGTCTGTGCTTTTTGGGTGTCTCTGAACTTCAACCTGTACTGTTCAGTGGTTAGGCCAAACCCATCAATAAGAGCACTCTTCAAGACCTTGTAATTGTCAGCATCCTCCTCTCTAACAGTGAGGAGCTTGTCTCTACCTTTGTCAGCAAAGGAGAGCCACAAGATTGCTGCCCACTGCTCCTGAGGGACCTTCTGTACTTTACAGGCCCTCTCTAAAGCAGTTATCCATTTGTGGATATCATCCCCACTCTGGTAGGGAGGGACAATCTTGCTCAGGTTCCTATGGTCATAGGACCTTTCCCTATCTCTAGGGATATGGCTGCCACCATGGGACTCTAGTCCCAACTTTCTTCTCTCTTTAAGGAGATCTAGGGATTCTCTATCTAAAGCCAATTGCTTCTTCCTGATCTCCAGTTGAGTTTCCTCATACTGGACCAGTCTCTTTCTTCTCTCATGAGAGGATTCCCTCCTGTGAGAAGAAACAGAGCTCCCTATTGAGGTGCCAGAGTGGTTAGACTCCTGAGAAGGAGACCTAGACTTTCTGAGCACACTCATAATCCTTCCTGGGGGGACAAAGGTGTGGTTCTCCAGATCCTCATCTTCATCTTCCCCAGAAGGGATTGGGTTTTCCAGGTCAGGGTCATTGTCACCCTCCTGGTCAGTTTCAGAGGGGGGCTGGGGGTAGTAGTACCCCTGGCCCCTTCCTCATCTGCTGGCCCACCCTCTGCTCCTACCCCTTCAGTCTCTGAAGACTTACTAAGATCATAAGCCACCAACAACTCCTGGAGGTGTTGGGTGGTGGGACTTTGGCCTGTCCTTAATTTCCTCACGTTACACAAAGCTCTCAGTTCCAAGAATGGGAGTGTGTCATACTTGGAGGGGGAAGCTCAATGGCTTCCTGCAGGGCATCTCTAGATCCTGCTTTTAAAGACATTACTAGTGTGGTGTGGTGTATGCACTACCTACTCTAGTGTGGCCTACTAAACTCTCTTGAGTTGTAGAAAGGGTTGTGCTATCCCTTAACACACAACTCTAAGTTCAGTAGAACTTACTGATATTCTAAGCTTAAATTATATGTACCTTAGGTACCTTTAGTGGTTTTCAGTTGATCAATTCAATTGAGATTATCTGGTAAAACAATAGCAAGCTGGAATCCCACACGCTGCACACCAATGTGAGAAGTTGGCCTGGCATATGCTGTCCACTAATTATAGTGGGCACCTTGCACCAGTCCAAATCGACTCTTATGGTAGGTAGGTTAAAGACAACCTTATTGAAAGCTATCCTAGTGGTAGCTGTGGAGAGCAGCCTTCAGGCTAAGTCTTGAAGGAATGTAAAGCAGCTTGTTTTACCAGTCTATAATCTCTTGAGTGACCAAATGAAAGAGCACCACACCAGGTATATATTCAAAATATATGTATTTATTACTAAACACACCCCTCTAGTCTCTTTATGAGGCTAGAGTTCGAAGTACATAGGTTATAAGATCTTAAATCACAGTAATAGCACAAATACACGTTTGGGCCCTAGGGGCGTACCAAACCATATACCAATAAAGTGGTATGCGAACCACGACTGAACTAGACACTAGGCCTAGAGCCTCTAGAAGTGCTTGGACCACAAGGAACCACCCAAGGTAGTGACACAGGGGACCCACGGGAGACGCGTGCAGTGTAAATACACAACCGCGATACGCCGTTAACTTCTATGGAGAAAGTCGGGATCGGAAAAATAGAGGAAAGGGACACTTTAAAGAGGACTAGGACAAAACCCTTTGAGATCTAGGACTTTGAAGAGTCTCTACCCACGGGAGCACCGGAGTACTCGTGTTACCTCACCCAGGGAAGCCGGGTGCATAGGTGCCTTTCGGGGTCGGGTTTCGTCGTCGTTTCTTATGGCGATCTGCTGCAAAGTGCTGCTGGCGACCAGGAGAAAAGTGTCCGGGTGGATCCAAGAGTGGATCGGAGTTCTGAAGAACCTGAAAGCAGAGGGGACAGAGTCTGGGTCACTAGCCAGTGACCAGGAGGGCGATGGACAGATGCCCACCGATGTCGAGTGCTTCAAGTTCGTTGACGGTCGTCTTGACTCTTCAGCCACGAGGTCCGGGAGGCGTTGTCGGCGACCAGGAGCAGGATTCGGGCTGTTGCTCGATGTCTGTCGAGTGCAGAGGTGTCGGCGACCAGATTGGACCCAACAGGCCTTGGCAACGGCAAGTCTCGAGTAAGATGTAGATCGTCGATGATGCAGACCAGCAAGGTCTGGGGAACTCACCCAGCAAGGGTAAGTGAGGGCAGGCCTGGAGCAACCAGACTGCCAAGTAAAGAAAAGATTGGCCTTCGGTAAGGGCTACTAGCCAACGGGCTAGCGACCGCGAAGGAGCCTCGTGACGCCGCACGTGGAGCTGGCTTACAGGACACTCGTGGAGTGGGGGCCAGTGATCTTCGGTGCAGGTGGTGCTGGAGGCTAGGGCTACTCGGAGCCCAAAGCACGACTTCTTGGGAGACCCAGAAGATGATGCACTTGCAAGTGTGCTCGGTGTCCAGGGGTCACGGTCTCAAGTCACCCACGATAGCCACGGGCCTCAGCTTTGCTGGGGACTCAGGGTAGCCTCGGGGAAGTCTGAGAATCCACCTCTGGTGATGCGATGACTTCGGCGTCCGACGGGAGCTTCAGTAATGCGAACCGGACAGATGCTTCTTTGGTGCCTGCCAAGCAGGGGAGTCACTCCTTGACCCCAAGGGAGATTCTTCAGTCCTCTAATCGTGAGTAGAGCGTCGAAGGTCCAGGATTCTGTTTCAGAGTTTCGTCCAGGTATAATCTAAAGTCCTAAGGACTGGGTTCCTACCTTTATTCCAAAAATAGGGGATGGACTACTCTGTGGCCCCACCTATGGGTGGGTCAGGGCAGAGGGGTGGCTACACCCCTTTCCCTTTGTCCAGTTCGCGCCAAAGCAGGGGCTGCAAGCCCCTGATCCGGTTTGAACTGGGGTATGCACAGGGACACCAAATGTGCCCCCAGTGCAGGACTTCAAAGCACCCGAAAGTGCTCCCGCCCAGCCCCAATACACATTGTCCTGTCTGGGGAGGTGGTCACACCTCCCTGGGACAGGAAACCTATTGTCCAGGCCTCCCCTGCCGGAGTTTCGTCCAGCAGCAGGAGGCCAGACTCGTGTCTGTGGCAGCAGCATCCATTTTGTGATGCCAGGGCTCTGGAAAGAAGTTACCGGACTCGTCAGAGTTAACATGCCTTTCCCTCTAGAAGGGTGGAATGCTACCCCCGCCGCCAGGATTGGCGGGGGGTAGTATTCCAAGATGTTTGACACCAAACACGACATGTTTAGGTGCAGCCATTCCATAGTTAGCATTTTACCGCGAGGATATAATGCGTTTAAGAGTATATGGTCAGGCTGCACTACAAACAGCATCAGAGATGGTCTCCGAACGCTGCAGAGGGGCCCTGCTCATGCAGGGGCACCCTCTCACATAAGAACCATGCACTCTGCCTTTAGGATTGATAAGGCCTGCCTTAGGAGTGACTTATAGGTTTATATGTGTGTATGCTTTTAGTGATATAGGTAACCTATACCACAGCAAGGGGTGCATGCACCACCTTACCCAGGCTGCAGTAGCAGACCTGTGGTGTCAGTTTGGATGGCCTACCAGGGGTGGCATAATACATGCTGCAGCCCCTGGCAGGCCTCTGAGGTACCTATGCCCTTGGTACATAGTATACCATATACTAGGGACTTACAAGGGCACTCCAGATCCCAATCAGTGATGTGCCTAAGGCACATGGAGACCCTTTTAAAGAGGAAACAGCTAGGCTGGGGTTCTGAATAGCAGGGCCCCAGCCAGACTAATGTCGAAAACCAGTGAAGTATCAGCAAAAAGTGGGGGTACCCCTGTGAAGCAGATCCTACTCTCCTACAGCCCAGAAAGTCTAGATCTCCTTCTCAGGAGTCTAACCACTCTGGCACCTCAATAGGGAGCTCTGTCTCATCTCATAGGAGGGAATCCTCTCATGAGAGGAGAACAAGGCTGATTCAATTTGAGGAAGCTCAGCTTGAACTCAGAAGGAAGCAAGTAGCCTTAGACAGGGAGTCCCTAGATCTCTTTAGAGAGAAAAGAAAGTTGGGACTAGAGTCCCATGGTGGCAGCCATGTCCCTAGAGATAGGGAAAGGTCCTATGACCATAGGAACCTGAGCAAGATTGTCCCTCCCTATCAGAATGGGGATGACATCCACAAGTGGATAACTGCTCTAGAGAGGGCCTGTAAAGTACAGAAGGTCCCTCAGGAGCAGTGGGCAGCAATCTTGTGGCTCTCCTTTGCAGACAAAGGTAGAGATAAGCTCCTCACTGTTAGAGAGGAGGATGCTGATAATTACAAGGTCTTGAAGAGTGCTCTTATTGATGGGTTTGGCCTAACCACTGAACAGTACAGGTTGAAGTTCAGAGATACCCAAAAAGCACAGACTCAAGACTGGGTAGACTATGTGGATTGTTCTGCCAAGGCTCTGGAAGGCTGGTTGATGGGCAGTAAGGTGTGTGACTTCTCAGGATTGTACAATCTGATAATGAGGGAGCAGATTCTTAATAACTGTCAAACTCAGCTGTTGCATCAATACCTGGTAGACTCTGATCTGACCTCTCCCCAAGAATTGGGAAAGAAGGCAGACAAATGGGTCAGAACCAGGGTGAAGCAGAAGGTACAGAACCAAGGTGGGGACACCAAGAAGCAAGAAAAGGGTGGGGAGAAGGGTAAAGATCAAAAGTCTTCATCAGGCCCCCAAAAATCTTCTTCAGGTGGGGATTCACAGTCTACAAAAGGGAAAGGCCAAAGAAAACCATGGTGCAAGGTCTGTAAGCAAAAGACCCACTGGACCAGTGATTGCACCAAGTCCAAAGACTCAAGTCCAGCACCCACCAATGCCCCTAAGGCACCTGTTCCCCCTAGTACAGTTGGTGGGAGTGCTCCAGCCAAGGGTTTAGTAGGGTTCACCCTGGGTACTGAGTTGGGCTCTGACCTAGTCAGAGAACTGACTCAGGCTGTGTTAGTCTGTGATGGAGGCATGGATGTGCCCTCCTCTATGAGTCCCAGTAATCTGGGCAAGTACAGACAACAGCCTTTAATCAATGGACGAGAGGCTTTGGCATTTAGGGACACAGGGGCAAGTGTCACAATGGTGACACAAGACCTTGTGAATCCTGGGCAAGTTATACTTGGTGAGATGTACCAAGTGACCAATGCTAGCAATGTCAGAACAGACCATACTCTGGCAGTTGTTAACTTCTCCTGGGGAGGGGTAACTGGCCTTAAGAAGGTTGTGGTGAGTGCAAACCTACCAGTCGAATGCTTGCTTGGC
The DNA here is from genome assembly GCA_963921515.1 of Calotriton arnoldi. Lineage (NCBI taxonomy): Eukaryota > Metazoa > Chordata > Amphibia > Caudata > Salamandridae > Calotriton > Calotriton arnoldi. The sequence goes on from CAWUFW010014534.1 coordinate 391,639, forward strand.
AATGACTTAGAGACTTCTGCTTGGGCAGAAGTGGAGCTCAGGACCCATGCAGAAAAGCTGGGGACCCCTGCAGATGTGTTTGCTGTGACCAGGTCACAAGCCAAAATGTCTAGCACTGAACAGGCCTTGGATTCTGGAAGAATGGACCAAGTGCCTTCCAAGAGGAGGAGTAGTAGGGTTAAGGCAGTGCCTTCCCCCTTGGCTCAGGAGGAAGATCAGTCCCTTGAGGGGGATGATCTCAGTCCTGAAGAAGGAACTGTCCCAGAGGAACTTGAACCTGACCAGGTTGAGTTCTTGGGGACAGGGGGACCTTCTAGGGCAGATCTGAGCCAGGAGCAGCAGAGCTGCCCCTCCCTTGAATCCCTCAGACAGCAAGCTGCTGCTGAGGCTGCTGGGAAAGCTAGTGGTCCCCATACAGTATATTGGGATGATGGACTCCTGTACTCAGAGAGTAGAGACCCCAAGCCTGGTGCTACCAGGAGGTTGGTTATACCTCTGAAGTTCAGGGGCTTCCTATTGACCCTAGCCCATGATATTCCCTTGGCAGGTCACCTGGGCCAGAACAAGACTTGGGACAGAATTGTCCCTCACTTTCACTGGCCCCACATGTCTGAAGACACCAAGGAGTTTTGTCGCTCCTGTGTAACCTGCCAGGCCAGTGGCAAGGCAGGTGGCACTACAAAGGCCCCCTGATACCACTACCTGTGGTGGGGGTGCCCTTGAAAGGGTAGGGATTGACATTGTTGGTCCCATGGATCCCCAAACAGCATCTGGGCACAGGTTTATCCTGGTGGTAGTGGATCATGCCACCAGGTACCCAGAAGCTATTCCCTCAGGACCACTACAGCACCTGTGGTGGCAAGGGCCCTCCTGGGAATTTTCTCAAGAGTGGGCTTTCCTAAGGAGGTAGTATCAGACAGGGATGCTAACTTCATGTCTGGGTACTTAAAAGCAATGTGGAAGGAGTGTGGAGTGACTTATAAGTTCACCACACCCTATCACCCACAATGCAATGGTTTAGTTGAGAGATTCAACAAAACCTTGAAGGGCATAATTAAAGGGCTCCCAGAAAAGCTTAGGCGAAGATGGGACATACTCTTGCCCTACACACAAGATGATGGACGGAATGCTGCACATTGGCAAACATTCACCCCCAGTCACAGATCTGGGTTTAATCCATCGTTATTTTGCTTCACCACGCCACCCCAGTTCAGACATAGCCATATGCAAATCAGTCTTGACCCTGTGCCTCATGGGAACAGTCCAGACCGAACTGCCAAGCCATGTCTTCCCTGGACCGGAATCAAGCATCCTAGGACCGGTTTCAGGCTATCAGCCTTCATCAGCCAGGATAGCTTGACTCCAGTGGCGTAGTGAGCACGGGACCCACGTCTGGGCATACCCTTCCCACTTAGGGCGAAATGCAAAACACACAAGATGATGGACGGAATGCTGCACATTGGCAAACATTCACCCCCAGTCACAGATCTGGGTTTAATCCATCGTTATTTTGCTTCACCACGCCACCCCAGTTCAGACATAGCCATATGCAAATCAGTCTTGACCCTGTGCCTCATGGGAACAGTCCAGACCGAACTGCCAAGCCATGTCTTCCCTGGACCGGAATCAAGCATCCTAGGACCGGTTTCAGGCTATCAGCCTTCATCAGCCAGGATAGCTTGACTCCAGTGGCGTAGTGAGCACGGGACCCACGTCTGGGCATACCCTTCCCACTTAGGGCGAAATGCAAAACACACAAGATGATGGACGGAATGCTGCACATTGGCAAACATTCACCCCCAGTCACAGATCTGGGTTTAATCCATCGTTATTTTGCTTCACCACGCCACCCCAGTTCAGACATAGCCATATGCAAATCAGTCTTGACCCTGTGCCTCATGGGAACAGTCCAGACCGAACTGCCAAGCCATGTCTTCCCTGGACCGGAATCAAGCATCCTAGGACCGGTTTCAGGCTATCAGCCTTCATCAGCCAGGATAGCTTGACTCCAGTGGCGTAGTGAGCACGGGACCCACGTCTGGGCATACCCTTCCCACTTAGGGCGAAATGCAAAACACACAAGATGATGGACGGAATGCTGCACATTGGCAAACATTCACCCCCAGTCACAGATCTGGGTTTAATCCATCGTTATTTTGCTTCACCACGCCACCCCAGTTCAGACATAGCCATATGCAAATCAGTCTTGACCCTGTGCCTCATGGGAACAGTCCAGACCGAACTGCCAAGCCATGTCTTCCCTGGACCGGAATCAAGCATCCTAGGACCGGTTTCAGGCTATCAGCCTTCATCAGCCAGGATAGCTTGACTCCAGTGGCGTAGTGAGCACGGGACCCACGTCTGGGCATACCCTTCCCACTTAGGGCGAAATGCAAAACACACAAGATGATGGACGGAATGCTGCACATTGGCAAACATTCACCCCCAGTCACAGATCTGGGTTTAATCCATCGTTATTTTGCTTCACCACGCCACCCCAGTTCAGACATAGCCATATGCAAATCAGTCTTGACCCTGTGCCTCATGGGAACAGTCCAGACCGAACTGCCAAGCCATGTCTTCCCTGGACCGGAATCAAGCATCCTAGGACCGGTTTCAGGCTATCAGCCTTCATCAGCCAGGATAGCTTGACTCCAGTGGCGTAGTGAGCACGGGACCCACGTCTGGGCATACCCTTCCCACTTAGGGCGAAATGCAAAACACACAAGATGATGGACGGAATGCTGCACATTGGCAAACATTCACCCCCAGTCACAGATCTGGGTTTAATCCATCGTTATTTTGCTTCACCACGCCACCCCAGTTCAGACATAGCCATATGCAAATCAGTCTTGACCCTGTGCCTCATGGGAACAGTCCAGACCGAACTGCCAAGCCATGTCTTCCCTGGACCGGAATCAAGCATCCTAGGACCGGTTTCAGGCTATCAGCCTTCATCAGCCAGGATAGCTTGACTCCAGTGGCGTAGTGAGCACGGGACCCACGTCTGGGCATACCCTTCCCACTTAGGGCGAAATGCAAAACACACAAGATGATGGACGGAATGCTGCACATTGGCAAACATTCACCCCCAGTCACAGATCTGGGTTTAATCCATCGTTATTTTGCTTCACCACGCCACCCCAGTTCAGACATAGCCATATGCAAATCAGTCTTGACCCTGTGCCTCATGGGAACAGTCCAGACCGAACTGCCAAGCCATGTCTTCCCTGGACCGGAATCAAGCATCCTAGGACCGGTTTCAGCGCTCATCAGCCAGGATAGCTTGACTCCAGTGGCGTAGTGAGCACGGGACCCACGTCTGGGCATACCCTTCCCACTTAGGGCGAAATGCAAAACACACAAGATGATGGACGGAATGCTGCACATTGGCAAACATTCACCCCCAGTCACAGATCTGGGTTTAATCCATCGTTATTTTGCTTCACCACGCCACCCCAGTTCAGACATAGCCATATGCAAATCAGTCTTGACCCTGTGCCTCATGGGAACAGTCCAGACCGAACTGCCAAGCCATGTCTTCCCTGGACCGGAATCAAGCATCCTAGGACCGGTTTCAGGCTATCAGCCTTCATCAGCCAGGATAGCTTGACTCCAGTGGCGTAGTGAGCACGGGACCCACGTCTGGGCATACCCTTCCCACTTAGGGCGAAATGCAAAACACACAAGATGATGGACGGAATGCTGCACATTGGCAAACATTCACCCCCAGTCACAGATCTGGGTTTAATCCATCGTTATTTTGCTTCACCACGCCACCCCAGTTCAGACATAGCCATATGCAAATCAGTCTTGACCCTGTGCCTCATGGGAACAGTCCAGACCGAACTGCCAAGCCATGTCTTCCCTGGACCGGAATCAAGCATCCTAGGACCGGTTTCAGGCTATCAGCCTTCATCAGCCAGGATAGCTTGACTCCAGTGGCGTAGTGAGCACGGGACCCACGTCTGGGCATACCCTTCCCACTTAGGGCGAAATGCAAAACACACAAGATGATGGACGGAATGCTGCACATTGGCAAACATTCACCCCCAGTCACAGATCTGGGTTTAATCCATCGTTATTTTGCTTCACCACGCCACCCCAGTTCAGACATAGCCATATGCAAATCAGTCTTGACCCTGTGCCTCATGGGAACAGTCCAGACCGAACTGCCAAGCCATGTCTTCCCTGGACCGGAATCAAGCATCCTAGGACCGGTTTCAGGCTATCAGCCTTCATCAGCCAGGATAGCTTGACTCCAGTGGCGTAGTGAGCACGGGACCCACGTCTGGGCATACCCTTCCCACTTAGGGCGAAATGCAAAACACACAAGATGATGGACGGAATGCTGCACATTGGCAAACATTCACCCCCAGTCACAGATCTGGGTTTAATCCATCGTTATTTTGCTTCACCACGCCACCCCAGTTCAGACATAGCCATATGCAAATCAGTCTTGACCCTGTGCCTCATGGGAACAGTCCAGACCGAACTGCCAAGCCATGTCTTCCCTGGACCGGAATCAAGCATCCTAGGACCGGTTTCAGGCTATCAGCCTTCATCAGCCAGGATAGCTTGACTCCAGTGGCGTAGTGAGCACGGGACCCACGTCTGGGCATACCCTTCCCACTTAGGGCGAAATGCAAAACACACAAGATGATGGACGGAATGCTGCACATTGGCAAACATTCACCCCCAGTCACAGATCTGGGTTTAATCCATCGTTATTTTGCTTCACCACGCCACCCCAGTTCAGACATAGCCATATGCAAATCAGTCTTGACCCTGTGCCTCATGGGAACAGTCCAGACCGAACTGCCAAGCCATGTCTTCCCTGGACCGGAATCAAGCATCCTAGGACCGGTTTCAGGCTATCAGCCTTCATCAGCCAGGATAGCTTGACTCCAGTGGCGTAGTGAGCACGGGACCCACGTCTGGGCATACCCTTCCCACTTAGGGCGAAATGCAAAACACACAAGATGATGGACGGAATGCTGCACATTGGCAAACATTCACCCCCAGTCACAGATCTGGGTTTAATCCATCGTTATTTTGCTTCACCACGCCACCCCAGTTCAGACATAGCCATATGCAAATCAGTCTTGACCCTGTGCCTCATGGGAACAGTCCAGACCGAACTGCCAAGCCATGTCTTCCCTGGACCGGAATCAAGCATCCTAGGACCGGTTTCAGGCTATCAGCCTTCATCAGCCAGGATAGCTTGACTCCAGTGGCGTAGTGAGCACGGGACCCACGTCTGGGCATACCCTTCCCACTTAGGGCGAAATGCAAAACACACAAGATGATGGACGGAATGCTGCACATTGGCAAACATTCACCCCCAGTCACAGATCTGGGTTTAATCCATCGTTATTTTGCTTCACCACGCCACCCCAGTTCAGACATAGCCATATGCAAATCAGTCTTGACCCTGTGCCTCATGGGAACAGTCCAGACCGAACTGCCAAGCCATGTCTTCCCTGGACCGGAATCAAGCATCCTAGGACCGGTTTCAGGCTATCAGCCTTCATCAGCCAGGATAGCTTGACTCCAGTGGCGTAGTGAGCACGGGACCCACGTCTGGGCATACCCTTCCCACTTGGGCGAAATGCAAAACACACAAGATGATGGACGGAATGCTGCACATTGGCAAACATTCACCCCCAGTCACAGATCTGGGTTTAATCCATCGTTATTTTGCTTCACCACGCCACCCCAGTTCAGACATAGCCATATGCAAATCAGTCTTGACCCTGTGCCTCATGGGAACAGTCCAGACCGAACTGCCAAGCCATGTCTTCCCTGGACCGGAATCAAGCATCCTAGGACCGGTTTCAGGCTATCAGCCTTCATCAGCCAGGATAGCTTGACTCCAGTGGCGTAGTGAGCACGGGACCCACGTCTGGGCATACCCTTCCCACTTAGGGCGAAATGCAAAACACACAAGATGATGGACGGAATGCTGCACATTGGCAAACATTCACCCCCAGTCACAGATCTGGGTTTAATCCATCGTTATTTTGCTTCACCACGCCACCCCAGTTCAGACATAGCCATATGCAAATCAGTCTTGACCCTGTGCCTCATGGGAACAGTCCAGACCGAACTGCCAAGCCATGTCTTCCCTGGACCGGAATCAAGCATCCTAGGACCGGTTTCAGGCTATCAGCCTTCATCAGCCAGGATAGCTTGACTCCAGTGGCGTAGTGAGCACGGGACCCACGTCTGGGCATACCCTTCCCACTTAGGGCGAAATGCAAAACACACAAGATGATGGACGGAATGCTGCACATTGGCAAACATTCACCCCCAGTCACAGATCTGGGTTTAATCCATCGTTATTTTGCTTCACCACGCCACCCCAGTTCAGACATAGCCATATGCAAATCAGTCTTGACCCTGTGCCTCATGGGAACAGTCCAGACCGAACTGCCAAGCCATGTCTTCCCTGGACCGGAATCAAGCATCCTAGGACCGGTTTCAGGCTATCAGCCTTCATCAGCCAGGATAGCTTGACTCCAGTGGCGTAGTGAGCACGGGACCCACGTCTGGGCATACCCTTCCCACTTAGGGCGAAATGCAAAACACACAAGATGATGGACGGAATGCTGCACATTGGCAAACATTCACCCCCAGTCACAGATCTGGGTTTAATCCATCGTTATTTTGCTTCACCACGCCACCCCAGTTCAGACATAGCCATATGCAAATCAGTCTTGACCCTGTGCCTCATGGGAACAGTCCAGACCGAACTGCCAAGCCATGTCTTCCCTGGACCGGAATCAAGCATCCTAGGACCGGTTTCAGGCTATCAGCCTTCATCAGCCAGGATAGCTTGACTCCAGTGGCGTAGTGAGCACGGGACCCACGTCTGGGCATACCCTTCCCACTTAGGGCGAAATGCAAAACACACAAGATGATGGACGGAATGCTGCACATTGGCAAACATTCACCCCCAGTCACAGATCTGGGTTTAATCCATCGTTATTTTGCTTCACCACGCCACCCCAGTTCAGACATAGCCATATGCAAATCAGTCTTGACCCTGTGCCTCATGGGAACAGTCCAGACCGAACTGCCAAGCCATGTCGGTATGCCCAGACGTGGGTCCCGTGCTCACTACGCCACTGGAGTCAAGCTATCCTGGCTGATGAAGGCTGATAGCCTGAAACCGGTCCTAGGATGCTTGATTCCGGTCCAGGGAAGACATGGCTTGGCAGTTCGGTCTGGACTGTTCCCATGAGGCACAGGGTCAAGACTGATTTGCATATGGCAATGTCTGAACTGGGGTGGCGTGGTGAAGCAAAATAACGATGGATTAAACCCAGATCTGTGACTGGGGGTGAATGTTTGCCAATGTGCAGCATTCCGTCCATCATCTTGTGTGTTTTGCATTTCGCCCTAAGTGGGAAGGGTACGCCCAGACGTGGGTCCCGTGCTCACTACGCCACTGGAGTCAAGCTATCCTGGCTGATGAAGGCTGATAGCCTGAAACCGGTCCTAGGATGCTTGATTCCGGTCCAGGGAAGACATGGCTTGGCAGTTCGGTCTGGACTGTTCCCATGAGGCACAGGGTCAAGACTGATTTGCATATGGCAATGTCTGAACTGGGGTGGCGTGGTGAAGCAAAATAACGATGGATTAAACCCAGATCTGTGACTGGGGGTGAATGTTTGCCAATGTGCAGCATTCCGTCCATCATCTTGTGTGTTTTGCATTTCGCCCTAAGTGGGAAGGGTATGCCCAGACGTGGGTCCCGTGCTCACTACGCCACTGGAGTCAAGCTATCCTGGCTGATGAAGGCTGATAGCCTGAAACCGGTCCTAGGATGCTTGATTCCGGTCCAGGGAAGACATGGCTTGGCAGTTCGGTCTGGACTGTTCCCATGAGGCACAGGGTCAAGACTGATTTGCATATGGCAATGTCTGAACTGGGGTGGCGTGGTGAAGCAAAATAACGATGGATTAAACCCAGATCTGTGACTGGGGGTGAATGTTTGCCAATGTGCAGCATTCCGTCCATCATCTTGTGTGTTTTGCATTTCGCCCTAAGTGGGAAGGGTATGCCCAGACGTGGGTCCCGTGCTCACTACGCCACTGGAGTCAAGCTATCCTGGCTGATGAAGGCTGATAGCCTGAAACCGGTCCTAGGATGCTTGATTCCGGTCCAGGGAAGACATGGCTTGGCAGTTCGGTCTGGACTGTTCCCATGAGGCACAGGGTCAAGACTGATTTGCATATGGCAATGTCTGAACTGGGGTGGCGTGGTGAAGCAAAATAACGATGGATTAAACCCAGATCTGTGACTGGGGGTGAATGTTTGCCAATGTGCAGCATTCCGTCCATCATCTTGTGTGTTTTGCATTTCGCCCTAAGTGGGAAGGGTATGCCCAGACGTGGGTCCCGTGCTCACTACGCCACTGGAGTCAAGCTATCCTGGCTGATGAAGGCTGATAGCCTGAAACCGGTCCTAGGATGCTTGATTCCGGTCCAGGGAAGACATGGCTTGGCAGTTCGGTCTGGACTGTTCCCATGAGGCACAGGGTCAAGACTGATTTGCATATGGCAATGTCTGAACTGGGGTGGCGTGGTGAAGCAAAATAACGATGGATTAAACCCAGATCTGTGACTGGGGGTGAATGTTTGCCAATGTGCAGCATTCCGTCCATCATCTTGTGTGTTTTGCATTTCGCCCTAAGTGGGAAGGGTATGCCCAGACGTGGGTCCCGTGCTCACTACGCCACTGGAGTCAAGCTATCCTGGCTGATGAAGGCTGATAGCCTGAAACCGGTCCTAGGATGCTTGATTCCGGTCCAGGGAAGACATGGCTTGGCAGTTCGGTCTGGACTGTTCCCATGAGGCACAGGGTCAAGACTGATTTGCATATGGCAATGTCTGAACTGGGGTGGCGTGGTGAAGCAAAATAACGATGGATTAAACCCAGATCTGTGACTGGGGGTGAATGTTTGCCAATGTGCAGCATTCCGTCCATCATCTTGTGTGTTTTGCATTTCGCCCTAAGTGGGAAGGGTATGCCCAGACGTGGGTCCCGTGCTCACTACGCCACTGGAGTCAAGCTATCCTGGCTGATGAAGGCTGATAGCCTGAAACCGGTCCTAGGATGCTTGATTCCGGTCCAGGGAAGACATGGCTTGGCAGTTCGGTCTGGACTGTTCCCATGAGGCACAGGGTCAAGACTGATTTGCATATGGCAATGTCTGAACTGGGGTGGCGTGGTGAAGCAAAATAACGATGGATTAAACCCAGATCTGTGACTGGGGGTGAATGTTTGCCAATGTGCAGCATTCCGTCCATCATCTTGTGTGTTTTGCATTTCGCCCTAAGTGGGAAGGGTATGCCCAGACGTGGGTCCCGTGCTCACTACGCCACTGGAGTCAAGCTATCCTGGCTGATGAAGGCTGATAGCCTGAAACCGGTCCTAGGATGCTTGATTCCGGTCCAGGGAAGACATGGCTTGGCAGTTCGGTCTGGACTGTTCCCATGAGGCACAGGGTCAAGACTGATTTGCATATGGCTATGTCTGAACTGGGGTGGCGTGGTGAAGCAAAATAACGATGGATTAAACCCAGATCTGTGACTGGGGGTGAATGTTTGCCAATGTGCAGCATTCCGTCCATCATCTTGTGTGTTTTGCATTTCGCCCTAAGTGGGAAGGGTATGCCCAGACGTGGGTCCCGTGCTCACTACGCCACTGGAGTCAAGCTATCCTGGCTGATGAAGGCTGATAGCCTGAAACCGGTCCTAGGATGCTTGATTCCGGTCCAGGGAAGACATGGCTTGGCAGTTCGGTCTGGACTGTTCCCATGAGGCACAGGGTCAAGACTGATTTGCATATGGCAATGTCTGAACTGGGGTGGCGTGGTGAAGCAAAATAACGATGGATTAAACCCAGATCTGTGACTGGGGGTGAATGTTTGCCAATGTGCAGCATTCCGTCCATCATCTTGTGTGTTTTGCATTTCGCCCTAAGTGGGAAGGGTATGCCCAGACGTGGTCCCGTGCTCACTACGCCACTGGAGTCAAGCTATCCTGGCTGATGAAGGCTGATAGCCTGAAACCGGTCCTAGGATGCTTGATTCCGGTCCAGGGAAGACATGGCTTGGCAGTTCGGTCTGGACTGTTCCCATGAGGCACAGGGTCAAGACTGATTTGCATATGGCAATGTCTGAACTGGGGTGGCGTGGTGAAGCAAAATAACGATGGATTAAACCCAGATCTGTGACTGGGGGTGAATGTTTGCCAATGTGCAGCATTCCGTCCATCATCTTGTGTGTTTTACATACTCTTGCCCTGCCTTTTATTTGCATATAGGGAGGTGCCTCAGAAGGGGGTTGGTTACAGCCCTTTTGAACTTCTGTTTGGCCACCCTGTGAGAGGTCCACTGTGCTTGGTGAAGGAAGGATGGGAGTTACCTCTCAAGCCCCCAAAGCAAGACATAGTGGACTATGTACTTGGTCTCCGCTCCAGGATGGCTGAGTATATGAAAAAGGCAACCAAAAACCTTGAGGCTAGCCAGGAACTTCAAAAGGCCTGGCATGACCAAAAGGCTGTTCTGACTGTTTACCAGCCAGGACAGAAGGTGTGGGTGTTGGAGCCAGTGGCCCCAGCAGCTCTCCAAGACAAATGGAGTGGACCCCACACTGTTGTTGAACAGAAGGGTGAGGTTACCTACTTAGTAGACCTAGGAACACCCAGGAGTCCCCACAGGGTTCTCCATGTCAACAGGTTAAAACCATATGTGGACAGGGAAGACATGGGCTTGCTCATGGCTACTGATGAAGGGCAGGAGGAAGAGAGTGACCCACTCCCTGACCTGCTCTCACAGAACCCTGACGATGGGTCAGTAGATGGTGTAGCCTTGGCAGGCAGCCTCACTACCCAGCAGCAAACTGATTGTAGACAGGTTCTCAACCAGTTTAGACATATGTTTTCACTGACACTCAGTCAGACCACCTGGTGCACTCATGAAGTGGACACTGGGGACAGTCTGCCTATTAAAAATAAGATTTATAGGCAACCTGACCATGTCAGGGACTGTATCAGGACTGAAGTCCAGAAAATGTTGGAATTGGGAGTTATTGAACCCTCAGATAGCCCTTGGGCTAGTCCAGTGGTCCTTGTGCCAAAACCTCACACCAGTGGTGGAAAAAGAGAGATGAGGTTTTGTGTGGACTGTAGAGAAGTTGGCCTGGCATATGCTGTCCACTAATTATAGTGGGCACCTTGCACCAGTCCAAATCGACTCTTATGGTAGGTAGGTTAAAGACAACCTTATTGAAAGCTATCCTAGTGGTAGCTGTGGAGAGCAGCCTTCAGGCTAAGTCTTGAAGGAATGTAAAGCAGCTTGTTTTACCAGTCTATAATCTCTTGAGTGACCAAATGAAAGAGCACCACACCAGGTATATATTCAAAATATATGTATTTATTACTAAACACACCCCTCTAGTCTCTTTATGAGGCTAGAGTTCGAAGTACATAGGTTATAAGATCTTAAATCACAGTAATAGCACAAATACACGTTTGGGCCCTAGGGGCGTACCAAACCATATACCAATAAAGTGGTATGCGAACCACGACTGAACTAGACACTAGGCCTAGAGCCTCTAGAAGTGCTTGGACCACAAGGAACCACCCAAGGTAGTGACACAGGGGACCCACGGGAGACGCGTGCAGTGTAAATACACAACCGCGATACGCCGTTAACTTCTATGGAGAAAGTCGGGATCGGGAAAATAGAGGAAAGGGACACTTTAAAGAGGACTAGGACAAAACCCTTTGAGATCTAGGACTTTGAAGAGTCTCTACCCACGGGAGCACCGGAGTACTCGTGTTACCTCACCCAGGAAGCCGGGTGCATAGGTGCCTTTCGGGGTCGGGTTTCGTCGTCGGTTCTTATGGCGATCTGCTGCAAAGTGCTGCTGGCGACCAGGAGAAAAGTGTCCGGGTGGATCCAAGAGTGGATCGGAGTTCTGAAGAACCTGAAAGCAGAGGGGACAGAGTCTGGGTCACTAGCCAGTGACCAGGAAGGCGATGGACAGATGCCCACCGATGTCGAGTGCTTCAGGTGCGTTGACGGTCGTCTCGTTTCTGCAGCCACGAGGTCCAGGAGGCGTTGTCGGCGACCAGGAGCAGGATTCGGGCTGGTACACGATGTCTGTCGAGTGCTGCGGTGTCGGCGACCAGATTGGACCCAACAAGCCTTGGCAACGGCAAGTCTCGATGTAGCTGAAGATCGTCGATGGTGCAGACCAGCAAGGTCTGGGGAACTCACCCAGCAAGGGTAAGTGAGGGCAGGCCTGGAGCAACCAGACTGCCAAGTAAAGAAAAGATTGGCCTTCGGTAAGGGCTACTAGCCAACGGGCTAGCGACCGCGAAGGAGCCTCGTGACGCCGCACGTGGAGCTGGCTTACAGGACACTCGTGGAGTGGGGGCCAGTGATCTTCGGTGCAGGTGGTGCTGGAGGCTAGGGCTACTCGGAGCCCAAAGCACGACTTCTTGGGAGACCCAGAAGATGGTGCACTTGCAAGTGTGCTCGGTGTCCAGGGGTCACGGTCTCACGTTACCCACGATAGCCACGGGCCTCAGCTTTGCTGGGGACTCAGGGTAGCCTCGGGGAAGTCTGAGAATCCACCTCTGGTGATGCGATGACTTCGGCGTCCGACGGGAGCTTCAGTGATGCGAACCGGACAGATGCTTCTTTGGTGCCTGCCAAGCAGGGAGTCACTCCTTGACCCCAAGGGAGATTCTTCAGTCCTCTAATCGTGAGTAGAGCGTCGAAGGTCCAGGATTCTGTTTCAGAGTTTCGTCCAGGTATAATCTAATCTTGCTGTGGCAAGGGTTCCCCATTTTAACTAGTAAAACAGGGAGGGACTAACTCTATGACCCCACCTATGGGAGGGTCAAGGGAGGGGTGGCTACACCCACTTCCCTTTGTCCAGTTTCGCGCCAGAGCAGGGGCAGGTAGCCCCTGAGCTGGTTTGAACTGGCATATGCACAGAGGAGCCTTTGCTCCCCCAGTGCAGGACTTCAAAGCACTCTAAGAGTGCACCCACCCAGCCCCAATACACATTATCCTGTCTGGGGAGGTGGTCACACCTCCCTGCAACAGGAAACCTATTGTCCAGGCCTCCCCTGCCGGAGTTTCGTCCAGCAGCAGGAGGCCAGACTTGTGTCTGTGGCAGCAGCATCCATTTTGTGATGCCAGGGCTTCAGAAAGAAGTTACCGGGTAAGCCAGAGTTAACATGTCTTTCCCTCTAGAAGGGTGGAATGCTACCCCCGCCGCCAGGATTGGCGGGGGGTAGTATTCCAAGATGTTTGACACCAAACACGACATGTTTAGGTGCAGCCATTCCAAAGTTAGCATTTTACCGCGAGGATATAATGCGCTTAAGAGTATATGGTCAGGCTGCACTACAAACAGCATCAGAGATGGTCTCCGAACGCTGCAGAGGGGCCCTGCTCATGCAGGGGCACCCTCTCACATAGGAACCATGCACTCTGCCTTTAGGATTGATAAGGCCTGCCTTAGGAGTGACTTATAGGTTTCTAGGTGTGTATGTATTTAGTGATATAGGTAACCTATATCACAGTAAGGAGTGCATGCACCACCTTACCCAGGCTGCAGTAGCAGACCTGTGGTGTCAGTTTGGATGGCCTTCCAGGGGTGGCATAATACATGCTGCAGCCCCTGGCAGGCCTCTGAGGTACCTATGCCCTTGGTACATAGTATACCATATACTAGGGACTTATAAGGGCACTCCAGATCCCAATCAGAGATGTGCCTAAGGCACATGGAATCCATTTTACAGAGAAAGCAGATAGACTGGGGCCCTGAATAGCAGGATCCCAGTCCAACTAAGTCATAAACCAGCAAAACACCATAAAAAAAGTGGGGGCAACCATATAGTCAGATTCCACCTTCCTACATAACCCCCCAAACGAAAGGAGATAAGGCTAACCTTGGCCAGTTGAGCCTATATTGACTAAGTGGCCATATAAGGAAGCACCTGCACTAGCATGGTTGCCCCCTATGTTATGGTCCACTAAGCAATCCCTCACCCTAAGGGTATGAGAGGGTCTCCACCATGGGGAATCACTACCTCTGGTGTGCTTAGGTAAAGTACAAGGCTGGTGAGGTGTCTGAGTAGGGAAGTGAGGCCCTAGGAATGTTGGCCTCAGTTTCCTCAGATCACTGGTCACCATGTATGCCTGTCTTTCCATGACTGAGTTGCACTTTGCTCTAAGGGTCAACCTTTGGCTGCCTACAGCTGGGGGTTGGGTCCCTTTGGATGGAACACTGGAGGGACATGGCAGGTTTGGAACCTTCTGGTCCCAGGTTTGCCCTTGCCTACCAGAGTCCTTCTGGGGAGGTCCCTACATAAAGGTATGGGGGATCCCTCAGTGTGTAGAGGAATTTTCACCTGGCTAGGGCTACTAGACTGGCTGCCCCTAATCTGCTGATGGGGGCTTCCTCTGGACAGGGGGCCCGGGGGGTCCACTGACCTCCCTGACCTCTGCAGCCCTGGGCTGACTGAGGCAGGGTAGAGAGGAGCAGGTTACCTGCTCCAGACTGGGTACCACCGTGGAAGGGTCCTCTGCCATCAGGGGTGTGGCCAGGCCAGGCCTGACTACCTCTGTGGCAGTTCCTTCACTAGGGGTAGGGTCAGTTCCCTGAGGAGGCTGACCCTTACCTACTGTCTGGGGGAAGAAGACTTTTCTTCAACCCTTTTGCTCTCTTTTGGGGGAGAGTGGGCCATTCTTTCAGGCTCCATCTCTCCAAAGTCTTGGGCTGGGGCTGTGGCCATCACAGCCCCACTAACCTTTGCAGGGACGCCCAACATCCTAAGATGGGTTTGGTGTTCAACTTCAGCCCAGGCTGAAATTTCCAAATCATTGCCCATCAGGCAATCTACAGGTAGGGTTGGGGACACTGCCACTCTTTTGGGCCTGTGACCCCCTCCCAGCTGAGATTGACTATGGCCATGGGGTGATCTGTTCTGACACCATCAATGTTGGTCACCTGGTATTTAAACTCAGGTAAAAGCTGGTGAGGGGACTAGTTTCCCTGCCACCATGGTGACACTAGCCCCTGTGTCCCTAAATGCCACAGCTTTCTGACCATTAATCATTGGCTCCAGTCTGTACCTGCCCAATGCTATGGGACCCATGGTAAAGGTGGCAAATCCTATACCACCATCAGAGTCAGAGGAGTCTGTTGAGGGTCCCTGTCTAAACTAGGGCCCACCTCTGTTCCTCTTGCAAAAGCACCCAACTTTTTGGGTGCACTACTCCCAACTGGAGGATTACTACTGGTAGTACCAGGAGGGGTGGTAGTAGTTGTGGGAGGAACATTTTCTTTATTGCCAATCCTGGGGCAACTGGGATCAGTTTTCCAGTGCCCAGGCTTTTTACAGACATGGCAATATGGTTTCTTTTCAGGAGAGGAAGGAGTTTGGGACCCACCCCCAGAAGAGGAATTTTGGGGCCCTGTAGGGGACTTATCCTTAGATTTATCCCCACCTTTCTCTTGGGACTTAGTAGAATCTTTCTTCTGGTCACCACCCTGATTTCTAGTTTTTACTCTGGTTCTGACCCATTTGTCTGCCTTCTTTCCCAATTCTTGGGGAGAGGTCAGATCAGAGTCCACCAGATACTGGTGCAAAAGCTGGTTTTGACAATTATTAAGGATCTGCTCCCTCATAATCAAATTGTACAATCCTAAAAAGTCATGCACTTTGTTGCCATGTATCCAACCTTCCAGAGCCTTTGTAGCACAATCTACAAAATCAACCCAGTCTTGAGTCTGAGCTTTTGGGTGTCTCTGAACTTCAACCTATACTGTTCAGTGGTTAGGCCAAACCCATCTATCAGAGCACTCTTCAAGACTGTGTAATTGTCAGCATCCTCTTCTCTTACAGTGAGGAGCTTGTCTCTACCTTTGTCTGCAAAGGAGAGCCACAAGATTGCTGCCCACTGCCTCTGGGGGACCTTCTGAACTTTACAGGCCCTCTCCAGTGCAGTTATCCATTTGTGGATGTCATCCCCACTCTGGTAGGGAGGGACAATCTTGTTTAGGTTTCTATGGTCATAAGACCTGTCCCTATCTCTAGGGATATTGCTGCCACCATGGGACTCTAGTCCCAACTTTCTTCTCTCTCTAAGGAGATCTAGGGATTCTCTATCTAAAGCCAATTGCTTCTTCCTGATCTCTAGTTGAGTTTCCTCATACTGGACCAGTCTCTTTCTTCTCTCATGAGAGGATTCCCTCCTGTGAGAAGAAACAGAGCTCCCTATTGAGGTGCCAGAGTGGTTAGACTCCTGAGAAGGAGACCTAGACTTTCTGAGCACACTCATAATCCTTCCTGGGGGACAAAGGTGTGGTTCTCCAGATCCTCATCTTCATCTTCCCCAGAAGGGATTGGGTTTTCAGGTCAGGGTCATTGTCACCCTCCTGGTCAGTTTCAGAGGGGGCTGGGGTAGTAGTACCCCTGGCCCCTTCCTCATCTGCTGGCCCACCCTCTGCTCCTACCCCTTCAGTCTCTGAGGACTTACTAAGATCATAAGCCACCAACATCTCCTGGAGGTGTTGGGTGGTGGGACTTTGGCCTGTCCTTAATTTCCTCACGTTACACAAAGCTCTCAGTTCCAAGAATGGGAGTGTGTCATACTTGGAGGGAAGCTCAATGGCTTCCTGCAGGGCATCTTTGGATCCTGCTTTTAAAGACATTACTAGTGTGGTGTGGTGTATGCACTACCTACTCTAGTGTGGCCTACTAAACTCTCTTGAGTTGTAGAAAGGGTTGTGCTATCCCTTAACACACAACTCTAAGTTCAGTAGAACTTACTGATATTCTAAGCTTAAATTATATGTACCTTAGGTACCTTTAGTGGTTTTCAGTTGATCAATTCAATTGAGATTATCTGGTAAAACAATAGCAAGCTGGAATCCCACACGCTGCACACCAATGTGAGAAGTTGGCCTGGCATATGCTGTCCACTAATTATAGTGGGCACCTTGCACCAGTCCAAATCGACTCTTATGGTAGGTAGGTTAAAGACAACCTTATTGAAAGCTATCCTAGTGGTAGCTGTGGAGAGCAGCCTTCAGGCTAAGTCTTGAAGGAATGTAAAGCAGCTTGTTTTACCAGTCTATAATCTCTTGAGTGACCAAATGAAAGAGCACCACACCAGGTATATATTCAAAATATATGTATTTATTACTAAACACACCCCTCTAGTCTCTTTATGAGGCTAGAGTTCGAAATACATAGGTTATAAGATCTTAAATCACAGTAATAGCACAAATACACGTTTGGGCCCTAGGGCGTACCAAACCATATACCAATAAAGTGGTATGCGAACCACGACTGAACTAGACACTAGGCCTAGAGCCTCTAGAAGTGCTTGGACCACAAGGAACCACCCAAGGTAGTGACACAGGGGACCCACGGGAGACGCGTGCAGTGTAAAACAATACGTGAAAGCT